>CM020453.1:7788726-8353726 GCA_009819605.1 Sterna hirundo | reverse complement strand
CGGCCAATATTCAGCTCCTCAACGCAGCCCAAAAACTGCTCACGGGCTGCGGTTTTAGAAACAAAATCCACATTTTGGGGGGGGGGGGGGTAGTTTTGGCTGGTCTCCAAAACCAAGTGTCCAGGTTTGGGCGACCAAGGGCACGAGCGGGACCAGCCAACAGTTTCCTCCCCCCCCCCGGCCTTTTCTGGCTGATAAATGCCCCCCAAAAGGTACTCCTGGTGTTTTCCTGACCCTCAATGAAGGCTGTAAAAATTCCAAAGGGTTTTTGGGTTTTTTTTTTGGTTTTCTTTATCCCACGAACGCTGCAAAAATCCTCGCCGCAGTGCAAAGAAAAGTTGGGTTTTTTGGTTTTGTTTTGGTTTTTTGTCTCGAACGACCTCTTTTGCCTTGGAAAAAAATATCGCCATCACTGGAGAAAATCTCGAGACCCGCTGGGAAAAAAAATCCTTTGCGTTTTCCTGGGAAATGGGCGGGTTTTATTCCGCACCTTCACGCGCTTTTCCGGACCTTTCAGACTTGTAATGTCTGGATATTTGAAGCCGAAATGTTGGAATTCCTTCGCTTCCAAGATGCATCTTTTGGGTTCCCAAGCCCCCATGACCCTGGCCATTGATGGGGGAGTAATCTTTAACCTTAAATCTTAATCCTAATTATATCATAATATTGTACGTTACTGTTACAGCATTACGGTATACGTTATAATATTGTAAATAATTACATATCACTTATATAATTACATATTACTTATATAATTATACTATTTACATAATTATAATGTTACTTATTACAATTATACGATAACATTACTGCATATATTACAATATTATATATTATTATCTCCCATGCGACAAAAAAAAAGGGGGAGCGGAAGGGCTCGTCCATCCCCCTGGATGTGCATCGACCACGCGTGTCAGGTTAATCCGTGACTTTCCTCCTTCCGGGTGCTTTTTCGGCCCCAAATCGCGTGGTTTTGCCATTAAAAAAAAAAAAAAAGATGAATTTGGGGGTTTGCGGGGGTGAATATTTTGGGGAAGATGCTGCAAGACGAGGTCCAGGAAGGAGCTCCACCACCACGCGCCATATCCGTAGCTATTGCTAAAAAGGAGCTAATTGCTAATCGCCCGCTCCTGGGTGCTAATGAACGCGTTAGAACAGTAGCAATTAACACTGCGTACAATAACGCGACGATTTGACGCCCAACAACACGTCAACGCTTCGCGGCGTCAACCAGCGCCTTCGACGGGCCTGGTCGCCGCGTGCCCGGCGCGTCACGGTGGCGAAACGACGCGTTCGTTAGCGCGGCCGCTAACGAATGGACGCGCCAGCGCCCGGTCGCCTGCATCACCTGTAGACGGCTCGCTTGTCGGCCTCCAGCTGCGCCTGGGGGTCACCGGCGGCGGCGGCGGCGGCGGGTACCGGGGCGTTGGGGGCGGCCGCTGGCGTGGCGAGATGGACGGGCTGCGCCTTGGTGGGCTGCTGGGCTGTGGCCGTCATCTGGGAGAGGTGGGGGGGGGAAAAACCACAAAGGAACGGGGGAGGGAAAGAAAAAAAAAAAAAAAGGAAGAAAAGATAACAAAAATGGGGTTTGTTGCACTTTTCCACCGGGTTTTGAAAAACGCGGGAGGAGGCAGCCCCGTGACGGGGCTGGGAGCGGGACGGGTTGGGGGGTGAGAATGTGTTGACGTTTCACCTCGAAACGGCAAGATGAGGGCTTTTTTCCCGCTTTTCCGCCCCGACGCACGCGCTTTTCCCACTTTTCACTTGGGGAAAACACAGGGAGGGAGGGAGGGAGGGGGGAAAAAAAAAAAAAACCCCAAACAATCCCGACGCCTTTCTTGCGCCGGCAGCGAAGCGAAGGCGGGGGGTGATTTCCGAAGGGATGCACTTTGCAGAAATCCCAGATTCAAGCGGCTGCGGTGCCGCTGCCTGCCGGGGCTTTTTTTTTTTCAAAGCAGGTATTATTGTCTAGACACACAGGCGTTTTAAACTTTCTTCCAAAAATTACGGGAGCCCCTTCCAGCTCGCCGAGCCCAGGCCTGAGTCATTCTGGTGCCGCGAGAAACCAATTTTTTTTTTTTTTTCTTTTCGCCCTTGCCCAAATCACCCGTTTTAGCCCCAGCACTGCCGCGGGAGCCGCAAGGCGCCAAGGGCTGGGAACCTCCGGGGGGAAAAACGACGCCGGCCACGGCCACGCGGAGGAATGTCCCGCCTTTTTGAAAAATCGCAGTTGCGGTAGTTAAACAACGGACGTATTTCCAAATCACGGCGCATCCTTCCGGCATCGCCCCCCTTCCCCCAGAACTGCCTCCCCCGCGTGTACAGGTCCCACATTTAGGGGCGATTTCCACTTAAAATTACCAGTGGCATTAAAGAAATGGGAACGGTTTGCTGCCGGGCTGCAGGGGGGGGTCCGACGTCCCCCACGCGGCACATCGCGTCGTCTGCCCAAAAATAAAACCTCCGGGAGAACTTTCAGCTCATTGGGTTCAAACGCATCAGCAACCGCCCCAGACATCCCCCCTCCCCCCCCCCCCCGCCAAAATCCTGCGGTTTCAGCTCAAAATCGCGGTGGAAAATCAGCGCGCAGGGGATGTTTCACCCGCCCTGGGTGGAAATGTTGTAAAAAATTCGCGTTTGTCCGTTTTCACGGGTAAATCTTCAATCCTTCCTCGAGCTGGGCAGCGAAAGGAAACCTCTGTGTCTTGCTAAACATTACATATATGATTTATTTATTTGTCTAATATATATTCATTTCTGTGGTTAGTTCCCTATAAATAAAAAACGTACCTGTTATTTATTCATTTGCCTAATACGTGTTTATTTGTCTAGAAAGAATTTTTTTATATATTTTTCATTTCTCTAAGATACTTACGGGTTTATTTCTGTGTTTATATAGAGAGAAATAAAATGTTTTAATATATAAATAATATATATTTTGTATAATATGTTAATATTATATATGTTATATATAATATATTAATAATATATGTTGATATATATAATGATAGATGCACACCGACATTCATAAAAAACCACCTAGTTGCCATGAAAAAAGCCGATTTCTCACCTCCCTTAAAAGCAGCGTAAACCCGAGCTGGGCCAAAACCGCGACACCTTTTGCTTTTAAAATATTTGACTTTAATATCTCCTGCCTGACCTTTTCCTGCCGATATGGCGCGCTTTGTTTTTTTTTAATCTCCTTTATTGTTCATAACTTCAGAGTTTGGCTCCGGCACCTGTAAATTCACCCGGTGCCGTTTAATTTCTGCTTCTCCCAACCCAGAATTTGATTTCCATTCCTATTTCCATCCCTGGTGCTAAACAAATTAGTGAAAATTTGGGGTTCTCTCCCAGCGGTTTGGATTTCTCTTTTTTTCACCTCCGTTTTCGACCTAAAACCAAAATGCAAGCAGATTTTGGGACGCTCCAGCCACGCCGCTAAGCATCTCTCATCATCTTTCCCCTTTTTTTCTATTTTTTGTGGGAAAATGACATTTTCCCCCTCTTTTTTCCCATTTTGATTTTTTTCCCCTTACCAGGACACCGAAGCCCCGAAATCCTGCCAAGTTGGCTGTTTCCAGCCAAGTCTGCAACTAATTGGGCTATTACCCAAAACAAAAAAAAAAACAAAAAAAAAAAGCCTCCTCTGCGGCTGTTTCAAAGCCGTTACCTCACCTCGGACTAAAGAAAATCATAAAAAATAAATAAAAATAATCCCAAGTCAGCGGAAAAAGAGGCAAGAGGATGCTCAGATGTGAGTATTTGCAGCCGGAGGAAGGCAAAAATGCAGCCAAAAAAGGGCTTTACAGGGAGCAGGTGGGGATGGGAAAGGAGGAAAGAGGCAGCAGGTTTCTGGCTCGGGAGAGCCAGCATTTCGGCAGCAGGAAAAGGGGGAAATATGGGGGAAAAAGGGATGGATTTGGGTATGAAAGTTGCAGGCATTGGAAAAAAAAAGAAAAGAAAAATTGAAAAAAAATGAAAAAAAAATGAAAAAAAAGGGATTTTTTTGGTTTGTGGTTTTTTTTGGTTTTTTTTTTTTTTTTTTGAAAATGGCCAAAAAGAGTCGCAGGAGGGAAAATGAAATAAAAAAAAAAAGTTCAAAGTTAAAAAAAAGGTAAAAAGAGTAAAAAAAAAATGGAAAAAAGTCCAAAAAACGATGCAAAAACCAACCAAAAATACATCAACAAAGCTTTAAAAGGTTGTAAAGTATGTCAAATAATTATGTGAAAAGATGTAAAAAAATAGAAAAACATGTAAACATGTAAAAAACGTCTGTTAAGCTGGGTAAAAATGTAAAAGAAAAGTTTAAAAAGTCAAAAAAATGTTCAAAAAAGGGTAAAAATAAAATGGAAGGAGAAAGACAAAAAAAAAGGGGGGGAAAAACCACCGTGTTTTTGCAAGAGACCCAGTTATTTTTCTTTTTATAGGATATTTCTTTTTTTTTTTCAGTTCTTTCGGAAGAAAACCCTTCGCCAGACTTAGCGGCTGCTCACCAAGATGATAATTCCTTGGGCTTTTGGGTTTTTTTGAAGACCATGGCCAAGTACATCAACCTTAGAGAGCAACCACGGTGAAGGTCTTCGGGGCAAGGAAAATCTCCAAAATCAGCAATTTTTGCCGTGTTCCTCAGCATTTCACGCTGACATGTCTCTACCACCGTCCCCCGCGCTGAAAACGGTGGTTCTGAGCCCAAAAAACACGCCGAGGACCGCGGGCGTTGGGCGGTTTCATCGATTCTACCGAAAAATCAACACCTCCGCCCCATTTTTAATCGGCAATTTTTAGAAAAATCCATTTTTAGAATTTAAAAAAAAAAAAAGATATTTTTATAATTTTCCTATTTTTGTCCCTCATTTAACCATCTGAAAAGCAGTTCGTGGGGGTGCGAAGCTGCTTTTATCACTTTCCGTGTTGAAAACGCGGAAAAATCTACTTCCCCAGCCAATTTTTAAAAATATATTTAAATAATAAGTAAGCAAATAGGAAAAAAAGTATCGTTTTTTTAATTTTCCATTTTTTTTCCCTGATGTAACCACCTAAAAAGCACTTTTTCAAGGTGGGGCATCACTTTCGCTGCTGAAAATGCCTATTTTTGAAACCTCTTCTTGCTAACTTTGACAATGAAATGGCTGAAGACTTTTCCCTTGGTTTTTTTCTTTTAATTTATTATGGAAAAAAAAAAAATCTGCATTTTTATGAAGATTCTTTGATTTTCAACAGGTAGAGCCGCTCGGCGAGCGCGATCGCGCTCGGGATGAACGACGCTCCGTATTACTCCCCTTTAGCAGAACCTGGTGATTATTAAAGTGGGGGTTTTTTTCCTCCGAAAAGCAGCTTTTCCATCATTTCTGCTTCATTTTTGCACATTTCTGACAGTGAGGGTGATCGCTTGCACAGCCTCTGCCGCAAAATATTAACACAAAGCTCCCCCAAAGCCCTTTTTTAGCACTTTTCTCCCCAAAACGATCTCCTTGATGATGAGGAGCTGGTCGTAGCTCTAATAATTGGTATTTTTTTATTTATCGCTGACCCTCTCCGTCTCTTCGCTGTCTTTGGGGAGAGGAAATTTGTGCCATTTGCTTTTCCAAACCCTAAGGAATCCCAAATTTTCAGGTGAAAAGCTCAGAGCGCTCAGCGTCGAGGCTGAAAAAAAAAGCAACTCTTGGCTGCAGCTTTTTCTCCAAAACCCGCTAAACTGAAGAAAAAATGCTCGAGCAACCCCCTCCGTAGGGGGTAAAAAAGGAGGGATTTGGGCAACGATGCTCCTGAGGGTCCCTAAAATTCAGCGTATTAAAACGGGGGGCAGACGAGGGGCAAGGATGGGGAAGGGATGGGGGACATCTCCATAGGGCGCCGCGGAAAATCTCGGCTATTTCAAAAGTCCCTTAAATTGCCCATTAGGACTAAAACGGCGTCGCGGCTCCCTGCCGCGTAAGCGAGAAAGGCGGCGCGTTTCGATGCGGGGAAGGAAGGAAGGGAGGAAGAAAAAAAAAAAAAAAAAAGAAAAAAAATTGGGAAAAAGCTCCTCTCGGAGCAGAGCAGCGAAGCGAGCAAATGATGACACAGAAGTTGGAGGAGCCATAAAAACCCCACCGAGGTGTCATTTGCGAGAAGTGACCTTTTCCCACCGAAGGAGACGAGTGGAAAGGAGACCCGGGTGGCTGCGGGGGTGGGGTGGGGGGTGTAAAAGTCGATTTTATTTTAGCTTGCAGAGAATAGCCTTGATTTTTATATTTTTTTTTCCTGGGAGGGGAGATTTTTCTGCTTCTGCAGCCGAGATTTGCAGCAAATGGGGAGGGGGGAAAACTCCAAATCTCCGTATGAACCCAAAAAAAAAAATCCAGATCATCCCCATTGGGTCACTTCCATTGGGAAAGCGGAAACGTGATGGCGATTCGCCCCCCCAAAAATCTCGGGATGGGCTGCCGGGCGCGGAACCGTCTCTGAAATACAACCTCAACCCCACAACCAGCCCATTGGGGTGCTCCAGTGGAGTTTCTCTTGGACAAAATCCCCTCCTTATAACAACTCCGTAACGATGCTCGGAAAAGTTATTCGACCCCTTAGAGCAACATTTTGGATGAAGTCTGATTTTCCCCCCGCCATGCGTTGCCAAAAAACGCTGTAAAAATAAATCCAAAGGCCGTTCCTATGGCTAAACCCCCGGTTGAGCCAGACGTTTCGTCTTTCCAGCTCGTTAACGTGCTCGCTGCAAACGTGCCACTGCGCCGGCTTTCTGAGAAGACCCCGCAACCCCAAAAAAAGCCGGAAAGGGGGAAAAACCCCATCGTTTGTCCCTAACCCCTTCAATCCCGGAGATTGTATCAAGAAGGGTGTAAAATTTTGACAATTGCTGATTTTGGGGTGAAATACTTTGAATGGTCGTTATTTAGGCAGGCAGGGTAATTAATGCAGGAGCTGGGGGTCGCAAGGGGTCTGGAGGAGCCCATGGGTGCTGGTGGACACTCACCTGTGGGGTGTCTTGGTAAGGAGGAGGGGGCACCGTCTGGGTGGCCATCATCGTCAGAGCCGGTGCCGGGGAGACATGGTGCATCCTGGGTGGGAGTCACATGGAGAACCTGCGGGCGGGAGAAATGCCTCTGGATTAAGGGGGATCTGCCCCCCAAAAAATCCCTCGGAAAGGAAAAATAAAGGGACAGAAAGGAGAGTGACGTTCCTCGCATGGGCAACCCAGCACAGCGCTCCACCACCCAGTCCCTGGAAGAAACCCAAGGTGTTTCGATGACCCTCGATGAGTTATTTGAGATGTGTGATTTTAGATAAGGAATGCATCGGGGGCGAAGCGAAGAGGGTCGCTGGCAAGGAGAATACCCTGGAGAAGGTGCACCTCCTTACGCCTATAACTGCAGTGCCTACATGGGGATTTCCATCCCTTTTCTGGTTGTTCTTCCTTTTTGGAAGCAGGAAGACAAGTCATAATGCAAAACTTTCCATTTTCTGTAATTATACACTAAAACCCCCCCAAATAATATGTCTCTCTGCCTTTAGCCACCATGGAGTCACATCCTCAGGCACTGCATGCTCAATCTGGAAGGGACACCGAGTATCCGATGCTGGTTTGACCAACATAGTTGACTCCTACATTGAGTTGAACAACCCAGTTGACTTCTACCATAGAATCATAGAATTGCCCAGGTTGGAAGGGACCTTTCAGATCATCTGGTCCAACCATCAACCTAACTCTGACAAAAACCATCTTGTCCCATCGCCTGTTCCCTGGGAAAAGGGACTAACACCCACCTCTCCACAACCTCCTTCAGGGAGCTGTAGAGAGCAAGAAGGTCTCCCCTCAGCCTCCTTCTCTCCAGGCTGAACACCCCCAGCTCCCTCAGCCGCTCCTCACAGGACTCGTGCTCCAGACCCCTCACCAGCTCCGTTGCCTTCTCTGGACACGCTCCAGCACCTCCATGTCTTTCTTGGGTGAGGGGCCCAAAACTGGTCACAGTCCTCGAGGTGGGGCCTCCCCAGTGCCCAGTACGGGGGGACGGTCACTGCCCCACTCCTGCTGGCCACACTATTCCTGATACAGGCCAGGGTGCTGCTGGCCTTCCTGGCCACCTGGGCACACTGCTGGCTCATATTCAGCCATCAGTTGACGAACCCCCCAGGTCCTTTCCTGTTGGGCAGCTCTCCAGCCACTCTGCCCCCAGCCTGGAGCATCCACGGGGTTGTTGTGACCCAAGCGCAGGACCCAGCACTTGGCCTTGGTGAACGTCACACCATTGGCCTCGGCCGTCGATCCGGCCTGTCCCGAGCCCTCTGCAGAGCCTTCCCACCCTCCGGCAGGTCGACGCTCCCACCCAACTTGGTGTCACCTGCAGAGTGACTGCGGGTGCGCTCCATCCCCTCGTCCAGATCAGTGATAAAGATATTGAAGAGAATCGCCCCAGTACCGAGCCCTGGGGAACACCACTGGTGACCGGCCACCAACTGGATTGAACTCCATTCACCACCGCTCTCTGGGCCCAGCCTCCAGCCAGTTTTTTATGCATCAAAAAGTACCCCCAACCAAGCCATGGGCAGCCAGTTTGTCCAGGAGAAGCCGTGGGAAACGGTGCCAAAGCCTTCGCTGAAGCCTAGGTAGACAACACCACAGCCTCTCCCTCATCCACCAGCGGGTCACTTTGTCATAGAATGCGATCAGGTTTTCAAACAGGACCTGCCTTTACTGGACCCATGCTGACTGGGCCTATGTTGCATTGACCAACGTGGTTGACTCCTACGTTGAGTTGACTGACCCCATGGTCATTGAATGCACAGAAATGAAGAAGGAGGGTTCAAACCCTTGCTTGATGTGAACCGGAGAGCAAACCCTGATTTTGCACATCCCGTATGGACATCCCTGAAGCCAGGAGGCAGCCTGAGACATGCCGCCCTCAACCTCTCTTGAAGTTGCCCTGCTTTCTGTAAACGCACGGAACAGACTCCTTTTTTGGTATCTTCAGGTCCCAGGGAGATGGAGAAAAAATGGGGCACCAGGAAGGGACAAATTGGTAGAGGAGCTCTTGGCTGGATGCTGTCCCCAAGCTGTCACCAAGACCTGGTGGCAGATGTAACCAAAACTTGACCCCAAAATGCTCCTCTCCCGTTATTTCACTCCAACTGTGTCGTTGCTTCAGAAGAAAAGCCAATAATATTGCTTAAACCCTCAAAAAACAACCCTGTCCTGAGTCCTCTCTGAGGCTCTGAGGTCTGTATTGAGCCACCTCACAAAGCCACCTGGCAAAATCTCCCCAGAGCCTCCAAAAGTGCATTTCTCCCTGCAATGACTCATTTTTCTACGAGATGACATCTCTTGAAGGGTTCACCCCTTGCAATGCCCATCGTTGCGTTGGGTTCCCCATTGGCTTCTCGTCTGGAGAAGAGCTGCGGGACCATCCTGTGAAGGAATGCAAAGAGTTATGTAAAGTCCTCTGATGTTGTGAGGGGATCTGCCAAAAAACAGCATCAGCATCACTTTTTCCATGAAATGGTGACAGGCAGGAAGACACGCTCTCACACAAGGTAGAGGAACAGGAATATCGATGAGCTCGGTAAAAACCAAGACACATCTAGGGTCTTCGGGACATCTCCACAGTTTTTTTGGGGAAGATTCGCAATATTCTGGTCTTCTCCGTGACGTCCACAGTTGTTGGGGGAAGATTCGCAACGTTCTGGTCTTCTCCATGAGGGCTTTGGGCTTTACAGGAACCACCAGGCCGAGTGCCCAAATGCACCGTGCCCACGTGGAAAGTTAAGTGGTGTTTGCACGGGATGAGTGTCGACCGCTCATTATTTTGCATGAATGAATTACAAAAAAAAGCAACGCATAATTGCTTTTCTCACACTTTGCATTAGCATGGATGCCCTGTGAGTTGAATATTAAGAGAGCACATCCAAAGTCCTACGCTTTGGGAAGGCAGACTGGGGTCCTTGCATGACGCAGACCTCTTGCAGCCAGAAGGATGCTGCATTTATGGGATTAAAAACCACGCTTTTCATTTTTTCCCCAACAGCAAAATAGCGGGAGGCAAAATTATCTGCTCCTGAGTAAACTCGCGGCTTAAAATCTTCGGTGTCCGACGTCAAAATTCGCCTCACAGCCGCAGGCATGTCCTCGAGGGGTAACGCCAAGGGGAAATCTCCCCACCAGAAATAGCTGCAGCTGGAGAAAAGCAGAATTCAGCACTGTGATGGTCTAGACATCTCAGTCGGAAGCTAAAAAAAAAAGAAGGCGTTGCTATTTTGGGGAAAAACCCCGCTTGGCGTCTATTGTTCACGCCACGAGCGAGCCTGCCCTAGCACGCAGCGATTTATTGTGGGGTGCGAGCTTTCCGGGTGAATATATTCCCAGAAGGTGGCAGTCCGGAGCCCAATTTAATTGCCAAATATCGTCTAACCTGCTAAAATCAAGCCATTCGTTGAGGCTTCATGGACATTGATTTGTTTGGAGAATAGAACTTACAGTCAAATGTTTAAAAAAAGAAAAAAAACAAAAGGAGCAAATGAGAGACAGCTGTTGCCAATAGCAGTATATTTATCTGGGGGGAAACAAATGCGCTCGGGTGCAGTAAATATCCAGGGAAGCGCCTGGCACCCACGGGAAAAGCCGGACGGTGTTTCACGCAGGAGCCCCCGGCCATGAATCTTGGGATAACGGTGCAAAGCTGTCAGCCCACGGATTTATCGGCAGCCAAATGCCGGGAAGGGTCGAAAGCTGCTGTTTTATGCATTAATCCTTTCTTATTTTTTATATATATATTTTTTTTTATTTTATGCACTAATCCTCGCCTTTTTTTTTCCTTCCCACCTCTTAAATCAATTTAGCCGCGTGAGCTCTTGACCGTAGGCATCCAGATGATGAAAGGAGCAGAGCATCGCCAAACCCTGCCACCCCCTTGCACATCAGCTCAAGGCAACGACCGAATCTTGGGCAAAGAGTGAATTTTGGGGGGCTGGGGGTCAAGGAAGGCAGGAATTGCAGCCAACTCCCGAGTTGTTTGCAGAGAGGAAAGAAACGGCGAGCAATAAAACCCATAAAGGCCCTTTCATTTCCAGAAGCGGCAGTACTTCAGGTTTTGGCAGCGACCTGAGATCAAAGTATCCGAAATTTCCTCATGAAATAAAATTATTTCAGCTATCACTGAAATATCGCCATTAAGTTGGAAATCTATTTCCTGAACGGCTTGCGTCTACCTAAAAGAGTTGCAGATTTATAGGCTGCTTTTTTGCCAGCAATATATCACCTCCTCTTTCAAATAAAAATAATTAAAGACTAAGTTGAGAAGTTGATTTTTTTTTCTTTTTTTTTTCCCGGCATGGTCACTGAAGCCTTAAAACATTTTTAACAAAAATTAAGTATTGCAGACAGTCGTCCGCCACCCCCCCCAGGTGAATACGATCTCCTTTATTAATATAAGAGCCGTAAAACCGTAGAAGATGTAGAGCTGAATGCAAAAAAAAAAAAAAAAGTCTCACGTTGTTGGACTCCACGTTATCGTTTTCAGCAGATAATGTTAATATTGCCTTCGCGAGGTGCAACTCTTGTTTCCAAATCCAGGGAAAATGGGGATTGTTTTTTCCTCGCTCATTCAGCAGCTTCTCCCCCGCCGCAAACATGCAACTGATAACGGAGGATTCAAGGTGAAAAATCAGAAAATCAGCTTTTCAGGTATTTCCTCTTCTCTAGCCAAAGTTTCAAAATTATTAAATATCCTTGAGGATGATTTTCTGGCCATGGGAAGGTATTTTTCTGTATTAGGGGAAGATTGCCTTCTCTACAGGGTATTTTTTTATTATTTTTTTTGGTTAAGAGTTGCGATGACACCACGTTAGTCATGCTCCCCCCGCCGCGGGCTGCAAGCCCCCGCCACGGAGGGCTCGTGCGTGCGGAAGTTTATGATATATGCGTTCATTATATGCATATATCGAAGTTAAAATGAAGAAATATAGCGCGGGGGAAGGGAGAGGCACCCCCAGAGGACGATACGTCTGCTCTGAACCACCAGCGAGGACAGGTTCCCCCTTGCCAGGTGACGCCGACTCTTCAATGGCCATGAAGTGAACCAAGAGGGACCCTCTTGCTCTTGAACGTCTCGTTTCTACCCACCAATCTTCCCCCTTTTTGCTCGTTTTTACCAACTTACGCCACCCTAAACTCACTAAAACCAGTCATTGCTATGGAATGGTCAAAAATAGGGAAAAATCCTGTTTTTCAAGACGTTGTCTGTTCTCAGTCGTTCCTCACATTTGAGGTTGCTTCCAAGTGATTCCTCATCTGAGGATATCAGGAGCAACTGTGCTAGAAATACCCCTGGGCCAACAAATACATCTAACGTTTTAGGAGTATTTGGGAGCCAAATTTCCTCTTCCCGAACTCAGGGTTTTGCATTGGGAGCATCCTTTGCTCTTGGCCAAGATGCTGGTTCCCTAAATGCTGACCTCCGTACCCTCCCCAACATCCAGTTCTTGAGTTGTTTCCCGATATAAAAGGTCGAATGGAGTCTGTGCTTCTGCTACAACCACGAGCTAAAGCAGATGGAGAGATTGATATTTCTGCAGGATAAACCCTGGTCGGAGCAAACCCCTTTTCTATTTTTCTCCTAAATAAGCTCGTGGTCAATGCGTAAGGACTGGGGTAAAAGGGAGAGGGAAACGCCATGCCGGGGGATGCCAAAAAACTCTTGCCAAGCACTGGTTTGGTTCATCATCCGATGGGACATCTGCCCTGGATGCAGGGAAAACCAGCCTTCATTTTTTATTCATTTACTTATGAATATTTGCAAATCCTCCCCCAACTCAAGCTCCATAGAAAGCGGGGAGCTGCTACAGGGAGTTTTCGATGAGAGCAACAATTACCGCTAAATATTTCTCTCCTCTCCGAAGATACCCATCCCTGAAAGGCTCCAGGGATATCTCTGCAACATAAACACGAGAATAAAACCTGCGAGAGGCAGTCAGCGCTGTAGCAGACAAGGTTAATGTACCTTGAACAGCAGCATTAAACAACTTTGCTTTTTTTTTAAGTGGAGAGCTGATATACCTACAGACATTTTAAAGTGTTATTTTTATAGAGGGAGACCACTAAAGCACCTTCCCGTATAAACTGGTGCAGGCAAACATCAAAGGAGCTTCTTCAAAGTAACCTGAAAATACTTGCATTTTTGTGCAATCCAGCCCCCGGCCCAACAAAAGTTCCCAAAAGAGCAAATCGTGAATTTTTTTCGGAGGGCAAATCAAAAAGCTTTGAAGTGAAATCTAGCTGAGGAACCCAAAAACGTACAAACTTCCTCTTGCCGGACACGAATTGTCCAGGAAAAGTTTCTGATTGCCTTGAGAGCCCTTGCAAAAAAATAGCGAGCGGATTAATTTTCCAACAGTTCTTTGCTGCGAGCAATTAACTGTGAATAATTTATGATCAAAATCTTGCCTGATGCTTTCAAACCTTGCCTTGCGCTCTTCGTTTTCCATCGCAACCTGCTAATCCCATGAGAGAGGAATCCACGTTTCCATCACGCCAACACCAAATCTCAATCCCACACCAGTCCTGCAATGGGAAGGTCCTGTCCCCACGGTCCCAGCCAGGTTCAGAGGAGCTTCTTGGAGGGCAAAGAAGATGACGGTAAATAAACGTGATGAGTTTTGGAGCGATGGGCTGGAAGAAGAGGCTTAAATATGGGTCTGAGATGAATGAGGTGCTGGGAAAGTGAGAGATTTGTGGGTTTTACCATCTCCTCTCCCACCACAAAGGTGACATCAGAGCTGTTGTTCTGAGGATGGGCAGACGAGAAGGAACACACTCAAAAACAGTCTTGCTCAGCAAAAAATCAAACCATCAGCCATGTTTTTCCATCCCAAACTGACAACCGCAGTCCTTCACCAATTTCTCAGCCAGTGCAAGTATCGCCAAGTGCAAATCAGACAAACGCCAGCGCAAAACCCACCCGCAACCTCAACGTAGACCTGCCAACGATTCCTGCAAAGATCTCACCACAAACTATTCAGTGACTTTTTCCAACCATCGCTGCAGCCCATAAACACCCCACGAGCAACATTACGGTTTTTAATAATGCCTTTTGGGGGTGTTGATTTTGCAAACCGAAGCCCGTAGGCTTCACGCAAATCTCCCAAGACCTGCACGAGTAAACGTGCCGGGAAAACACAAATGGCAACCTGCTTTTTGGTGGGCTTGCAGAGGTTGGGCTAAAACCAGCAGAGCTAACCAACTGCAGAAACACGGGCAAGACGTGCATGGGAGCGCACAAAGATTTCCCAACCCGTGGGAAGCCCCAAAAACAAGAGCAATGCTGCAGCGCACCTAATAAAACCCTCTCCTCCCTTAAATCTGCCTTGTTTCCTGCTATATCCTGCTAATACGCTTGCAAATTTTCCCTTCGGGAGAGGGAAAGAAATCCCTCTGGAGCCGGCTGTTTTCCTCTTTCCCATATGGCAGATAAATCAGAGCTCCCGACTCACTGACTTTCTGCTTCGCATCCCTCTCCTGCAGCTCTCCATCTCCTCCCGGTCTTACTTCCCCGTGGAATTTCCTTTTAAAATGCAAAATTCCCAAGGAGAAATGACTCCACAAACCAGAAGACAAAAATAAGGTTTTCCTTGAGGCATGCCGGGCTTCCCGGTATCAACAGAGACTTGTCCCCATCCAAGCCCTGAGCCAAGACACCAAAGATCGCCATGCGAGCCACAAGATTAATCGCCCCAATTTAAACATCTTTCATTTGCCCATTTGAAAGCAATTTTTTTGCCGTATTTCCAGCCTCAGTGACAAAAGAGAGGTTTGAGATGTGACACAATGATTTATACAAGCTCCGGCGAGGGAGTTACAAACGGTTTTGAACTCTTTTAACTACACTTAATTACGCTGTCTTCTCCGTTTACTCTGAATGGTAGACCCTAAGATAAGTTCAGCCTGGTCCGACCTCAACACAATGAGGAAACTGGGGACAAAAAAGGACTGGGAAGTATTTACGGTGCGAGACAGATGTGCCAAATTGTTTTTGCAACTCGTTTTGCACAGTGCCAAAAGGTACGACCTGGCCTCTGAGGTGCATCTCTGTGGACGTATGGGCTTCAGGAGGAGGAAAGCTGAAATGGTTTTGTGCCTGGAAAATGGGGGGACCCACACACAAGGTGGAAAAGGCCAAGGGGAACCAAGTAATTTCTCAGAAGACGTCTTCAGGATAGGCAATTTCTTTCATTAGCCACTTAGAGCAACGCCAGTCTCCTGTTCCGGAAGGGAACTAGGTGGGCACCCATCATCATGTCTTTCTGTGCCTTTAGTGGGAGGTGCCTGGACTTTGTTGGCACAGTTTGCTGGACAGGTTGAATCTGGTCTTCTTGCTGGAGATGCTTCCCAGGCCAGGCCGTGCTTGTGTCTTCCAAAGACACGTCCTCCATGGGCTCAGTTTCCTCCAAAGGGGACAACCCAACCTGCCCGAAGTACCTTGCAGGGCACTGAGCCGTTCCACGGAAGCGCCAGGCAGATGCCATCAAAATACTGATTGGAAAGAGGGCATCGAGGCAGGGAGGATCTCCCAAAAAAGAAGCCCTTGTGGTGACCCCAAGCTCCCACAAACCCACCGGAGAAGTGGTCCGAAGGTGAGCCAACCTGCGCCTTTATAAGAGCCAGGGCAAAACCAGCCTAATGAGAAATTCAGCTGCTTCATCACATCCTTAATCCCGGGGTTTTTTTGGTCGAGGGAAGGTCACCAGCAAGAACCAGGGCTGAAAGGGCAGCCTGGGGGAATAATCCGGCCGTTATTGGCTGCTGTTTATTAAAAGGGACTTTCAGAGGAGTCAAGACGCAAAAAAATGACTCAAAGAAGATACTCTGCTGCGCCGTGGACCGAATGAAGACTTTGGGGTTTCCCCTGAGATGTCCCCACCCTAAACATCACCAGTTTAGGAAAAAATCAGGCTCTTTTTCAGGATATTTGCCCAAGTCGAATGCGGCACCTCCGTTTTCAGCGCCCAAAGATTTCTCTTCGCTCCTTTAGGAGGAAAGTTGCAGTCAACGAGGTTGTATTTTTTTTTTTGTCACCTGCCGGGTGCCTACGGTTTTGGCACAGATCAAGCACATTTGTGCCCTAATTTTAGCAATCGGGGTTGACTAAAGGACCGCGAGACCCTTGGTTTCACGTACATCTTATTTTAAGCTCCGCGTTGCGGTTATTTTTATCTGGTGACCGTTTCTCCACATCCTACTGATGTGCCAAAATTTTGCAGTGATAACAGCCCGTGTTTCGGGTTATTTTTATAAAAATATATCTGTGTTTTCCTCCAGGCTGGCCACGGCTTGCAGGGCTCATAACAACACGTTTTCAATACTTGAGCTTTAAAGCAAGAATCCCTGCACAGCCTGATTTCTAAAAAAAAAAAAAAACACAAAAGAAAACACAGCAAAAAAGTATAACTCCTCCCTAAATGCTTAGGGAAGGGGCGATATGATTTGAGTGTACCAGAAAACAGCAGAAATTCCCCCAGATAAAGCCCCACTGAGGTCACGGCTCCCCACATCCTGCTCGATTGGTATATATATTTGCACAATTAATATATATAATTGAATAATTAATATAAAGCGAAGGAGCCTTACCGTTTGGGGGGGTGCTCGGGGAGCCGCTGCCCTGCAAGCGTCCTCCCACTCCTTGCCCCGAAAACAAGTGTTTTCTGGGTAGGGATCACAACCTGGGAATGCAAAGGAGGAAATATTGGAATCTAGAAAGAAAACGGTGAAACGAGAAGGCGAAAATACTAAGCAGGGGATGAAGCTTTCTGATCCACGGAAGGTCTTTCAGCAGCGTCAGCAAAGCCGTGGTGGGCAAGTCTGCTCTTAATGCCCTTTTTTTTTGCAGGGTAGGGGGGGAAATAGGAGGAATCGAGGAAGAAACTGCGGTGGGAATATCCCCTCGGAGGTGAAAGCAGGGCTGACGGCTGAGCTAGATCCCAGGGTTTTGCCCAGGAAGGTTTGAACAGCTCCAAGGAAGGACAAAAAATAAATCAGGTTTTTAAAGGTCGAACCCAGATGTGTCCAGAAAACGAAGGCGCGCTCGTTGCCGGTCTGTCCACAAAGGATGAAGGGCGACACGATCCCGGCCCGGCCTTTTCGGCTCCTGGCGGGTGGCGAATTCCCGGCACGGGCTCTCACTGAGGGTTAGCGGTACAATCCGGGTCTGAAAAGGAGAAAAAAGGGGAAAAAAGCGATGAAACAGCCTCGCTGTCGGCTGTGCCCCCATTTCGCGCTGGCTGTCGCCGTCCCCCTGGTTAATTATAATCTTCGCTTGAGTGTAAATGTCCTTTTACACTCAGGCTCAGGCGGCACGAACTAGGAAAGAGCCATTAACTCAAAACCAGGGGAGCGCCCGGCCGTTATTTAACAAGGAGAAGTCCGCACAGACGTTAGAGACGGGGCTGCATCTACCAAGGATCTGGCCTGTACGGAAGCGGAGGTCGGGATTTCTAGACCCATCCAAGCAGATCCAGTGGAAAAATGAAGGTGGGCTGAGCAAGGACCAGCACGGCCGCGGGGGCGCTTTGTGTTCGACTTCAAAAAAAGGAATAAAAGAGAGAAAATCCCCCAGATCTCTGAATATACATTAGCTCTAGCGAGCCCCTCGGATCTCCAATATACGTCTAACAAATGTCCCTCGATACACATCACCTCCGGATATTACCTCTATGTTAGGTGATAAAGATCACCTGAGATCTCCGATATACGGCTGATATATCTTCCTTGATATATATCACCTGGTAGAGAGCTCCTCAGGTCTCCGATATATGTCTGATATATGTCCCTTGATGCACATAGTCTCTGTGGAGCTCCTCAGATCTTCAGGATACACCTGATGTACCTACCTTGAGATAAATCACCTCTAGACACCTCCTCGCCAATATACATCTGACATACATCTCTGATAGATGTCACCTGCCTGGAGCTCCTCAAATCTCCGTTACACAGCACATACATCTAACACGATAGACATCACCTCTAGAAAGCCCCTCAGATCTCCGATAGGTATCTGATATATGTCCCTTGATACACATCACCTCTAGAGAGCTCCTCAGATCTTCATATACATCTGATATATCCACCTTGATGTATACAATCTGGTACAGAGCTCCTCAGATTGCTGATACACGTCTAGTAAATATATACATATACATATATATATACACACACCTTGATCTGCTGAGCTGCTCAGATTCGAATGCACATCTGATATATGCACGTCTGGATACACATTACCTCCAGAGAGCTCCTCAGATCCCCAAACATACATCTGATGGATCTACCATGACGTACACCACTTCCGGAGAGCTCCTCAGATCCCCAACATACATCTGATGGATCTACCATGACATACACCACCTCCGGAGAGCTCCTCAGATCCCCAACATACATCTGATGGATCTACCATGACGTACACCACCTCTGGAGAGTTCCTCAGATTCCCCAACATACATCTGATGGATCTACCATGACGTACACCACCTCCGGAGAGCTCCTCAGATCCCCAACATACATCTGATGGATCTACCATGACGTACACCACCTCCGGAGAGCTCCTCAGATCCCCAACATACATCTGATGGATCTACCATGACGTACACCACCTCCGGAGAGCTCCTCAGATCCCCAACATACATCTGACGGATCTACCATGATGTACACCGCCTCCAGGGATCCCCTCAGATCCCCAATATATATCTGATGGATCTACCATGACACACACCATCCCCAGAGAGCTCCTCAGATCTCCAAGGCACACCTGAGGGATGCATCCCTGCTGTATGCCAGCTGCAGAGAGCCATGCCTTCCATGGTGAGGCCTGTATGGGAGATCCTGAGAACTATTTCCCCTGGTTTTAATTCCTTCCCAAACTCCTTGCAATAACAACACTCCCATTTTTGTGCCCTCACAGCCCGTATCCCTCATCGCAGCCAGGAGCATGGGTCTAAAGACAGAGGTATATCGGGAAGCCTGCATAGGAAGTGCCATTTCTGGAGACTTAGGCATCACTGACGCCATTGACCAAGGAGAGATATGGAAGCGACTGGGTGATTTCAGGGCAAAACAGGGCAGAAACCTCCAAACATGGAAAATTTGGCAAAAGGGGCGAAAGGTCAGGATGCCCCTTGGACATCCTGGGCAAGTGTAGATCCTGCTGAGAGGCTTAGAGACCTAACCTGGGTTATGCTAAAGGCTCAGAAGGGGCTTGAGTCCAAAACTCTTCCACCCTAACAGCAGCTGAAATATCCTTACAGATATTCACGACAAGGAATAAAGCAACAACCTACGGGCTCGTGCCTTGGAAGAGCATGCACAGGCCGATGCCGAAAACGCACTGAGGACCGGGGACTTGCTTTGCCCTGGATTTGTTCTGACAACATGATGAAAAGCTCATGTTTTGCAGCAGTCCTTCATCCCTGTAAAAACTTTTCTCCGTCTCGTGGAGAGACTTTTGTCATCTGGGCCCGCCGTGTGAACGAGCCATGAGGAGTGGAGGAAAAGGAGCAGGTGAATAAGGCTCTGCTGGTGCTAAAAGAGCTCTGGTAGACTGATTTTTCATCCTTGGAGGTGATCAGGGCTGAGGTCTTGGATGCCGTATGCAGGTAGGACAAAAATACGAGCTTGTGCAGCTTCTGCAACAAAGATGCCGTTTTCGTCCCCGTCACGGAGAGCACCAAGAGCCAACCCCGCCGGGGACATCCCCCTGCACACCTCTGCAGAGGGAGATAAGTCTTTTTGAGCTGGAGCACACTTTTAGTGACTTCAAAAGGCATCCTTTGAAGTTTAGCAGAGGTCTTTGAAGTCCTCCCAACGCAAAAGGGAATGGAGGAGATCCCTCCTTCAAGATGCTCCACTGCGGGCGACGCAAGCCAGCAAGAGGCACGGTGTCCTGGGCACTCATGGCTCTCTGGAGCAGCCGCCCGAGGGTCATAAATGAGACGCCATTTATGACAAGCCATCAATCCCCCAAAATGCCCTCAATCCTGATCAACATTGACCTGAACAACATCCAACAGCGGAGACGGGAACCCAGCATCCTGGGACCTCAGGCTGTGCCCAGGTCGCAAAAAGCCAAGGGCATCCCTGTCAATAAAGATTTAATTAGGTGTAAGGGAATGCTAATCAAGCTGACATCTAGAAAAAAGGTCTAGGATTTTAAAGCAAGAAGGCTTTTCCCGTTGTGTCGCCCCGTTTCCAGTGGGAGCAGATCGTGATGCTTCCAACCTCACCCTATCAAGGCTGTTTAATTGCGACTATGATTTTTTATAAATTTAACGCCAGCCCCTCTGACTTAAACGGAGACAACGCATGGTGAAATCCCTAATAACGCTGCTGGTTTTGCTGGCTTATTTTCGTACTTTGCATTTACGCTTGCGGGGAGTCCGCCGCAAGCTGTAGCGGCCCCGAACTCTGCACCCATGGGGAGAGCGGAAGAACCCTATACCTGTGGAAAACAGTAAAAGGCAGAAATCAAAGCTCACATTTCAGTTCAACTCTTTAAGGAGCTCCAAGGGGCGATGGCGACTCTCCGAGCGCTTTGCCAACACCCGCTGCCATCTGCCGTGAGGACCACGGCAATAAAAACCTTGGGTTTGTTGGGGTTCTTCCCCTCCATGGTGCAATTTCCAGCCTCCCAGCAAGGGCTGGGGCTGGATTTTGGGGATGCTTGAAGGTGCGAAGAGCAATGCGGTATTTTCAGCCTTCCACCTCCTCAGTCCGGCGAGTTAAACCTGGTGCTGCACTAACCCCCCTCCCTGCTCGAAGAGAGTGAAAAGATTTAAGACGTTCCCATCCACCCGCAATAATGCCGTTATTTCCGCAAAAGCAAAGCAGTTTCACCTCAAAACACGGACTGGGAGAGACGCGTCCATCGGCGGAGCCCCGCTACAGCCGATTTGCATCATCCGAAGGGGGTACGTATGGAAATATCGGACATCCCCCCGCCCCACACACACACACACCCGCCCCCGGACGCCCACATGTGCCCACATCTGGGCCCAGGGAACAAAAGCGGCCTCGCTACGCCGCACCAATAAATAATGGAAAGTCAAAGTGCCCCGCAGAAGCGGCACCATACTGTTCGGCCTCGGGCGAGACAGAGGAAAATTCGGTACCCACGAGGTCTGGAACAGTGGGATTAATAACACATCAATTTTAATGCAGGGTGGGTTGCGGTTGGGGTTTTTTTTGTTTTTCTTTTTTTTTTCCCCTTTTCCTTCTTTTTTTTTTTTTTTTTTTTTCTGCTTCACAAACAGCAAAGTGAATGTTTGAGCATCTCGGCGGGGGGTTAATGAGGACTCTGATTAGTTATTCAGATTTGCCGATGCTGCTTCCATCCCTCCTCGGATGGGGAATAACGGGAAAGGGTTTGCAGAGAAAGCTCTTAAAGACGACCCGCTTGGCTTTCGCGGCTCAGTCGGACGCAGGTTTTGGGGGGCTCCGGCCTCAGGGGTCCCCAAAACTGAAATCCTAGTGCCAGTTTTGGGGAGGAAAAGCCCATTTTCCCATCAGTTGTGGGGGGAAAACTGCTGCGTGTTGGGCCACACTGATTCCGTTCAAGGCTCAGGGGAAAACATGTGGATTTGTGGGGTTTTGCAGGTGAAAAACGAATTCTTGGGTGCCTTTAATAAAATTTGTGCGCAATGATGGTCAGAGGCACGTGACCAAAAATGCAGGAATGCGTGGATGCAGGGATGAACAGATACATGGATGCGAGGATGCGAGGATGCAGGGATGCAAGGGCGCAAGGCAGAACAGATGCAGGGATGCACAAATGGAAGGATGCACAGAGGCAAAGATGCATGGACGCAAGGATGGAAGGAAAGATGGGCCATCCCAGAAACCACCACTGGTCCGCTGGGATGCAACACCTTTCACTGTCGCAGTATTTCACACGGCATCCCATAAAAGTCCCAAAAGCTTCATGCCCTTGCGCAAAAGCGAGGAGCTCACCTCTTTGCTCCTTGGCCCAGCAATATTTTGGGCAGGTTGAGCCCAAGCCACTGCGGGAGCATTTGGGGGTTTATTTCCAGATTTGGGCTTTTGTTCTTGACTTGCACCCCAAAAAAGGCAAACCTGAGACAATAGATGGCAGGTATCCAAAAAGATGCAGCAAAAAGGATTAAAGGATGGAGCCAGGAGCGGCGTTTCATGGCACTGCAAAGGCGGCTTGTCAAAAAAAACTAGGCATTATTTTAGGATTCACTTTGGGATTCGTTATTTCTTCGCCAAGAAGAAATATCTTAAAGGAGGGGTGGGGCGGTGACAGCGCTCTCTCAACGGCGAATTCATCCCAGCCATGAACGTCAGCGCCTTATTTCTAGTTGGGTCTAAAGACCCAGTTGGGTCTTGCTTTGAGCATCCCTCAACGGGGTTTTGGGGGGATAAACTCCCCGGTATTCGCGTCATTCCCCACAGCGCCCGCCAGGATCTCGAAAGAAAGACAAAGTGGAGTCAAACGCGGGGCTCTCCATCCCAAGCAGGCTCTTTTTCCCCGGGACTGCCTCCATATGCTTTGTCTCTTATTTTAAACGGCGCGTTAATCGTTCTGAATTAACAGCTCCAGCTGGAGGGAGCAAACAAGCAATTTGCAACTTTAAGACAACGCCCAACTTATCTCCAGTGATTTAAGTTGGGGGCGGTTTTTGAGGGGAAATCTCGCCTTTCTGCTTGCAAATGCCACTCGCTCAGCGCTGGGCCGAAATCCCACCGTGGTTAATGCCCCCATTCGGCAGAAGTGGCTGGTAGCCCACAGCCACCCGAGGAGGTGGGATGGTAGGAAAAAAGAGGAAATAAGGCATCTCCACATTCGGCTTTACTTTAGAGACAGGAGAATTATAGTCCACCCTCTTCACTGCTGGGCAACCCAACGATTGCAGTGGGGCTCAGGAATATTTTCTCCCCAACACACTTTTTTTTTCATATTACATTTTGTTTCAAAATATTCTCACTCTCAGGGGAAAAAAAAACAAAAAAAAGACTTTCAAGCTCGATCCCTTTGCCCTCTTTCATCTCTTTTTGCCTTTTCTTTTTTCACTGGCAGCTAGATAGAGGAGGTGAGAAAGAAAGACCACGATGATTATTTGTTTACAAGTCTGGATCTTCAACATAGATTTTTTTTTTTTTTTTAAATTGGCATTTTCACCATTTTAAATCCTTTCTAGTACCGCCCAAGGTGTGGGATTCGAGACGCAAAGTCCATCTCCAGCTCCCCACCCTGTCATGCCTGGTTTCAAGAGGAACAAACGGTGCTGACAGTGAAAAGAAGCCTACAGAAACGTTATTTCTCCTATGGGAATGCGTAAGCTCTTTGGAAATGCGAGAAAAGCTGTCTATGATTGCAACCAAGTGTCTGCTGCCAGATCGAGTGGAACCTCCTCTCGCTTCCCCAGCCAAGGTTGAGCTGAGAGTCAACGTCCATCAACCCTCAACGGCTTTCCAAGAGCATCAAGGCTGGGTCCCATCAGATGAGCAGCGGTGTGGATGGAGTCATGGTCCTCCACCAAAGTCTTCTGCTCAAGTCAGGATGGTTCGTCGCCATTTTACAGGGAAAAAGGGCTTTAATTGTGCCCTGAAGACACTAACAAGGGACACCGAAACGCAGCAATGCATCCTTCTCCAGTGATGGGAGGCACGTCCGAAATACAGACCCGACCTTGGAGGTCACGGGCAACGCTGCTGGGACTGGGGGCAGGCTTGGATGCCTGGATCCCCGGAGCCGAGCCACGCTACCTGACAACCTCCTGGCTCACGGATAAAGTAACAGGAGAAGCAATAAATCCCTCGGGCACCTTCCCTGGGAATGGCAGCCCTCGATAAAAACCCAAAATTCAAGGGAGGCAGCCTCACGCCACACTATTCCCCGTGCACCCCCGTTACGCAGATTAATCCTTCTTGATGGAGAATTACAATTAGGGCTCGGTCTTAAGGAGATATCAGCAATCAGATATCTTATCAAATGCCACCTCAATTATTCAAATAATCCCTGGCTCTTAGATTTGGGTGCTGTTTAGGGAAAGCGGTCCGATTAATGTGCTGACACTTCCCCATCACGTCCGACAGCCTCAACTTCACGTCTGATTACAGAATTTGCATTCAATTTAATTTTTTTCCATCTGGAGTAAATGAATAATCCGAGTACCTACCCCAGCCTTAATTACATTTGTTAAATTAAAAACCCGGGATGTGAGAAATTTAAATGCACGCAGCTCCGCGGCCAGACAAACCCGCACGTTCAACCTGCCGCAGCCCTGCCGTCTCCTGCTCCGATTTCTCTGCCTTCCCCACAGCCATGCATCAAAGAAATTACAACTAGAAAACAAAAATTCTTTCTAAACGATAAAACAATAGATGATCTTTTGACATTTCCAGCGCTGTTTGCCGGGGAATGAGATAAAACGTAATAAATTCATACACTTCTGTGTGTTTCTTGGCTCCAGCAGCTAAAATTTCCATCTCTTTATGCAGGAGTCCTGGGGAGCAGAAATCCTTGATAATGCCAAACAATTCGACACTTTATTTTCTCTTTACTCCGCACCACGCAAAACACAGGCTTCAAGCTGCCAGCTGCTGGGAGTGAAACCAGATGCCACATCCCTTTTCCATATGGAAACAGGAATTGCCCCGTCTGGGGGCGCGCGTGGTCCCCTCGGTCGCAGCTCTCCACGACCCCCGGGGCTGCTACCGCCGTGCGGCGAAGCCTCGCCCCAAGGGCAAAAAATACGATTGCAACGGCGCGACTTGTCACTTCTTACACTCGGCCGGGTTGGGGCCGGATCCTGGTACCATCAGCCCTAGAGAACCACAGGGAAGATTTGCCCCCAGTTTCCTAATTTTGAAATAAAAAGATAAACAGGGGGATGGAGATAAAACCACCGAACCTGACGACTTCTTTTTTTTTAAATAGCTTCGCAGAAGCTTGCGAAATTGCCTTTCTTTAGGAGAGGATTAAACTTAAAAGGCTGGCATTAATAAGGGGACTTAAGGCGGTGGCCAGAAAAGTGTCCAAATAATTAAAGAATAATTAAGCTTAAATGGAAGATAATGCATTTCCAGCTCGGGACATTATAGGAGCAATACGCCATACATCGCGTGATGAGAAATGTCAAATCAATGTATTTGGGTGTTGATCTAGACGTCAGCAACAATGAAAACGTTCGGGAAAGTCTGTTCTTAGCGCTGCCACGGACTGAATTAACTACCTCAGGTGTGAGTGAGCGCAATGACAATAATCCCCCCGGTCTGAGGCTTGCAAGACCAGTAATAAAACACGGCTAAAAATATTCAGGAAAGCCACGCTCGGGTAAAGTGAGACAGGTGAGAGCAGAGCCGAAAATAGCTTCTCCCTTCGCTCCCAGCACGCTCGCAGCTCAGGCAACACTTCTGAACTCCAGGGAAGCTGGGTTTGACTCCCCGCACCCCAAAAAATCCCCTCGGAGGAGTGTGACAGAGCATCCCCCCCCCCCTCCAGGCACAGTGGCAGGATTTGGCCATCAGAGAGGTCCCCTCCAAGCAGGTGGCTCGGATGCCATCTGATGGATGTTGCGGTTCCTCATCCTTTCTGGCTTTCTTCTGCTTTGTTTTGAGTTAACAGTTATGGTGCCGGAGGAGAAAACATCATGTTTTAGCAATGAGGTCCCCAGTGAGGCTGTTTAAAAATTAATTAGTGCCATGCAACATATTAGCGATGAATAGTAATTTTAGCTTTTGTACCTACTTCGTCGCCTTCTACACGGCTGTTATTCCAGCTTTTCTCTGGTCCTGCCAGCCATCCAGGACCTAATAAGGTGGGTATCCAAGAAACTGTTGCCTGTGTCTCCTGGAAATACCCCATTCAACAGCAAACACACCCCCCAACATGTTTTCCGTGGAGCTTTTAAATAAACTGAGGTCATGTTTGCTGAGCTGGCTGGAAGGTAGGGACCTGCTCTGCTCACGGAGCTGGTTCCCATCATCCCAAAACTGCAGCCATCCAAGGGTCTGAGGCTGCTTAGACCCCCCATGGCTCCTGCACAAGGTGAGTGTTGCAGTGTGGAGGAGGTTGTGGGTCCTGGCTTCACCCAGGATGGAGGACAGAGGTCCTCCCTCCATGGACGGAGATCCTCCACGGGTGGAGATCCCCCACAGGTGGAGATCCCCCAACCCTGAGGATGGAGAACGTTCAAGGACGGAGAACCTCCATCTCCAAGGATGGAGATCTGCCAACCCCAAGGATGAAGATTCCCCCTCAAACCCAAGGAAGAAGATCCCCATAACCGAAGGACGGAGACCCCCCCCAACTCTGAAGGTGAAGATACCCAAGCCTGAAGGATGGAGCTCCACAAAACACAAGGACGGAGATCCTCCTAACTCCACAGATGGGAATCCCCCCAACCTGAAGGACGGGGATCCCCCCAGCTCCAAAGGTGGAGACCTCCAAAACCCGAGGATGGAGACCCCCCGAACCTCGAGGATGGAGATCCTCTTAGCCCCAACTACAGGGATTTCCCCAACCCTGAGGATGTAGATCCCCAAACTCCAAGGATGGAGACCCCCCCAAACCTCAAGGATGGAGATCCTTCTAAACCCGAGTACAGGGATCCCCCAACACTGAGGATGTGGATCCCCAAAACCCATGGATCCTCACAACCCCAAGGATGGAGATCCCCCAGCCTAAGAATGGAGGCCTTCCAAGGAGAGAGATCCCCTCCAGCCACGAGGATGAAGACCCCCCCCAAAACCCAAGAATGGAGACACCCCCCCTTCCCCAATCCCAAGGAGGGCGATCACCCCTTGGGACCTCACTGGCTGTATTCCTCACCCCACACTGCACAGGGCAGGACCTGGAGGGCATCACCCTTCCCCCGTGGTGGCCACCCCCCCCCACACACACACAAATTGCACCCCCAAATGAGCCACCATCCCACCCCTTCAAGCAGCGAGCGAGGCAGCGGGCAATGAGGAGCCTTGCTGCGTCAGCCGCCTTCAGGTGGATGGCGAAGGCGAGGGGAATTTGCAGGGACATCTGGAATATATTCGTTTTACGGCATGTTTCATATCACAGACAGGTACTTTGAAGCCGTTAAGTAGTAGCAGGGCGGCACGTCCCCATGGGTGGGCTGCGGTTTGCGCTTTCAGCCCGAGCTGCCCCAGCATGACAAAGGGGCTGGGGAGACGGAGCTGACGTTTTCCAAATACAACTTGGTGCCTCTGGGGGCAAATCCAGAAAGAAATTAAAACCCGAAAGGCCAAAAAATAATAATAAAAAAAAAAAATATATAAAAAAAGAAACCAACCCCCACGTCTAAGCGATGTTGATCCCCACATCAGGCTATTAACAGTCCCATCACAAATTGTAAATGACTCAGATAAATTAAATGGCTTAGCAGCTGCGAGGAAAGGCCCTTCTGAAGATTCATTTGTTTGGCGGAAAAGAAATTAGTCAGGAATTTAAAATCTTTTCCAGCAGCTTGACGCAGACACCCTGCCAAAGCCCACATGTTGCTGCTCGCGCAGCCCCGGGATGCAGCTGGCCCCCAAAAGGAAAAGTCCTCCACGAGCATCCGAAAGCGGGGGGGATGCAGGCATGCTCCTGTTAGCGCGCCACTAACGAGGCTGCGCCTCCTCCCAGCAAGCCTATTAGAAGCCCCAAGCTACGAAGAGGTCTGAAAACACCAATGTTTGACCCAAAGCACCCTCATGGTGAGGGAAAGCCAGCCACGGCGCTGCAATTAAAAACAAAAAAAAAAAAGGGGGGATGGTAATGCGGGGAGAGCGGGGTAAGAAGTTGGGGCTGCAGCCCTGGGTGCAGTGAGGCACAGTGATTCGCACCCGAACGCAGTGCGCTGCGCTGATTTACCCACACAGGCAGTTGAGCTGCAGCGATTCACCCCAGAGGCGGGGAATCGCGGTGGTTCACCCCCAGAAGCAGCGAGCTGCAGTGATTTGCACCCTAGATGCAGTGAGCTGCAGTGATTCACCTCCCAGATGCAACGAGGCGCAGTGATTTACCCCCACCCCCACCCCCAAAAGCCACGAACTGCAGTGATTCAACCCCAGGGGCAGTGAGATACAACGATTCACCTCCCAGACGCAACGAGACGCAGAGATTTACCCCCAGAAGCAGTGAGCTGCAGTGATTTACCCCCAGACACAGTGAGCAGCAGTGATTTACCCCAGGCACTTACCCGCAGGCGTTTACCCTCAAAATCAGTGAAGTGCAATGATTGAAACCCAGGTGCAGTGGGACGCAGTGATTTACCCCCCAAAGCAGCCAGCCACTGTGATTTGCCCCCAGACGCCGTGAGATGCGATGACCTACCCCCAAAAGCAGTGAGACGCAGTGATTTACCCTCAAAAGCCGTGAGACGCAATGATCTGCCCCCAAAAGCAACGAGACACAGTGATTTACCCTCAAAAGCCGTGAGACGCAATGATCTGCCCCCAAAAGCAATGAGACACAGTGATTTACCCCCAAAAGCAGTGAGACACTGTGATTTACCCCCAGCCGCAGTGAGACGCAATGATTCCCCCCCAGTTCCCCCAGTGATTTTACCTGATGGCTCCCCACAAACACCAAACTTCCCTGCTTTCCTCATGCTTCCAGGCAGGGAAACACCGTGGCCAAGCTGCGCTCACCACAGACACCTTTTCTCCCGGGTTAACACATGGAATTAATGTGTTAAACCTCCCTGTGTCCACAGGTTTCCTTGGCAAAGACCTGCTCCCCATCCACATCCCTTTTAGCTCATGCAACATTGCGGGTTTTTTTCACCTTAAGACGCTATTTCGCAGGCAGCAGCGTCTCAAAACCCCTTTTAGTGGAAGTTCAGAGGTATAAAAGACGCAAAATTATTCACACGGTGTCTCAATCGAAGCCCCACAATGGGATAAAGGGAAGGATCTGGTGACGGAGCCACGACCCTGGCATGTCTCCTCATCTCTGCTTGGATGGAAAAACCCTTCTTGCATTTACCGGGGAGAAGGCAGTGGGGGAGAAGATAAAACAAAAGGCTTTCCTCCATCCAGAAAAGGGCTGGAGAGCGAGGAAACGCGAGGAGCACCCGTTTTTCAGGTGCGTCCGACCGAAGCAACCCAGTTGCATTTGCCCTTTGGCAACACTGAAGCTCTTCAAAACTTTCACCGAGCCAGAAAGAGCAAAATTAAAGCGGGGCACGGGAAGCGAAACGGCAAACCAAGAAACCCCACCCTGGCAAGAAGAGAGAGAAACCACCGGCAAAAAAAATGGTGAAAAATTAATAAGAAACTTGGAAGTGATTTTGCATTTCAAACAGGGGAGGTTTTCAAAAAGGAGAAAACCCTGGAAAATCTGTTTTCTTCCAGCTTTTCCTCTCTGTTTTGCTTCTTTCTGTTTCATTGAGCATCCAGGTGCTCCCGAGCTGGGATTTCCATTTCTCCGACTCCTACTCAGGGCAAAAACCCCAACAACCCCGTGCAAAACAAACCCTGAAAGTAGGACACTGAGCCCTGCTCAATCCAAACTCAGCTTGATGCTCACTAATTACCCAGTAATAGTATTTATATGCTGCTGGCACGCTCGGAAATGCAGCTCCTAATAACCGAGGTCCGCATCAATATTAATGTCCCGGCTTGACTCTCGATACCCGGGGACCGAGGAGAGACAAAGAAACATCACAGCAAAGTGAAAAGAGGGGCAGAAAATGAATTTTAAGAGTATTTTTCTGTGTTTGGCAGGAAGGGAGTGCTTGAGATCAAATGACGGGATCCCCCCTCGGCGTGTATCAGCAATAAAAGCAAATATAAATTGTAAGTTCCCACCTCTGGGGCACAAAATCTTGCAGTAGCAGAAAATTTTTCACCATCCGTAAGCCCTTCCCCAGACCCGGAGTTTCCCCATAGGTAGGAGCCGGCTGGAAAAAACTCTTCTTCTCTTTTTTACGGGAGTAGATTTCTGAAATTCAGGGCTTTCCCCCTACCCGAGTTACTCCAAGATGATCCGCTTCAAATATCCACCCCTGCAAACTCGGTTGCTCATACAAAACCCCAGGCTTTGGGTTGGCTCAGCGTGGAATGCTGCTTGAAACGACCTCCTGAGAAGCAATTTTTTTCCAGTCGTGCTTCAATCCTTGAAGAAAAAGGGAGCACATCCCCCCCCAAATTCACCGATATTATATTGCGCGTGAAGAAGCGCTTCGGCATTCGCAGAAACGTGGCAACACAGAGCATGGCGTGGGTTGCAAACGTGCCCTGGCGCCACTCCGTAATTCGATTAAAAGCCCCTTTTCTTAATAATTTCTGTGCAGAGACACTTGGCACACCGGGAGCTTTTAGGCAGAGTTTAAACGGAGTTAATAAACTGCTAATCGCCTGCAGTAAGGCTGAGATAGATTTGAGCTGCATGTGCTCCGCACGCCTGGGTACGAGGTGTTATTGCCGATGTCTGCACTCGACACGCATCAAAAAAAAACCATGGAGGTCTTCCATGAAAAATGCAGTTCCAGACATTTCTTGGGGAAAACCGCGTGTTTTCGGGATTTTTTTTTTTTCCACCAAAATGAAATCTGGCAAGCTGAGAGTAAGCGCGGACGCGGTGTCTGCCCCGTGGAGCGTTGGGTGTGGCGTTAACCCGCACCGTTGACCCGTTAATTTGTGTTGATTAATAGTCAAAGAAAATGAATGGAAGCTATAAAGTTCACATCCGGAATCTCAACATTAGGATGTCCCCAGATCATCCCCTTTCGGTACTTTCCTCTCCATGGAAGTTAAGAATTTCCCTATTTATAGTCAAATTCCAAGTGAGAAAGGGGCAAATTCTGGCAAGATCTTGGAAAATCGATGTTCTGCTTCCCCAGCAAACCATGGTTATGAAGCATTTACGGGCACGGATTTATTTGACCAGTTATTAAACAACGGCAACGAGTAACACATTGACCCTTCAAAGAGCCAACCCTGTGTCGATGACTACGATGGCAACAAGTGACGTGGTGACCCTTCAGAAGAGCCGACGCTGCGTTGATGACTACGCTACGCAGAAGCAGAACTCAAGCGAACTGCCGCAGGACTGCCATAAAAATCAAACGCCGCTATAAAGTGACTTCAGATATTGCAAGAAATCCCCAGAAAGGGACTATTTATAACCTCATTTGGCAATTTGGGCTGGAAACAGCGCTCTGCAGTTGTAGACTTGGCCATCAATTCTGGTCAAACTCAAGGAGATCTTTCTAAAGAGCCATTGAGTGACCCAGTGGAAACAGTAATTTTTCATGCAGAAATTTTCCCAAAGCTTAAATCACCTCTTTATTAAATATTTCCTAGTTCTAACTTGTGGAAAGAGGCCACGAGGTCTATTCCAAGAGGAGCCATCTGTGAGAAGTCAGAGGGTAGAAATGAGCCTTTCTCAGGGAAAAAAGTGGATTTTCCCTCAAGAGACACTGATCAGCGCCACTGGAGGACCCAAAAGCAAACCCTGAAGAGTTTTCTGTCTTTCTTTGTTGGCGTGACGGAAGAAGAGCAATGAGAAGAACCATAAGAAGCAGCAAAACCTTCTTCCTACTTCTCCAGCTGCAGGTGCCCATCACCTTTTGAGCATTCAGAAACACCGTTTCTCCAACTAAAACCACATCAACCCACAAGAAGACCCTTCCCCACCGCTTCCAGCCTTGCCCCAACCCTTCCATCAGCACCAGAGAAAACATCCAAATCACCACGACTTGCAAATCCCGCCCCGCTTTTCCCCCTCCCGGGGGCTGCTTTCCCCCCAAGGAACCTCCAAGATGCCCAAAACTCGCCCAAAACCATGACCTACCAATAAAAATAACCAAAACCACACCAGAAATCGAGCCAATCCATTAATTGGGAAGTGGTGGTAAGTCAACACACTGCATGATCAACTTGCCACACGGCGGCCGCCTGCACCGGACACGGTTGGTTTATCGATGCTTGATGTTGCCTCCCGTTTTATTTAATAACGGGAGCTGCAAGGACTGGGATAAATAGGAGTAAAAGCGATTTTGAGGGTTGCTGTAGCTTTTCGGCTCTCCTTTGAAATATTATTGGCTGATCTCCTACACAGCTGCTCCCCGCTGAATAGACACATCCCACCTCCAGCGCCGTTGGCCATCAACCAACATGGGAATAAATACGAGTTTTGGGGGGTTTTTTTTGTGGTTGATGCAACTTATTTGGGGATTTTTATATTTTTGAGGAGAGGAATACGCAGTGGTTTATCCAATATTGGAATTAGATGGAAAAAAACCCCTTCTTTCCTGTCTCATCGCCACCGAATGGGCAGCCGGAGGGGGTCCAGCGTGGTGACCACCATCACACGTTACAGTGGGTCTGGGAGTATTTCATACTAAAACTGAGGGGGCAAAATACTTGATTTCTTCCGCAATAAACGCTTCCTTTTCCATAGCGCTAGTTCAGAATGGAGAAAAACATTAAGATTTGAAATGCCTCGATGAAATTTAATTTTTGGTTTGAATCAACAGCTTCACTTGGTGCCATTTTAATGCTATTTTAAGTTGAAATGTCAATTGGAAACTAACATTTAAAAATGTCAAAACATTTCATGTCTGCAGACGGAGCTGATAGTTTTTTGCTTCCATGTGTCCAAACACAAAACACTTTTGGAATTCTACCGTGAGAAAAAAAAAATGCGTATATATATATTAAAAAAAAAAAAAAAAATCAATCAATATTTTGACTTCTTGGAATGAAAACAAAGTTAAAATATAATATTTCCTCCAGGATGCAAACAATATTTTCTGACAAGCTGTAATCACCAAAAAGTAATCTGAACCAAATGTTTGCTACCATGGTCTGTTACAGCTACGCGGGAAGGGAAGAGAAACAGGGATTTTTGTTATTGTAGGCTCTCGGAACCCCTTTTTTTTGCCAGTTATTTCCCTATTTACACAGCTTTTGTCTCTTCTTACATCCCAACGGGATAAAACGAGGGTGCGGGAAGCCCCTTCCACCATCCCGAACCATTTCCAACGCACTGATTTTCCTTAATAGTGGGGGAAAAAAAGTTGGGTTTTCTCCTCTGGAAGAGACGACATTTAATTTTGGGGGGATTCCCACTGTATTTTGCACTAATGACACCCCCTCGCCCCCCTCCGTTTGGGAGATCTGGGGGGGGGGGGGGGGGGAACAGCACCAGGAGTTTTTTCCCGCGCTCAGCGCCAGCTGGCGGGACCATGTGCATGGAGGGGGGGGGTGTGTTTTTTATCCCGTATAAATGTAATTTTCCAGTGATCTCACCTTTTAAATTCCTGCCTTGGCCCCGCGTTCCAAAAAAAAAAAAAAAAAAAAAAAAAAAAAAATTAAAAAAATGGGAAAAAAAAAATAAAAGCAAAGCAAAGCAATCCAGGCCGGCTGCTGTAAAAAAAAAAAAAAAAAAAAAGAGTTTTACTGATTTTTTTCTGGTTCCAGCAGCAGGGTATAAAAATGCAGCGTTGCAAAACGGGGCAAAAACCAGCAGTTTTGGAGCCACGCTAGGCTGTAAAGCAAGTTTTCGGTCCCGAAGCTTCGCACCTCCACCATCCTCGACGGAACGGCTCGGCCGCCCCTCCGTCACCTTTGCGTCTCCCCCAGATTTCTCTCTTTCTCTCTCTTTTTTTTTTCTTTCCCCCCCCCCCCCCCCCCCCCCCGCGCGGAGCCCGGGCTACGGCCCCGCGCGGGGAATAAGCGCAATTATCTCGTCTCGCCACATTTTTCCAGCCCTGCCTGAGGTTTAATTAAAGCCAAGCGAAAAACACAAGAGGAGAAGCGCCGCGTTTCGATATCGCCCCCCTCGCAACGCGGCGGGGAGGGGCGGGGGGGGGGGGGGGAGAAAATAAGGGCAAAAAAAACAAAATAGGGAAAAAATAAAACCTTTATCGCAGACTTTTTAATTTAGCAAACCTTCCTGGGTATTGCGCCTTTATATTTCCTTTAAAAAATTATATATAAATATATATGGGCGTGCAGGCACACAGGAGTATATACGGACACTCGGCCACACGCGCCCCCTCTCCATATAAAATATATATATATAAGTGTAGCCTAATCCCCTGTAATCTCCTTGAATTACACCTAAACCACCTTCCTCGCAGGTGACCTTTCCGCAAAAGGCTGTTTCTATGCCAACAGCATTGTTTGAGTCAGGTGAGAGAAAAAAACACGGCACGATAATCTTGACTTTTCGCTCAATTCGGCCTGTTCACCGATGGGAACGGGGAGAGGCGGGGGGAGGAAAAGGAAAGGGGAATAAAAAAAAAAAAAAAAGAAACATAAAATAAATGACAATAATAAATAGCGGACCCGAAATCCGAAAAACGCGGAGAAATTGTTAAAAAAATAATAACGCGTCACGGCAGCGAGTAACGGCGGGTCGTAAGGCGGTGATGGGATTGGGCGGAGTCAAAGCAGCTCAGGATAAATGATTTTCTGCGGACGAAGGCCGGTTTGGGTGCGGATAATTTTATTCCATGGAAAATTTGGGATATTTTTCCTCGCTTTCTTGATTCCCCTGAGTTCCAACTCAGCCCATAGAGCTGCATCCCAACCTGGAGGCTTTCAAAAGAGGCGGAGAAGGAAAAAAATGAGATTTTTCCAGCAAAAATTACCTATTTTCGTTTATTTCTGGGGGGTTTTTTTGGTGTGTTTTAGAGTGCGGCGCAAGGACCCGTGGCCCATTGGGTTGCGGCACCCCCAAAATTGCCGGTTTTTTTTGGCTCATTGCGAGTGGGACGTCATCCAACTTCCTGCGTATTTTGGGTTTACTGGCGGGCGGGGATGTATTTTTGTTTTTCTTCTGACCTGACCCCAACACCTTCACGGGTCTCGGGAGGGAAGATATTTCCCGACGGCTCCATCTCGCAAGGCGCCGAACCAAGAGGATAAAAATACTGGTTGCCATGGGAACATAAACTCCGGAGTTTGAAAATACCGGAATTAAACCTTGCGCTAATTTCAGTCCTTAAACCCCCCCGTTTTTCCAGCCGCGCTTCGGTGAGTTCGGGGTATCGGAGGAAAAATCTGAATTTGAAGCAAGCCAACCAAGGTTTAACATACGTATGGATGTTTTCCTGCAGCTGGATACATCCCAAAACCAAGAATTAATTTATAAAGGATTTTTTAAAATTGAAAATAAGGATTAATCCCGAATTGTGGAATCACTTCCTGCCCTCCGGCCTCAGAGCCATCGCTCTGCATCGGCCTCACGGATGCATCCTGGTGCCGGGGCAAGGAGCCCGGCATCCAAGGAGTAATAAATATAACGCGAATTTTTGCATATGATCCGGAAAAACTCCTGGCGAGGCTGAATTTTATTTGCTTAAAATACACCGCGAACACTTTAACAAATATTAAATGACAATATTATGGCCCCAGCACTACCGATGCTCGGGCAGAGCATCCCCTTTCCCGGCGGCATCAACGGCTTCAAACAGGCTGAAAGCCGCTTTTGGAGCTGGCGCCTGCCAAGCTGCTCAGCCCGAGCAAGGAAAAACCACGCTCGAAGGAAAAGAGATCATTTTTGACTTCATAATAAGCAAGAAATTTGGGATCGCAGGCAGCAGGTCACATAAGAAAAGCTAAACAGTAATAAAGGGATTAGGAATTAAAGGGGGCATGGGTAATCCTCCGCGCAAAGAAAGATCCCCATCATTAAACTCGACTTTCCAACGGCAAAACAGAAGAGGGAATTCATTCCCCGCCTCAGAAAAACACGGAGTTACTGGAACTAATTTGTTGGCGACGGCAATAAATCGACTCAACGTCGGCACCTGAGGAACTCCGCGAGCTGGAAGGTCTGGCGCCGCAATGCCGTGCGCTCGCGGGATTCGCAATGGGATCTCTTGGCGCTTTTGGCAACGCAAGGAAACGTGTTTTCAGGTTTTTGTGCTGCAACGCGATGAGTTTGTAGGTTTTCACTATTCAACGCCTTGAGTTTGTAGGTTTTTGTGATGCAACGCGATGCGTTGGTAGGCTTTTGTGATGCAACGCGATGCATTGGTAGGTTTTTGTGATGCAACACGATGAGTTTGAAGGTTTTTGTGATGCAACACGATGAGTTTGAAGGTTTTTACTATTCAGTGCATTGAGTTTATAGGTTTTTGTGATGCAACGCGATGCGTTTGCAGGATTTGCAATGGAATCTGCACTTTTTGCAACGCAAAACAATGTGGTTTTAGGGTTTTGTGATGCAACGTGATGTATCTGCAGCCTGTGCAATGCAATGCTTTTCGGTTTTGTGATGCAACGCGTTGAGTTTGTAGGTTTTTACTCTTCAGCACATTGAGTTTGAAGGTTTTTGTGATGCAACACGATGAGTTTGTAGGTTTTTACTATTCAGCGCATTGAGTTTGTAGGGTTTTGTGATGCAACACGATGAGTTTGTAGGTTTTTACTATTCAGTGCATTGAGTTTGGAGGTTTGTGTGAAGCAACGCGATGCGTTGGCAGGTTTTTGTGATGCAACGCGATGCGTTTGCAGGATTTGCAACGGAATCTGCACTTTTTGCAACGCAACGCAATGTGGTTTTAGGTTTTTGCGATGCAACGTGATGTGTCTGCAGGCTGTGCAATGCAACGCTTGTCGGTTTTGTGCTCCAATGCGATGAGTTTGTAGGTTTTTACTATTCAGCGCATTGAGTTTGTAGGTTTTTTTGATGCAATGCGATGAGTTTGAAGGTTTTTACTATTCGGTGCATTGAGCTTGGAGGTTTTTGTGAAGCAATGCGATGCATTGGTAGGTTTTTGTGATGCAACGCGATGCGTTTGCAGGATTTGCAATGGCATCTGCGCTTTTTGCAACGCAAAACAATGTGGTTTTAGGTTTTTGCGATGGAACGTGATGTATCTGCAGCCTGTGCAATGCAATGCTTTTCGGTTTTGTGCTCCAACGCGATGTGTTTGTAGGTTTTTACTATTCAGCGCATTGAGTTTGTAGGGTTTTGTGATGCAACGCGATGCGTTGGTAGGTTTTTGTGATGCAACGCGATGCATTTGTAGGTTTTTGTGATGCAACACGATGAGTTTGAAGGTTTTTGTGATGCAACACGATGAGTTTGAAGGTTTTTACTATTCAGTGCATTGAGTTTGTAGGTTTTTGTGATGCAACGCGATGCGTTTGCAGGATTTGCAACGGAATCTGCACCTTTTGCAATACAACGCAATGTGTTTTTCGGTTTTTATGATGAAACGTGATGTATCTGCAGCCTGTGCAATGCAATGCTTTTCGGTTTTGTGATGCAACGCGTTGAGTTTGTAGGTTTTTACTATTCAGCACATTGAGTTTGTAGGTTTTTGTGATGCAACGCGATGCGTTGGTAGGTTTTTGTGATGCAACGCAATGCGTTGGTAGGTTTTTGTGATGCAACGCGATGAGTTTGAAGGTTTTTGTGATGCAACACGATGAGTTTGAAGGTTTTTACTATTCAGTGCATTGAGTTTATAGGTTTTTGTGATGCAACGCGATGCATTGGTAGGTTTTTGTGATGCAACGCGATGCGTTTGCAGGATTTGCAACGGAATCTGCACTTTTTGCAACGCAACGCAACGTGGTTTTAGGTTTTTGCGACGCAACGTGATGTATCTGCAGGCTGTGCAATGCAATGCTTTTCGGTTTTGTGATGCAACGCGATGAGTTTGAAGGTTTTTACTATTCAGTGCATTGAGTTTATAGGTTTTTGTGATGCAACGCGATGCGTTTGCAGGATTTGCAATGCAATCTGTGCTTTTTGCAACGCAAAACAATGTGGTTTTAGGTTTTTGCGATGCAACGTGATGTATCTGCAGGCTGTGAAATGCAACGCTTGTCGGTTTTGTGCTCCAATGCGATGAGTTAGTAGGTTTTTACTATTCAGTGCATTGGGTTTGGAGGTTTTTGTGAAGCAACGCGATGCATTGGAAGGTTTTTGTGGTGCAACGCGATGCGTTTGCAGGATTTGCAATGGAATCTGCACCTTTTGCAATACAACGCAGTGTGTTTTTATGTTTTTGTGATGAAACGTGATGTATCTGCAGCCTGTGCAATGCAACGCTTGTTGGTTTTGTGCTCCAATGCGTTGAGTTTGTAGGTTTTTACTATTCAGCGCATTGAGTTTGTAGGGTTTTGTGATGCAACACGATGAGTTTGTAGGTTTTTACTATTCAGTGCATTGAGTTTGGAGGTTTGTGTGAAGCAACGCGATGCATTGGTAGGTTTTTGTGATGCAACGCGATGCGTTTGCAGGATTTGCAACGGAATCTGCACCTTTTGCAATACAACGCAATGTGTTTTTCGGTTTTTATGATGAAACGTGATGTATCTGCAGCCTGTGCAATGTAATGCTTTTCGGTTTTGTGATGCAACGCGTTGAGTTTGAAGGTTTTTACTCTTCAGCGCATTGAGTTTGTAGGTTTTTGTGATGCAACGCGATGCGTTGGTAGGTTTTTGTGATGCAACGCAATGCGTTTGTAGGTTTTTGTGATGCAACACGATGAGTTTGAAGGTTTTTGTGATGCAACACGATGAGTTTGTAGGTTTTTACTATTCAGCGCATTGAGTTTGTAGGTTTTTGTGATGCAACGTGATGCGTTCGTACGTTTTGCTGACGCAACGCGATGCGTTTGTACGTTTTTGTGTTGCAACGTGACGCGTTTGCAGGATCTGCAACGGAATCTGTTTGCCCTTTTTGCGCTGCGACGCAACGCGATGCGCTGGCCCGTCACGCGCTGCAACCTCGGTTTGCAGTTTTCCAACGCAATGTGCTGGCTGGGCCCGCACCGCGCTGCCCTGCGCTGCGTCTGCAGGCTTCGCAATGGCCTGCCACGTGCCTGCAGGTTTTGCGGTGCCTCTACAGCTTTTGCAACGCAACGCAACGCGTCTGTAGGTTTTCCGGTGCAACCTCTTTGCAATTTTTTCCGATTCAACTCGTTCCCAGTTTTTCCAGTGCCATTCGCTTGCTGGCTTTGCGATGCAAGGCGTCTCAGCAACTCTGCCACACGCTGCACGCTTGCACTTCCGCAGATTTCCATACGAGATTTTGCGGTTTTTTGCAACTTGGCGGTGCAATGCCCATTTGCTTTCAACTTCGCAAGGCAAGGCCGGTTTGCTTTTTTTTTTTCGTTTGGTCGGTCAGTGTCTTTTTTTCCATTTGCGATGCTCCAGACCCTTGCCCTGGGTGCGCTGGATCGGTTCAACTGTCGCCGTAACACCGGTTAAATTTCCTGCAAAATCCAGCCCAACGCTTTTGAACCCCCCCCCCCTCCCGAATCCCGGCTGCAAAACTCCCGGTGACAGACAACGCGGCACAAGTGACTATTTCCACTCGCTTTTTGCCCAAAATAAGGGGGGTTCTGAGTAATTTAATTTCTCTGGAGCAACCAGGCTACAATACTACAGCACTTTGAGGGGAAAAAGCTCAGGTTTGGGGCATTTTGGGGTATTAGTGGGACATTCCATTGGGTGCGGAAGCAACCGCGGGAATTTACTTACCCGGGTGATGCTTTCCTTTTGCAGCAATATCCCCCTGAAAAAAAAAACGAACTGGGGGAGAAATGAGCCTCTGTGCCCAAAAAGGGCGGTTTTCACCCCAAACTCCTACCTGGGAGAGGAGGCCTAGCTACTTTCATGCCTCTGCAAAAAGAAAAAGCAAGAAAAAAAAAAAGAAGTAGAAGGGAAAAAAAGAAAAAGGAAGAGCAAGGAAAAGCTAAAAAAAAAAAGGCAAGGAAAAAAGCAAGGAAAAGCAAAATAAAAGCAAGCTCGTCAGAGCAGTTTGGGGAAAAAAAGGTTGAAATCAGCTTCGCCGAGCCGCTTTCCCCATAATCCCTCGCTGTCCCCCAGTGGGCTTGTGCAAACAGCATCGGAACGGCGAGCGGCCGGGCTCCGGCCACGCTCCCCGAGCTGGGATTTTAAAGAAATAAGTTCCATCTGCTGCGGGCACGGGGCAGGGCAAGAGGTTGAAGCCGAGGGCCCCGTTCCAGCAGGGAATCTGCATTTTGGGGATGTGGAGAGGTGGATTTTGGGAGGGGGGGGGAACCTGCTGCTCCCCCGCCTCTAAAAATATGATTTTCCGGGTAGCACGGGAAGGAGAAACTCCGTTTTCCAAGCCGAGGCGAGCGTTGCGAATGGATTGTGGATGGCATATTCGGAATTAATTCGCCTTCTTTTTTAGCAATGCTGCCAGAAAATTCGAGGTCTGGGTATGTCAGAGGGAGGGGGGAAAGGCCACGAAGTCACCAAATCCCATTCTGTGTCACATATCATACATCGCATATCACAATATGCGTAGGAATAATAGATATTTGTTATTATTCCAGTGATAGATCTCAATCCCATGTATTTTATATACATCTATACGCTATGTTGTGTTAGATATTATAATATATAGGAGCAATACGTTATTTATCCGCTAATATTCCCATACATGGTAATATATACGATACGGTTGGAATAATATATAATACATTCTATAGTATTCCAGTATATATTACCTATTATTCCCATATATTATATTATATGATATATATGGTACGGTACCATGCAATATGGTACAATATATATGAGGGCAATAAATAACACATATTATTCCCGTATATGGGAATATATATAATATAATTTGCGGGACGGGGGCAAAGAGCTACGGAAAGAGGATTTTTGGGGCGGTGCGGGGGGGGGGGAATTCAGCCTTTGCACGACAGGCGAAAGACGATGCCGCCGGCTGTTTGCAGCCCCCGCCGCCAAACCCACCTCTTTTTTCCTTCCCCCCCCAAAAAAACACCCCGCTCCATCATTCCAGGGATGTTTTCAGCGCTCCAAAATAATTCAGATGCCCTCGATGGCAAAAAAAAAAAAAAAAGGATATTTCCCTTCTTGACCACCAGCCGCACAAAAAGGAGCCGAAATTTGGTGCCTTCTCCCCCCCCCCCCCCAACCCCGAGTTTTCACCTGGACCTGTTTTTCAGCCCTTCCCTAATAAAAAAAACAAGCCAATAAAGGGAAGATGAAAATCTATTCATTAGGATTGATAACGCTCGTTAAAACCGGCTGTGTAGGAAAGCATGACTCCGCTTCGGCGAAGGAAAAGGGGAAAAATGCAAATTCTTCTGCATGAAAAGAGGATATTTCCCTAATCGCCCCAATCAAACGCCGGCGCAATTATCTGTGGCCAACCCAACGGGTTAAAATTATCCTCTTCATCTCCGGACACAGTAAGGAGCCGAAAAATGTTTCATTTTAATAAAAATGAAATCTGGACCCTGCAGAAACCGGCTTCACTAATGACGTGTTTACATAGAAAAAGACAATTTCTATTTAATGGTGATTACTAGCGGGAAAGAAATTAAACTTCCCGGAGTATATGGGTTAGAGATAATGGGAAGAAAAGAAAGTTACGGAGGGGGTGTAAATCAGGAGAGCTGCAACCGCGTGTGCGGACGGCAGGGGCTCCCGTGGGGCCGCGGGTGCGCCAAAAACGGGCAGATTGCGCTCCAAGGATTTGCGATTTGCGGGTAAATGCGCCCGCGAAGGCGCGGGCAAAGACGCCAGGGCGCATGAAAATGCACGGGCGAACACGCGAGCGCACGTGAAAACTCGCCAATGGCCACGCGCGTGCGCGTACGGCGTCCCAGCGTGCCCACGGCAGCGGGGAATGCGAAGACACGAGGGCAAATACGAGCAAACCGCCAAACGCACACGCGAGCGTGAACCGGCACATGCCAACACGCACGTGCCCCCCGCGGGCGCGTCAATGCGCCCAGGCCAACGTGACCCCACGCGCGCCAAAACGCAGGCGCGCGCCCCAGTGGACGCGCCAACGTGCCCACGCCAACACGCCCGTGCCCACATGGACACACCAACGTGCCCACACCAACGCGACCCCGCGCACGCCGACACGCGCACGCCCCCATGGACACGCCAACATGCCCACGCCAACCCGACCCCACGCACGCCAACACGCGCGCGCCCCCGTGGACGTGCCAACGTGCCCACGCCAACGCGCCCCCATGCATGCCAACATGTGCGTGCCCCCAAGGACGCACCAATGCGCCCACACCAATGCGACCCTGCGCACACCAACACGCGCGCACCACCATGGACGCGCCAACACATGCGTGCCCCCAAGGACATGCCAACACGCCCACGCCAACACGCACATACCCCCATGGATGCGCCAACGTGCCCATGCCAACGCCACCCCGCGTACACCGACACACACGCGCCACCATGGACAGGCCAACGCGCCCACACCAACGCGACCCCACACACGCCAACACGCGCGCGCCCCCGTGGACGTGCCAACGCGCCCACGCCAACGCGACCCCACGCACGCCAACACGCGCACGCCCCCGTGGACGTGCCAACGCGCCCACGCCAACGCGACCCCATGCACACCAACATGTGCGTGCCCCCAAGGACGCACCAATGCGCCCACGTCAATGCGCCCACGCCAACGCGACCCCGCGCACCCCGACACGTGTGCACCCCCATGGACGCGCCAACACACCCACGCCAACACGCCCATACCCCCATGGACGCGCCAACGCGCCCATGCCAACGCCACCCCGCGTACACCAACACACACGCGCCACCATGGACAGGCCAATGCACCCACACGAACGCGACCCCACACACGCCAACAGGCGCGCGCCCCCGTGGATGTGCCAACGTGCCCACACCAACGCGACCCCACGCACGCCAACACACGCGCGCCCCCGTGGACGTGCCAATGCGCCCACGCCAATGCAACCCCATGCACGCCAACATGTGCGTGCCCCCAAGGATGCACCAATGCGCCCACGCCAATGCGCCCACGCCAATGCGACCCCACGCACCCCGACACGTGCGCCCCCGTGGATGCGCCAACAAGTGTGTGCCCCCAAGGACACGCCAACGCGCCCACGCCCATGCCAACACACACATACCCCATGGATGCGCCAATGCACCCAGGCCAACGCCACCCTGCATACACCGACACACACACGCCACCATGGACAGGCCAACGTGCCCAAACCAACACGACCCCGCGCACACCGACACGTGCACGACCCCATGGACACACCAACGTGCCCACGCCAACGCGACCCCACGCACGCCAACACGTGCATGCCCCCAAGGACGCACCAATATGTCCGCACCAATGCGCCCACGCCAATGGGACCCCACGCACCCCGACACGTGCGCACCCCCATGGACGCGCCAACACGCCCACGCCAACACGAACATACCCCCATGGACGCGCCAACGCGCCCAGGCCAACGCCACCCCGCGTACACCGACACACACGCACCACCATGGACAGGCCAATGCGCCCACACCAATGCGACCCCACGCACGCCGACACGTGCACGCCCCCATGGGCACGCCAACGTGCCCACGCCAACCCGACCCCACGCACGCCAACACGCACGCGCCCCCGTGGACGTGCCAACGCGCCCACGCCAACACGACCCCATGCACGCCAACACGTGCGTGCCCCCAAGGACGCACCAATGCTCCCGCACCAATGCGCCCACGCCAACGCGACCCCGCGCACCCCGACACGCGCGCACCACCACAGACACGCCAACGCGACCCAGCGCACACCAACACGCGCGTACCCCCGTGGGCACGCCAACGTGCCCACGCCAACACGCCTGTGCCCCCATGGACATGCCAACGTGCCCACGCCAACATGACCCCGCGCACGCCAACACGTGCATGCCCCCATGGACACGTCAACGCACCCAAGCCAACACGACCCCGCGCACACCAACACACGCACGCCCCCATGGATACGCTAACGTGCCCACGCCAATATGCGCATGCCCCCAAGGACGCGCCAACGCACCCATGCCAACGCGACCCCGCACACGCTGACACGCACGCACCACCACAGACACGCCAACGCGACCCAGCGGACACCAACACGCTCGTGCCCCCGTGGGCACGCCAACGTGACCACACCAACACGCCCGTGCCCCTGTGGACACGCCAACGCGCCCACACCAACGTGGCCCCGCACGTGCCAACATGCACGTGCCCCCGTGGACGTGCCAACATGCCTGCGCCAACACAACCCCGCGCATGCCAACACGCACGCGCCCCCGTGGACACGCCAATGTGCCCACGCCAACGTGCCCACGCCAACGTGCCCATGCCAACACGGCCCCGTGCTCACCAACACGCACACACCCCCACCCCCGCACCAATGCGCCCACACCAATGCAACCCCACGCACGCCGACACGCGTGCACCCCCGTGGACGCGCCAACGCACCCACACCAACACGCGCGTGCCCCCAAGGACACACCAACGTGCCCATACCAACGCGACCCCGCACACACCAACACGCGCATGCCACCACGGACACGCCAATGCGCCCACACCAACACGCCCGTGCACCCGTGGACACACCAACGTGCCCACACCAACGCGACTCCGCGCACGCCAACACGTGCACGCCCGCAGGGACATGCCAACACACCCACACCAACACAACCCCGTACACGCCGACATGCACGTGCCCCCATGGACGTGCCAACACGCCCACGCCAACGCGACCCCATGCACACCAACACGTACGTGGTCCCCAAGGACGCACCAATGCGCCCGCACCAATGCGCCCACGCCAATGCGACCCCGCGCACACCGACACACGCACCCCCGCGGACGTGCCAACACGCACGTGCCCCCAGGGACACGCCAACATGCCCACGCCAACACATACATACCCCCATGGATGCGCCAACGTGCCCAGGCCAACGCCACCCCGCGTACACCGACACACACGCGCCACCACGGACAGGCCAACGCGCCCACACCAACGCGACCCCGCACACGCCGACACGCGCGCACCCCCATGGATGCGCCAACGTGCCCACACCAACACGCCCATGCCCCCATGGACACACCAACGTGCCCACGCCAACATGCGCGTGCCCCCAAGGACACGCCAATGCGCCCACGCCAACGTGACCCTGCACACGCCGACACGCACGCGCCCCCGTAGACACGCCAACGCACCCATGCCAACGCGACCCCACACATGCCGACAGGGGCGCCCCCCCATGGATACGCCAACACGCCCATGCCAACACACGTGTGCCCCCAAGGAGGTGCCAATGCGCCCACACCAGTGCGACCCCGCGCACCCCGACACGTGTGCACCCCCGCCCCCGTGCCAACGCGACCCCGCGCACACCGGTAGGCGGGCGCCCCCATGGACACGCCAACGCGCCCATGCCAACGCGACCCTGCGCACACCGCCACGCACGCGCCCCTGCGGACGTGCCAACGCGCCCACACCAACGCGGCCCCGCGCACGCCGACACGCGTGCGCCCCCGCCCCCACGCCAACGCGCAACACCCACCGAGCCCTGGTAGCACCGAATCGCCCGTTTCCGCCCGCCCAGCCCACCCCCAGCGACGCTCCCGGGCGTCTGGGGCGATTTCGCTCCCGCCATGGGAGGCAAAAAAAGCGCAAAATAGGGTTCGACCGCGGGAATCCAGGTTTTTGGCTCGCCGGCTTCCCCGCGCTGCTCCTTCCTATTCATTTTTTAATTACTCTTTTTTTTTCGCGGGGGGGGGAAATTATGACTTTTTCTCCCCCAAAAAAGCCAAGCCGAGGTCTTTTCGTACCCGGCTCCTGCCTAGCGGGAAATAAGTTTTCGGGCTGGTGTCTGTGCCAGGGCCATTCCCATCCCGCGCCGACCTGTGCAAACCCATCCCGGGGCCAAATCATTCCAACGGCGGGCTTTAATGTCTGCTCTTTTATAGAGCGGAGCAAACATCTGCAGAACAAGCCCAGATGTGCGTCGGTCGGTCCCCGTCTCCCCCCCGCTCATCCCCCCCCCGGCTCTAATTCAGGAATTTCAGCTCCGAGGCACATAATAAGGCAGTGTCTGAGATGGTTTAATAATAGTAAAATTAAAATTGTTACCGAAGCATAATGAAGAATGCTCTTGGAAGGAGGTCTGCGGGGAGGGGGGGGGAAAGCCCAACCCTGAGCCGAAGTCTCCGGGGAACTGTTGGTTCAGAGGAACGGTAAACAACGCGCAGAAATGTGACTTAATTATCTTTACAACCGGAGTCCGCAACCGGCGGCTGCAGCTTCCCCGGGCTGCGGGAGCCGAGAGGCGCCGGCAGCCCCACGCCAAAGCCCGAGCAGCCCCCGAACGGCGAGAAAAACCCCCGTTTGGCCTCAATTTTAAGGTAAAACGAGGAAGCGCGGCAGCTCTGTCTCAGCCCTGGGGATGCGCAATCCTGGTTTCTCGCTCACCCGGGCAAACCCCAGCTCATCAGTTTTGGGTTTTTTTCCTCTTTTTTTTTTTTTTTTTTTTTTTTTTTTTTTTTTTTTTTTTTTAATCTTACCAGGGCAAGAAAAGCTAACGCTTGGCTTGAACTTGGGCAGGTCTCGTGACCGCCATCCACGCCGCGGCGGATTTGGTAAGGGAAAGAGCTTGGTTTGTGCAAGAGCTGCCCAGAGGACGCCGGGTGCCGCGGGCTGCACCGGCCCCATCGCCGTCATCGGAAACACCTTTATATACCTATATTTCTACATTTCCATACATAAGTTGGAAATCATGTTAAAATCTCAACCGAGGATGCTGGCGAGGATGTTGGCAAGGGGCAAAGCAAGGGTTAAAATCGAAGCATGGGGATGGCTGGGATTAAACCAGGGATGCTGGAGAGGACCAGCGCAAGGATGCTTGGTAGGATCAAACCAGGGATGCTGGAGAGAACTAGTGGAAGGATGCTTGGTAGGATTAAATCAGGGATGTTGGCTAAAGTAAACCCAGGGATGCTGGAGAGGACCAGGGCAAGGACGCTGGCTGGGATCAAGACAGGAATGCTGGAGAGGACCAGGGCAAGGAGGCTGGTTAGGATCAACCCAGGGATGCTGGAGAAGACCAGGGCAAGCATACTAGGTAGGATCAAACCAGGGATGTTGGCTAAAGTCAAGATGGGGACGCTGGAGAGGACCAGTACAAGGATGCTGGCTGGGATCAAACCAGGGATGCTGGAGAGAACTAGTGCAAGGATACTAGGCGGGATTAAACCAGGGATGTCGGCTAAAGTCAACGCAGGGATGCTGGAGAGGACCAGGGCAAGGACGCTACCTAGGAGCACGTTGGAAACGACGGCTAGGAGTGACGGAAGCTAGAATCAAACCAACGACGCCGGCTGGGATCCAGCTAAGGATGCTAGTTAAAATGGAACTGAGGATGCTGGTGAAAACCCAGCCGAGGACGCTGGGGAGGAGCGACGGGGGGGGACGCAGGCTGGGACGGAACCAAGGCACCGAGCTAAAAGCCCAGCGAAGACGCCGGCGGGGACCAAAGCAAAGACGCTGGCGAAAAGCCAAGCTCGGCGACTCTTTATTTTGGCCTAACTTTAATAAAAAAAAAACAAAAAAAAAAATGCTCATTTTTCCGTCTCCCCAGGCCGCCAACAGCCCGGCGAGGCTCAGTCCCTCCGGCGAGGCGGCGATGCCTTTTTGAACACCCGGCTGAACGAGCTGGGAAAAACATGAGCTGCTTCCTTGGCCCGGTTTGGATCCCAAAAGCTCCGTCCCGCTCCTGGCTCCGGAGCCAAGGGCAGCCTGGGGCTGTCTGCGTCCCCGCCGCCTGCCTGGTCCGGGCATGCCTGTAAGTCGGCTCAACCCCCCGAAACCCCACCGGCTATTCCTTACCGTGGCGCGCTTTATCCTGCAAAAATCATTTGCTGCCGCCGTTTAACTCATCCGTACGGCCGCGGTCCGCAAATTCAGCGACATTTCAGTCAAAAAGTGCTTTTTATCCCAAATTTCTTGCAGAACGCACCGCTGGTATTTTTCCGCGCCAGGCGCAGGGCTTGGCTGTGAAACGGTGATGCTCCTTTTCGAGGGATATTCAGCTTTTATCAAAGGCTTTCAGCAACCCCAAATCAACCAAATCCGCCCCTCCCGCCCCGAAAATCTGTACTTAGTTCCCGAGCTCATGAGAAAACCTCAACATTCGGGGATTTGGGGGGGTTTTTGACACCTGCTTGCATTGGTAAATCACTGCGGAGTAATTCGGTCCATCCCACGCCCTTTACCCACCCTCCAAAACAAATAATCTTCACGCTTTGAAATTCGATAAACTGCTTTTTTCTTCTTCTTCTTCTTCTTTCTTCTTCCCTTTTTTTTTTTTTTTTTTAAATAAAGGCGATTTTTCCCCGAAACAACTCATTTTTCATCACTCCCTCGGCACACCTGAGCTAGATTTAACCCCCAGAAGTAACTCCAGGACAGAGAAAGCTGCAAAAAAAAACTGATTTTTCCCTGCAATGCAACAGCTGGAGGAAAAAAACGGTCCCCAACCACCCGCCCAAATTACACCCAGTTTCCAAACGGGACCGAAAATAATTCCTCTGTGGAGCTTTGAAGCCACTGAAGCCGCTTTACATCGTTTTTCTGCCCTGGGATGAAGATAAAATGAAGCCCCGGGTGTCGCTAAAGCCCCGTTTGACGTTGCATCCGAAAAAAATATTAATTGCAAAATGGTTTTGTAATTCTTTTAACAAGGACGCAGCTCCGGCATGAGGAGATGCGATGCCCTGCCACCACCCTTCGCTTTTTTTTTTTGGGGGGGCTTTTTTTTTATGCATTTTAGCGCTGGAACGTCGCAATCTGGGGCCGGGGAGGTTTGGACGCGCGGTTATACGAGCTCTGTGCTTAATGAGGGGCGCCTAATTAAGGTCGGGGAGCGCTGGCTTTGCCAGGAGAGCCTGCGTCGAGCCTGGCCTGGGTTTTTTCGGAGGTGAGCATCCCTGGCCGTCTGGTGGCTCATCCCGGCAAGGTCACGTCTGCAATAATCATTTCAGACCAGGTCGCAGCATCCTCGCGCCGAAATAATCCCAAAGAATATCCCAAATTATTCTGCCGATCAAGGTGTTCGCCTTCCCAGGGATAGAAAAACAGGTGGAAAACCACAGATGCTCTTCAATTCCTTGGAAATAAGGAAAGAGGGTTGAAAGCTTGGAGGGGTGCAACCCCCAAGCATGGACGCTAAATAGGATGAGGATGAAATAATCCCAAAGAATATCCCAAATTATTCTGCCGATCAAGGTGTTCGCCTTGCCAGGGAAGGAAAAACAGGTGGAAAACCACGGATGCTCTTCAATTCTTTGGAAATAAGGAAACAAGGTTGAAAGTTTGGAGGGATGCAACGCCCAAGCATGGATGCCTAATAGGATGAGGATGAGGATGAAATAATCCCAAAGAATATCCCAAATTTTTCTGCCAATCAAGCTGTTCACCTTCCCAGGGAAGGAAAAACAGGTGGAAAACCACGGATGCTCTTCAATTCTTTGGAAATAAGGAAACAAGTTGAAAGCTTGGAGGGATGCAGCCCCCAGGCACAGACGCTAAATAGGATGAGGATGAGGATGGTTGGAAAAGAAGGACGAAGGCAATGGCGTGCATCCGTCCCGGCCGGCCGCTGGCTGGCGAGGAGCCCTGCAAGGACAGGGCGAAAATTAGCGCGAGCCATCAGCTTAACGAAGTGGAGTCTGGTGTCGTCCCCGCACCGGGTTAATGGAGCTCTGCAGCAGCAGCTGGCACCCGCCTTGGCGAAAAATGCAAGGTTTTGCCCCAAATCGAGCCACCGAAACACGCTTTGGGCCAGGATGTGAACGGCTGCACGTCATCGTGGCGTGGAAAAGCCTGGCGCTGTTTTTCCCCCTTTCTGGGGGCACAAATTCCCGCAAAACGGATTTAACGGATGGGTTTTCGCAGGGGCCGGGGTGGGGGGCTGAATTCCCACCACGGCTCAGATGCTTCAGCATCGCCCGAAATTGGGCCATCCCGATTTTAGAGGTTTTTCTGCTTTCTAAACCTCAAATTGCAGCTCTGGCTGGTTAAAGCAAATCTAAGGCGTGTGTCCCCCCCCCCCCGACCATGGTGAGTATGGTTATCTATATGCGTTTGCATGCCTAAAAATGGCATTTTTCTAGGAAAAATCCCACTGCGCGCACCTTGCCGGAAGGGAAAGCTCGCGGGTCGGTTAGTTTCTCAAAAAGCTAAATTTTGCAGGCTTTTCTTAATGCATTTTATCTCCTTTTATCTCTTACAGGGAACAAAGGTGAGCGGCCCCGGGCTGGGGATGGCGTGTGGGAATTTCTCCCGGCTCCGTGAAGGATGCGCAGCTCAGTATTTCCATTATTATCTGGAAAAATAAATATATGGGCAATGAGGAGCCCTTGTACCTACGGCAATAATAACAACGACAGTAACAGTAGTAAAAGTAGTAGTGGTGGTAGTAATAATAATAATAATAATAATAATAATAATAATAATAATAATAAAATCATCATCATCATTATTGGGGCCCGGGCAGTTTTGGGGGGACGGAGCTAAAGGAAGCCATGGGACGCGGGATGCGACGATCGGCGGCGGATGCTTCCAGAGGCATTTTAAATAAATAAAAAAGGGATTTTTCCTGAGCTCTTGCGAGATTTGCTCCCCTGGTTTGGATGGGCAAATCCATATTCCAGCGGTTTAACACCCGGAAGAGCTGAAGCTCTCCGGCACAAGGAATACGCAAACAGCGCCATCCCGGCATGTATGTTCTCCGGAATACGTATATCTGTGTCTTCATCCACGTCATCCAATTATAATAGATCCAATGGGTGGATATAATGAAATATATCCAATATATCCAAGGTATATTCAATATATATATAGAAAATATCCAATCTATCCAATAGAATAGATCCAATGGATGGATATAATGAAATATATCCAATATATCCAAGGTATATGCAATATATATAGAAAATATCCAATCCACCCAATAGAATAGATCCAATGCATGGATATAATGTAATATATCCAATATATCCAATGTATATCCAAGCTATATATATTATACCCACTATATCCATCCAATATAATAGATCCAACGGATGGATATAATGAAATATATCCAATATATCCAAGGTATATGCAATATATATATATATAAAATATCCAGTCTATCCAATAGAATAGATCCAATGCATGGATATAATGCGATATATCCAATATATCCAAGGTATATCCAATCTATATATATTATACCCGATACACCCATCCAATAAAACAGATCCAATGGATGGAAATAATGAAATATATCCAATATATCCAAGGTATATTCAATATATATATAGAAAATATCCAATCCATCCAACAGAATAGATCCAATGCATGGATATAATGCGATATATCCAATATATCCAAGGTATATCCAAGCTATATATATTATACCCAATATATCCATCCAATATAATAGATCCAATGGATGGATATAATGTAATACATCCAAAATATCCAAGGTATATCCAATATATATATCCCACCCTCTGTAAGCATTAACCCTTTCCGTTGCCGCTTTTCAGCTCCTTTATCAAACGCCCGCCCTTTTCTCCAAAAAAAAAAAACCCCAACTTTTCTCAAGTTTTTGGCTTTTCCCCCTCCACCCCGATGGCGATAATTCCGATTTGTCTATAACAGCTACGATTAAAGCATTTCCCCTCCGTTTTGGGGTGCCCCTTGCACCGTGCTTCCAAAAAGAGCTATTTTTGTGGCAGACCGGGCAGGCGTGATGCTCACAAAAGCGACAAGGCCATTTTAAGCCATTTCAACCCAGTTTTTACTCATTTTTAGGTGTACCCAAGTACGTGACAATTCCGCTGGCAAAGTCTGGCTCGGAGTATTTCACCTACCTGGGAATTTTGCTTTTTGGAAGGGTTTTCCCCGCGTTTCTAGCTGAATTTCATGTTGTTGTGAAACCCCACATCCCTGCTAACGACGTCTTTGGCCCCGAGCATCACGCTACAGCCAAGGCTTTGAGTTTGCCTTCCCCCCGCCTCCCCCCCCAAAATACAGCCCTGGTGGGAATCGATGCCTTTTTTTTTTTTTTTCTTTTGCCAAATAAAACCCCCTGAATCCCAGCGCCGGACTCCGCGTGGTAGCGGGACGCATCCCTGCTCCATCCCAGCACCCGGAACCCCCTCCGCTTCCAGCGAAAGAAGGCAAAAGGCAGAGGAAGGAGTGGGAAAATGGGGAAAAAAAAAATGAATAAATTCTAATTTACCTTTTTTTTCTAATAGTACCCAGCGAGCTTTCAAATTGCAGCCAAAACCCAAAAAAACCTTTGTCCCAGGCTGCTGGGCCAGTATGTTTGGGAGCAGAAAAGAGTATTTTATAGCAATAAATAGATTATATTGGTGTACATATATAGTTAGTGATATATATATTTATATATATATAAAAAAATTGGTTATATTGGCGTGTATATATGTAGCTAGTGATGTATCTATTTATATATATACAAAAAATTGGTTATATTGGTGTGTATATATATAGCTAGGGATATATCTATTTTTATATATATAAAAAATTGGTTATATTGGCGGGTATATATATACTAGCTACACATAAACCCCCATATAATCTATTTATTTATCGTGAAACTTTTATTTCTTTCTAGCTATATACACAGCAACAGGATTATCGCCGTTCGAAATACTCCAGGCTCTAGAAGAGACGGCAACGTAATCATTGTTAGCAATATATTATATTGCTATAATTATATATCGATAGAATATATTGCTTGTATCAAGCTATGTGTTACGTATTTCTGTAATACACAGTCGTAGAATGTTGTTTAAATATTTATAACTAGATGCATGTATTGCATTAAGGTGTTATATTATATAGCGTTATTACACTGCTATATATCACATATCTCTCTAACATATAAACTTATATTTCTACCAATAAATAGAGTATATCGGTATATATACGGGGAAAAAAAAAAAGGTGGAAAAGCCAGCTTTTGCAAGCCAGCAGCAATTTAGAGAAAAAACCGTTTTAAAAATTCCCCCGCCCCCCCCCCCCCCCCCCAAAAATAAACCCCCAAAAAAGTCAGAGCCCGGATATGGGGCAAACCCGCGACGCCGCCCATCCAACGGCCACCGGCGTCAGCAGCACCCCCAAACCCCTTTATAGCGGGGAAAGTTACCCCAACAAAATAAAAGAAGTTGTTTAAATATCTCCCCCCCCCCCCCCCCTTTTTTTTTTACCCTTTTTTTTTTTTTTTTTTTTGCCCACAGAGCTGGAGCTGGGAATCCATTAGCCTTTAATGAAGTGAAACCCTCATCTTGCCGGAGCCACCTCATTTAGCGCAATTGTTTCGCAGCCATTACGGAAAGACAATTACAAGGAAGCGGCGAGAGTAATTGGAAATGCTGGCGGGAGTTGGGCGAAATGATAATAAATAAAAATATTCCCCCTAATAAGCTTGCCAGGAGGGGGGTGGGCTGAAGAAAATCAACATAATTAGAACTGAACCTCGGCGAGGAAAAACAGACAGCGGGGTGGCGAGCGCTCGGCGCGGAGAAGGCGGCGAAAAGTGGAGAAAACTTCCGTTTTTTTGCCCCCAAAACAGCGAGGGGAAAAAAAAAAGACTTTTCCCACCTGTACGAAGCTACCGGGAGCGAAAAATGGTTGGAAAGGGGGATGGCTGCCCGTGGGGATGCTCCTGTGGTACCCACCCCAGGGTGGGTTTGCTCCTCCATCACCTGCTCCGGGCTGAAATTAAAGGAAAAAAAAAAAAAAAGCTTAAAATCAAGACGGTTTCGCTCGCGGGACGGCGTGGAGGAGCATCGTGGGGTAACATAGATTTCTCCGCAACGGAGGGGTTTTTGGGGCATGGAAAACGGATTTTAATTTTCCTTAAGAATAAAAAGGCATCACGCGTGGGGATTTGGGGGGGTATTTTGCTTGGTGAAGAAGGAAAGGAAAAAGGGTTACATCGCGTTCGAAACCGTCGGCGGTTTCCTGCCTTGCTCCTAAAATTCTGGCTTTTCCCCCCAAAATAAGCCCTGTCTCCCGCGCAAGCATCCGGGCTCCGTCCCCATCCTCATCTCAGCCCAAGGCTGCTTCAGCTGCTCCTCCAAAGCGGTTTGCGGCCAAAAAAGTCCTATAAATTGGAGTTTTGCTCCCCAAAAAAGTCATTCAGGAGGGGGTCTGCACCCGAGAAAGTCCTTAATACAGGGGCTCGCGCACAAGAAAGTCCTTAAAACAAGGGTTTGTGGCAAAAAAAAGCACTTTAGAAACGGGGTTTGCACCAGAAAAAGCTCTTCAGGCCGCGTTTTGCACTGAAAGTCCTTCAAAAAGGGGTTTGCACCCAAAAGAAAGGCCATTCGGAAAAGGGTTTGTGCCAAAAAAAGAGCACTTTAAACAGAAGTTTGCCCCAAAAAAGCCCTTAAAACAGAGGTTTGCGCCGAAAACCCGCCCTTAAAACCGGGGGTTTGACCCAAAAAAAAGTCCTTCAGCCAGGGGTTGGCAGCAAAAAAAAAAAAAAAAGGGCATTTAAGCAGGTTTTGCAGAAAAATAAGCCCTTCGAAAAAGGGTTTGCACCAAAAAAGCCCTAAAAGCAGGAGTTTAGCCCCATAAAAAAGCATTTTAAAGAGGGCTTTGCAGAAAAAAAAAAGAGTTCTTCAAATAGGGGTTTTCACCTAAAAAGGCCTTTCAAAAAGGGGTTTGGCACCAAAAAAAAGTCCTTTAAAAGGGGGTTGGCACCAAAAAAGCACTTTAAAGAGGGGTTTGCAGCAAGAAAAAAGTCCTTCCAACAGGGGGTTTCACCTAAAAAAGGCCTTAAAACAGGGGGTTTGCAGTAAAAAAAAAGTCCTTTAAACGCGGGGTTTGCACCCAAAAAGCTGCCCCAGCATCTTCCCTCTCTGCTCCCGTCCTCCGGGGGGCTGGGTTAAACCCCCATCCCACCAGATTTTCCCGAATATAGGCGAAATAAGACCTATATTTGAATTATAACTGAATATAAAATGTAATTTAACAATGTGTTTCTCAGACTTTTGTTCCTACGCGGCGTCTCTGCAATCCCACCGGAGCCGGTGGGAGACGCCAACGGTACTGGGAGCATCCCAATCCCCAACCGGGATGTTCCCAAAGAGCAAATACCCTCCCCCCCCCCCCAAAATAAAACACCCCTCCAAAATAATAAAATGCCCTCAAATAAATAGTAAATACCCCAAGTAAATAATCAAATGCTCGCCAAAAATAATAAAACACACCCTGAAATAATAAAATAGCCCAAATAAATAATAAAATGCTCCCCCAAAATAGCAAAAGATCCCAGATAAATAACAAAATACCCTCCCAAAATGACGGAATCCCCCCCCAAATAATAAAGCACCCTCCCCCCAAAATAAAACGTTCCCCAACATAATAAAATTTCCCCCTCAAAATAATAAGAAATCCCAAATAAATAACAAAATGCCCCAAATAAATACCAAAGTACCCCCCAAATAATAAAATACCCTTCAAAATAATAAAATATCCCAAATGAATAACAAAATACCCCAAATAAATAACAAAATACCTCCCAAAATAATAAAATATCCCAAATAAATCACAAAATACCACCCCAAAAGAACAAAATACCCCCCGAAATAATAAAAGACCCCAAATAAATAAGAAAATATTCCCCAAAATAACACGATCCGCCCCCGAAATAATGAAGTATCCCAAATTAACAACAAAATACCCCCCCAAAATGTACAATAATCCCTCAAAATAACAAAAGATCCCAAAGAAATAATAAAACGCCCCCCAAAATAGTAAGGTATGCCCCCAAAATAATGAAGTATCCCAAACAAATCACAAAATACCCCCCAAAGCGATACAATAATCCCACGAAATAATAAAATATCCCAACTAAAGAATAAAATATCCCCCCCAAAAACCAGGAAAATCCCCCAAATCTGAGCCCCAGCCCTCTGGAGCGCAGGCGACTTTCATTTAAAAACCACGCATATGGGGTTTTTTTTCCTCGCCATTCCGGAACTCCGTTCCCACCGTTATCACAGAACGCCGTCGGAGATAAACCATTTTTATTTCTTTTTTTTTTTTTCCCCTTACGGTGGGATTTTTCCGCGGCGCATCCCGCCCCCCCCCCCCCCGCCCCGGCTCCCATGGAAGTCAACTCACATTGAGAGTTAATGTTTCGTTAACATATATTCTTTTTTTTTTTTTTTTTCCCCGTTCACGTACATATGTTATTTTTTATTTTAATTTTCCGTATTCCTCCTCGGTCACCAATTACGGTGCTCTCAAAGGGGTTGTCGCAATTTTCTCCGGAACTTTTTTAGCCTTTTTGCCTTCCCTACGCCACAGGTGATGCTCCCGCCACGATACCGTGGTTTTAAATAATATTAAATAGTCTCAAATAGTCTTAAATACTATCACGTGGCATTAAATGCTATTCGATCGCATGACATATTAATAATAATTATTAAAAATAATTAAATATGCACGCGCAAATATTTAAGAGCTGCAAAATGCCTCCACTGCCGAGCCGGTACCAGCGGGGAGCCCCGGTGGGAAGATGTTGGGCAAAGCTCGTGCAAACTGGGGGAAACTGGGCTCTTTTGGAGCTTTTTTTTTTTTTAGTTCCCCGGTGCAGGAGGAGGGAAGAGGGAGGCAGCGGTGGGGCTCGCCGGGAGCGCGTGTGGGAGCGCGCAGGGAGCGCGCTGGGGAGGGTGAATGGGAGCTGGTGTCTGCTGGGAAGCGAGCAGGGAGCGAGCAGGGGAAGACACATGGAAGGAGGAATGGGAGCTGGAGGTGTGCTGGGAAGAGAGCAGGGAGCGAGCAGGGGAAGACACATGGAAGGATGAATGGGAGCTGGAGATGTGCTGGGAAGCGAGCAGGGAGCGAGCAGGGGAAGACACATGGGAGGATGAATGGGAGCTGGAGGTGTGCTGGGAAGTGAGCAGGGAGCGAGCAGGGGAAGACACATGGAAGGATGAATGGGAGCTGGAGGTGTGCTGGGAAGTGAGCAGGGAGCGAGCAGGGGAAGACACATGGAAGGATGAATGGGAGCTGGAGGTGTGCTGGGAAGCGAGCAGGGAGCGAGCAGGGGAAGACACATGGGAGGATGAATGGGAGCTGGAGGTGTGCTGGGAAGCGAGCAGGGAGCGAGCAGGGGAAGACACATGGGAGGATGAATGGGAGCTGGAGGTGTGCTGGGAAGCGAGCAGGGAGCGAGCAGAGGAAGACACATGGAAGGATGAATGGGAGCTGGAGGTGTGCTGGGAAGCGAGCAGGGAGCGAGCAGGGGAAGACACATGGAAGGATGAATGGGAGCTGGAGGTGTGCTGGGAAGCGAGCAGGGAGCGAGCAGGGGAAGACACATGGAAGGATGAATGGGAGCTGGAGATGTGCTGGGAAGCGAGCAGGGAGCGAGCAGGGGAAGACACATGGAAGGATGAATGGGAGCTGGAGATGTGCTGGGAAGCGAGCAGGGAGCGAGCAGGGGAAGACACATGGAAGGATGAATGGGAGCTGGAGGTGTGCTGGGAAGCGAGCAGGGAGCGAGCAGGGGAAGACACATGGAAGGATGAATGGGAGCTGGAGGTGTGCTGGGAAGCGAGCAGGGAGCGAGCAGGGGAAGACACATGGGAGGATGAATGGGAGCTGGAGGTGTGCTGGGAAGCGAGCAGGGAGCGAGCAGGGGAATACACATGGGAGGATGAATGGGAGCTGGAGGTGTGCTGGGAAGCGAGCAGGGAGCGAGCAGGGGAAGACACATGGAAGGATGAATGGGAGCCGGTGTCTGCTGGGAAGCGAGCAGAGAGCAAGCAGGGAGCGAGCAGGGGAAGACACATGGGAGGATGAATGGGAGCTGGAGGTGTGCTGGGAAGCGAGCAGGGAGCGAGCAGGGGAAGACACATGGGAGGATGAATGGGAGCTGGAGGTGTGCTGGGAAGCGAGCAGGGAGCGAGCAGGGGAATACACATGGGAGGATGAATGGGAGCTGGAGGTGTGCTGGGAAGCGAGCAGGGAGCGAGCAGGGGAAGACACATGGAAGGATGAATGGGAGCTGGAGGTGTGCTGGGAAGCGAGCAGGGAGCGAGCAGGGGAAGACACATGGAAGGAGGAATGGGAGCTGGAGGTGTGCTGGGAAGCGAGCAGGGAGCAAGCAGGGAGCGAGCAGGGGAAGACACATGGAAGGATGAATGGGAGCTGGAGATGTGCTGGGAAGCGAGCAGGGAGTGAGCATGGGAACACACATGGAAGGATGAATGGGAGCTGGAGGTGTGCTGGGAAGCGAGCAGGGAGCGAGCAGAGGAAGACACATGGAAGGATGAATGGGAGCTGGTGTCTGCTGGGAAGCGAGCAGGGAGCAAGCAGGGAGCAAGCAGGGAGCGAGCAGAGGAAGACACATGGAAGGAGGAATGGGAGCTGGAGGTGTGCTGGGAAGCGAGCAGGGAGCAAGCAGGGGAACACACATGGAAGGATGAATAGGAGCTGGAGGTGTGCTGGGAAGCGAGCAGGGAGCAAGCAGGGGAACACACATGGAAGGATGAATAGGAGCTGGAGGTGTGCTGGGAAGCGAGCAGGGAGCGAGCAGGGAGCGAGCAGGGGAAGACACATGGAAGGATGAATGGGAGCTGGAGGTGTGCTGGGAAGCGAGCAGGGAGCGAGCAGGGGAAGACACATGGGAGGATGAATGGGAGCTGGAGGTGTGCTGGGAAGCGAGCAGGGAGCGAGCAGGGGAAGACACATGGAAGGAGGAATGGGAGCCGGTGTCTGCTGGGAAGCGAGCAGAGAGCAAGCAGGGAGCGAGCAGGGGAAGACACATGGGAGGATGAATGGGAGCTGGAGGTGTGCTGGGAAGCGAGCAGGGAGCGAGCAGGGGAAGACACATGGGAGGATGAATGGGAGCTGGAGGTGTGCTGGGAAGCGAGCAGGGAGCGAGCAGGGGAATACACATGGGAGGATGAATGGGAGCTGGAGGTGTGCTGGGAAGCGAGCAGGGAGCGAGCAGAGGAAGACACATGGAAGGATGAATGGGAGCTGGAGGTGTGCTGGGAAGCGAGCAGGGAGCGAGCAGGGGAAGACACATGGAAGGAGGAATGGGAGCTGGAGGTGTGCTGGGAAGCGAGCAGGGAGCAAGCAGGGAGCGAGCAGGGGAAGACACATGGAAGGATGAATGGGAGCTGGAGATGTGCTGGGAAGCGAGCAGGGAGTGAGCATGGGAACACACATGGAAGGATGAATGGGAGCTGGAGGTGTGCTGGGAAGCGAGCAGGGAGCGAGCAGAGGAAGACACATGGAAGGATGAATGGGAGCTGGTGTCTGCTGGGAAGCGAGCAGGGAGCAAGCAGGGAGCAAGCAGGGAGCGAGCAGAGGAAGACACATGGGAGGATGAATGGGAGCTGGAGGTGTGCTGGGAAGCGAGCAGGGAGCGAGCAGAGGAAGACACATGGAAGGATGAATGGGAGCTGGAGGTGTGCTGGGAAGCGAGCAGGGAGCGAGCAGGGGAAGACACATGGAAGGATGAATGGGAGCTGGAGGTGTGCTGGGAAGCGAGCAGGGAGCAAGCAGGGGAACACACATGGAAGGATGAATAGGAGCTGGAGATGTGCTGGGAAGCGAGCAGGGAGCGAGCAGGGAGCGAGCAGGGGAAGACACATGGAAGGATGAATGGGAGCTGGAGGTGTGCTGGGAAGCGAGCAGGGAGCGAGCAGAGGAAGACACATGGAAGGATGAATGGGAGCTGGAGGTGTGCTGGGAAGCGAGCAGGGAGCGAGCAGGGGAAGACACATGGAAGGATGAATGGGAGCTGGAGGTGTGCTGGGAAGCGAGCAGGGAGCGAGCAGGGAGCGAGCAGGGGAAGACACATGGAAGGATGAATGGGAGCTGGAGGTGTGCTGGGAAGCGAGCAGGGAGCGAGCAGGGGAAGACACATGGAAGGAGGAATGGGAGCTGGAGGTGTGCTGGGAAGCGAGCAGGGAGCGAGCAGGGAGCGAGCAGGGGAAGACACATGGAAGGATGAATGGGAGCTGGTGTCTGCTGGGAAGCGAGCAGGGAACGAGCAGGGGAAGACACATGGAAGGATGAATGGGAGCTGGAGGTGTGCTGGGAAGCGAGCAGGGAGCGAGCAGGGGAAGACACATGGAAGGATGAATGGGAGCTGGTGTCTGCTGGGAAGCGAGCAGGGAGCGAGCAGGGGAAGACACATGGAAGGATGAATGGGAGCTGGAGGTGTGCTGGGAAGCGAGCAGGGAGCGAGCAGGGAGCGAGCAGGGGAAGACACATGGGAGGATGAATGGGAGCTGGAGGTGTGCTGGGAAGCGAGCAGGGAGCGAGCAGGGGAAGACACACGGGAGGATGAATGGGAGCTGGGGGCGCGCTGGGAAGCGAGCAGGGAGCGAGCAGGGGAAGACACATGGAAGGAGGAATGGGAGCTGGGGGCGCGCTGGGAAGCGTGCGCGAGAGCTGGAAGCGCGCACGGGAGAGTGCCAAGGGACATGCCCAGGAGGTTGCAGGAAGCACACCCGGAGCGCGCCCGGGAGCTGGAGGCGTGCAAGGAACCGTGCGTGGGAGCTGGCAGCGATTACGGGCGCAGGCAAAGGAGCGCGCACGGAGCGAGTGCGGGAGCGTGCGCGGGAACTGGAAGCGTGCGTGGGGGCGCGCAAGGGAGACGGAGCGCGCACGCCGGAGACACTCCAAACACTGAGCTGCAGCCGGAAACGGCACAGCTGGAAAAAGAAACTTGTGGGAAACGTGCAAAAAGTTAATTTGCCTGGAAATTTCCTTTTTTTTTTTTCCTGCTGGGGAGGAGCAAAAGCCAAAGCCGCTTTTGATACAGACGAGTGAAAACTACAAATTTGCTCTTTATTCTCACCTAAGCGCGCGGCCGACCCACCGCCAAATGCTCTCGCCGGGCCCCGGCTTTCGGTGCCGAAATCTGAAATTCGGCTGCTGGGCACCTCCTTCCCGAGGGAGCCTCGAGGCGCCCACTCCAAATCCCGTCGGATTGGCCAGAATCGGGAAAATTCACTATGTAATTAGGTATTAGTTATAGTATACGTTACCTATATTTTCTGTTATATATATATAATAAATATACCAGAGTTAATATAGTTTATTATACAACGTACACTGTATTACATATAATACAGTTATATAGATCATATGGATTATATATTATCCATACGGCAATGTTATCGATATATTACATACGATATATTCTGAATATAGAGTTTAATAGAGTTTATTCCATATATACACTATATAATATAGATAATCCAGTTAATATAGACGATATAGATGACATAGATACGGAGGATATAGAAACTATAGGTGCTGTAGCTAATATAGGTGATGTATAGAATCACAGAATTCCATATATAGGTGATATATATATATAATTATATGAGATATATATAAAATAAATATAGTTAATATCGAGTTTATATAGTTTATTCTTCTTTACTGGAGCTCTGGCTAAAGGGACGGTGATTTTCTTGAGCTGCCTCTCTGGAAAATGATCATCTCTGTTAATTATCTCTATTATCTATTATATTATATGAATATATTATATACGACACATATTCTATAGCTTATAAATATATATTATCTTATATACCATTTGTTTTATGCTGCGTATTATATGTATTATATATATTAGATATATTTTATGCCAACCCCACGACTTGGCCCACGTTTGATAGAAAATACATATTTTTTTTATTATTTTTTTTTTCGGAAATCAAACCCCGCCGTTCAACCCCTAAAAGCCACCCCCAAAAAAGATGCAAAAAGCCCCCAAATCTTTGCCGCCCACCGCAGGAGATCCCCGGCACGCACCTCTCTCCCCCCCCCGCCCCCAGCCAAATTTGCACTATTCCGACGCATTTTATGGAAGGGCTGAGATTTAATTCCGGGATCGGGATTTGGTGCCTTTATAGGGATAATTTCTCAGTTGATAGAAATCTATAATAATAATATTTGAGATGTGTCCCAATCCTACGCCTAAATTGAGATATACTGAGAAACAACAATATTCGAGATATTTGAGAATATCTCATTTAGAGGGATCTATTCTAGTCCGTTCTATCCTAATTAATCCAAAGTGAATTTGCTCGGATTCCAGTGGGGAACGGTGGAATTAGGGATTTTGAGGAGCAAAACCGGCACCGTGATACAGCGGTGCGCAACTTTCCCTGAATTTGCAAGAATTTCCTTCCTGAATTCCCTGAATTCATTTTCCTAAATTTCCGGAATTTCCTCAATTCCTTTTCGGGAATTTGTGGATTTTGCAGGATTTCGCTCTTTGGAGAAAATTCAATTTATTCTTCAATACGTTCTCCTTTTTGCTACACCGCCCCGAGACCCCGCTGACAACTCGGGGGGTTGTTTAAGAACCTCAAACCCCCGCCCGGATTTTTCCCGATCAACCACCCCCAGATCAACGCAAAAACCTCTGGAATTTGGTACTTCGCAACCAGAAATACATCTATTTTTGGGGGGCCGGGCAAGCGTGTCCTGATGCGCAGACACGCCGCAGCAAAAAGGGGGATGCAGGGAGCCACTCCGCTGTATTTTTGGGGGATTAAAAGCTTTTTTCGGGGTGCAAAACCGAATTAATTTGCCGTGTTTGCATCCCTTAATCCCCGCGGGGTTGGGTTTGGTTTTTTTTTTTTGCGGTAGCCGAGTGGAAAGGTTTATTTAGCCGGCAGCGGCGATGGCTTCGCAAAACATTTTCCCCCTATCCTGCAGGGAGAACCGCACCGACCGAAAGGAGATTTAATTAGCGAAAATCTCGTTAGGCAAACGAAATTATCCGTAAGACAATACTCCTCTGGACAGGGGGTATGATTAAACAAAGCCATTAATTGAGAAAGGCGCTCCAACAGTCGTCTTGGCTCGAGGATGGGGGGGGGGGGGGATATTTTTGGAGGGGGGGGTGTGTTAATGATAAGACCCCTCCGTGCTCATTAGCGCGCCTTGATTGCATCATGCAAATTGCAAAGCCGGCAGGCGCCGACCCGCCGTTAAGTTGGTTTTTTGTCTGTAGTTTCCTCCCCCCCTAAAAAAAGAGGGAAGCAAAAAAAAAAAAAAAAAAATCGGGACATTTTTTTGGAAAATTCCAAATTTGGGGTTCAATTTGGGAAATCCCAAACTGGGGGGGGTGGGAGGGGGGGGAGGAGACTGGTAGCCGGCGGGAGCGCGCGCCCACCTCGCGCCGCCAAGCCATGAAAATGCTACGTTTTTTGAAAGTTGCTTTAAAGATATTTTGACGTTATTTCTAGCTCGTCCTCGAGACGTGTTCACACTGGTCCCTAATGACGGCCGGGAGCGCGGCGGCATCCCCGTGTCGTTACGCTAACGGCGTTCGTTTAGCCAGCACGGCACTATAGGGAAAGCTAAAATAGCTGAGAGCACGAGCTGCTGTACTTAATAATTCCCCGTGATTTAAAATCCGAGGTTATAACAACCGGCTGGAGAAGAGAAGGGAAACGCCGCCGTTCTTTTAACCTTTCCCTTCGTGAGTATGTTACGGCGCGACCTATAAAAAGCAGCAATTCAGGGTAAGAAAAGCCTTCCCTTTCCCAGGAAGCGCTCCAGGACGCCTGAAAAAAAACGGAGGGAAAAAAGCAAAAAGCTCATAAAACAGGCACCCAGTGAGCGGTCGGGGATTTTTTTATATATATATTATTTTTTTTATAGATATATATCTCTTGTTTGAGAGGAATTGCGGGGCGCTCGTGCCCACCGCCGCCCCGGCAGCACGCTCTGTCTCCAACTTCCCGCATCCCTAAAACACCGCGTGTTTTCCCCCCGCCGTCGGTTCCCAAGCGAAGCCTGGAGGAAAGCCGCAACGTCGCCGCCGCCGCCGCAAAAAAACGGGAAATTTGGGGGTGGTTTTAGGCACGGTGGGAAGACGAGCTCGCTGCCAAGGGACGCGCCGGGTAGCGGGAAGGGGGGACACGCTGGAACGGGGCAACGACGGACGCCAGAGGAATGACCCACCTCATGCCAGCAGGAGCAGCAGGTAATTAAGAAATCCCAATTAAATCCCAATTAAATCCGGGCTGGATCGCCCAGAGCCCTGCGACCGCAGGAGAGGGTTTTGCAGGCACCCTTGGCAACAGTCCCCCCTAATTTTGGGTATAGTTGAGCCCCGTTTGGCCAAAATCCTGACAAGCCCTTGCCCAGGGCGGCACGGTTCAGCTCCTCCATAAACCCCTGCCAACGCTTATATGAGATTATAATAGATTATATATACTATATATATATAAAATGTGTATATATAGTATTATATATACATTGTATTCCCCAATATATATATCATATTCCTCAATATATATGAATTACACATCGTATAACATATGTCATATATCGTATATTATATATCATCTATTATAGCCCCCCAGTACATTCTCCCAATACATTCCGCAATATTACACACACACACTTTTATATAAAAAAAAAAATATATATATTCTATTCCCCAAGGTATAGATAGACAGATAGACAGATACGGGAATTATTATAGAATATTCTATAACGTTCTTCAACATACTTGGGGGAATAGCGTACGGTTCTATGATATCATTATGAAATATTCCCCAATATATATATAATATTTCCCAAAACATTACATTCCGCAGTACATTATATCAATATATTCCCCAATATTTTTTATATCTGTATCTATATCTGTATCTGTATCTATATCTATATCTATATCTATATCTATATCTATATCTATATATCTGTATCTATATCTATATCTATATCTATATATCTATATCTGTATCTATATATCTATATCTATATCTATATCTATATCTATATCTATATCTATATCTATATCTATATATCTATATCTATACCTATACCTATATCTATCTCATAGAATCAGCGAATACCAGGTTGGAAGGGCTCTATATAAAATATATATTATATTTCCATATATATATATATAGCGAGAGACGTCTCGCTGATCTGGGCACCATCCCGCGACTCTTTGCCAATTTAGGTGCCACACCAGGCTCTTCGCTAACGAGCGCCCTGGTGGGGGGGGGTTTTAATTAGGGTTCTTTGCTGATTTGGGTACCATCCCATGGGTCTTCGCTCATTTGGGTGCCACACTAGGGTCGCTGCTAATTGGGATGGCCTGCGAGCGTCTTCGCTAATTGGGGTAGTCTTTGCTGATTTGGGTACCAACCCGCGGTCTTTGCTAATTTGGGTGCCCTGATGAGTCCTTCATTTGGGTGCCCTGCAGTGGACTTTGCTAATTAGGGTGCCCGGCACGGACCTGGCTGGTCTGGGTGCCATCTCATGGTCTTTGCTAATTTGGATGTCCGGCTGGGATCGTTCATTTAGGTGTCCCATGAGCATCTCCGCTCATCTGGGTGCCACGCAAAGATCTTTGCCGATTGGGGTACCATCCCTTGGTCTTTGCTAATTAGGGTGCCCTCTCGGGGTGTTTCCTTTGGGTGCCCTGCATGGACCTTGGCTGGTCTGGGTACCATCTCATGGTCTTTGCTAATTAGGGCACCCTCTTGGGGGTCTTTCCTTTAGGTGTCCCGTGAGCATCTCTGCTAATTTGGGTGCCCCGTCAGGATCTTTTGCTAATTTGGGTGCCCTGCTGGGCTCTTTGCCGATTTGGGCACCATCCCTTGGTCTTCACTAATTCGCGTGCCGCAATAAGATCCTTGCTAATTAGGGCGCCACGCGAGCATCTTTGCCGATTTGGGTACCATCCCGTGGTCTTTGCTAATTACGGTGCCCTGCAAAGACCGTTGCTCATTTGGGTGCCCTGATGAGGTCTTTAATTAGGGTGGCCAGCAAGGATCTTTGCTCATTTGGGCACCACCTTTTGCTGATTTGGGTGCCCTGTTGGGGTCTTTCACTTGGGTGCCCTGCATGGACCTTGGCTGGTCTGGGTGCCACCTCATGGTCTTTGCTAATTAGGGCACCCTCTTGGGGGTCTTTCCGTTAGGTGTCCCACGAGCATCTCTGCTAATTTGGGTGCCACACAAAGATCTTTGCTGATTGGGGTACCATCCCTTGGTCTTTGCTAATTAGGGTGCTCTCTTGGGGTCTTCCATTTGGGTGCCCTGCATGGACCTTGGCCGGTCTGGGTGCCACCTCATGGTCTTTGCTAATTAGGGCACCCTCTTGGGGGTCTTTCATTTAGGCGTCTTGTGAGGATCTCTGCTCACTTGGGTGCCACGCAAAGATCTTGCTAATTAGGGTGCCCTGTGAGCACCCTGGCTATTTCGGGTGCCCCGCGAGCACCTGCTGCTGATGCGGGCACCACCCCAAAGTCTTGGCCCCCGTAGGTGCCACACCGGGGTCTTCGCTAATTAGCCGAGCGTCTCTGCTCATCACGAGCGGCGCCGCAAGCCTTCAGCAGCAGGCGGACGCAAAAAGACGCTACGGAGGCGACATCCGCTCCTGCCCCCCGGTCCCAAACCCTCCGCGGGCTAGCACGGTCACGCCGGAACCTCCCGAAATCCTCCTCCGCAGCCCCCCGCGCCCCGTGAACACCTTGTATTTTGCTAATTGTACAAACCTAATGGGGGAAGGCGCTGGCGGGGGGGGGGGGGGGGGGGGGGGGGGGGGGGGGGGGGGGGCGCGGAAAAAAGGGTAATGGCCATCAGGCCAGCAATAAACCAAAATTAATGGTCCGTGGGAAGAAATCATGTCCACTTAATACCGGCTTGGAAACTCTAATAGAATAATGGAATAGCGAGGGGGGGTCGCTCCATGCGGGGGGCGCGGGAGGCGAGGGGGGAAGAGCCGCCGGGGAGCAGCGGGAGAGGAGCCGGACGCCAGCGCGGAGGTGGCCAGAGAGGAATCCCGTGGGGAAACACCTTGCCGGGGCCGTGCCCGAAGCTGGGGGAATATTCTCTTTTTATTTTATTTCTTTTCATTCTTTTTTACACATTTTTTTTATTATTTTTACTGGCTTGCTTTTCTTTTGTCCCTCAATTTTCTCTTTTTGCTTTTTATGGGTTTTTTGCTTTTCGCTTTTCCTTTTTTCCTTTTTGCCTTTCACTTTTTTCTTTCTTCATTTTTCAATTTTCTGATTTGTTCTTATTTCCTTTTTCCTTATTTTCCAATTTTCTTATTTCTTTTGATTTTCCTTTTTTAAACTTGTTTTTCAAGTCTCTTTTTTCTTTCCTTTTTTCTGTTTTGTCCAGTTTTCTATTTTCTTTTTACTTTCTTTTTTCTTTCTATTTTCTTTTTTCCATTATCTTTTTAACTTTTTCCACCTTTTTTTCTTTTTTAATCGTCTTCCCTTTATCTTCTTTATTTCATTTTTATTCTTTCCCGTTTTCCTTTTTCTGCTTATTTCCTTTTTTCTTTTTTCCGATTTTCTTTTTTTTTTCCTTACCTTTTTTCTTTCATTCATTTTTTCCAATTTTCTTTCTATTTTCTTTTTTTTTTTTTTTCCCCATGAGAAAGGAAAACTCCACAATTCCCCTGCCACATCAGTGGGGAAAAAATCCCACCCAAACCTCTAACTGCCCAAGCATTCCCAATCCCTATTTTCAGTATCTCCCACCCAACCCTTTCCCCAGCCCTCCTTCATCCCAGTAAAAAATTTAATTATTTCAGGATTTTTGTCCACTCTGGGATGAAAAATCAAGTGTAGGAATACCCCCGTCCCCGGCAGAGAGGGACAGGGAGGAGGCACATCCCAAACTTTCCCTCCGGATTAAAAAAAAAAAAAACCACCCCGACGCGAAAAACTTTTGCTCGGGAAAGTTTGGGCGCGAGCAAAGCCCTTAATTCCAGGAAAACCGGGATTAAAAGCGGATGTGGAGTATTTATATGAAGTTGTGTAAATACAGACGCCGCAACCTGGCGGACGTCACCAGCGCTTTTAAAAATCCAAAATATGCGACGGAAAAAAAAAAAAACCCTGTGTTTTCCCATCAGGCCACGCCACCCCAGAGTCAAAAAAACCCAGTAAAAACCAGTGGTTTTTATTAATGCCTCAAATCATACTGGCGATGTGAGGACGCCCTCTCGGCCAGCATCCCAAAACCAGGCTGCGATCCCCATCTCCGGCTATGGGACGGCTCCCCACCGTGGAGGCTCCAGAGCTTTTTTCCTATGGGAAAATCCCAGGTTTTTTCCCCTAAAAATGCCAGAGGAGGGGGATAATTATTAAAAAATGCTCCTGCTGTTGAGGAGCTGCTCGGGGATGGAGGAGGATGGGGATGCGGGATCATCCCGGGCTGGACCAAGGATGCTCAGGGATGCTCCAGCTCCATGTGCTCATGGTGAGCAAGGATATACGGATGATCCCAAGCTGGACCAAGGATGCTCCAGCTCCCTGTGCATGGGGCGAGCAAGGACATACGGATCATCCCGGGCTGGACCAAGGATGCTCAGGGATGCTCCAGCTCCCGATGCGTAGGGGAAAAAAAAGCACCAAGCATGGATACACTAAATTCCCATCTTTTTCCCCCAAGGATTCAGGCTATCCAGATAGAAAACTCAACCGGCCACAAGCCGGTTTCAACCCCCCCCGCCAAAGCAAAAGGAGGGGCCGCTCCTCTAAATAAAGCCGGGATATAACCAAGGGATGCGCTGGAGGGGCCGCGCTGGTGTGGCAGGATGCGGCCGCGGGGCGGTGGCGGGGGGGGGGAAGGCAGGGCCGGGCTGTAAAACGGCTATTTTAAGACGAGATATCGTTTTGCCAACAATTTCCCTTGGTTTCAGGTGACACCGACCCAGCATCCCGAAAATAAACGGGCGACCGCCCCTGCCCCCCGCACCCTTAAAGGGAATAGAAATATAAAATGTTAACCGTAATAACGCAGACGCCCCAAAAAATCGATATTCACGATTTTTTCTTATCTTCTGTTATTTTCAGGGAGGAGAAGAAAAGCACACCAAGGGCGAAAAGCGCTTTGGATTTCGGCAAATATTTGGAAATCCTCCTAATTAAAAGTACACCAGCCTCAAAGATGCCGCGGAGGTCTGGAGCTTGGGATCAAGGAGGGATCTGGGGGATTTTTATCCTGATTTGGGGAGTTTTCCCCCAGAAATTAAAAATAAATAAATAAATAAATACAAGTTACCGCTCTCCGGGTAGGATTGGTCCCCGGCAGCCACGTGCTTGGGGTTTTCGTGCCCAAAGCGGCAGCAAAAAAATGGGATGCTCTGTGTGCCGAAACAGCAGAAATCGGTGGAAAAATTACGGTTTGCTGATTTTTTTTTTTTTAATTTTTTTTTTTTTTAACTTGCCGCCCGCCACGAGCCCAACAGGGATTTTTGCCGTTTGGTTCCCAAAAATCTCCGATTTCGGATCATCCCCATCCTTGCAGTGATATCACTGCTATTGGACATCAAAATAATTCCATATGATTATATTATATTGTATTATATTGTATTATTATATTATGTTATGTTATGTTATATTATGTTATGTTATATTATATTATATTATTATGTTATGTTATATTATATTATATTACATTACCTTATACTATACGACACTACACTATACTATATTTTATATATAATAAATTCAAAGAATTTTGCGAAAATAGACCGTTCTCTTGATCGAAACCTCCCATTTACCAGCTGGAAAAATGGCTTTGCACCTCTCGCGGAAGACCAAAACATCACTTTTTGCAGCCAAAACTCGTTCGGCAGCAAGTCTCGGAGTCCTTTTGGACTCTCCGTTTCCGCAGTTCCCGGGACCTCACCTCCGCGCGATTTCCTTCCCTTGCTCCCAAATCAGATGCAAAGTTTGAAATTCGTGTCGTAACCAAAAAAAAAAAAAAAAAAAAAAAAAAGCCCAGCACCAGGGCAAAGGGTTTTTCCAGGAACCTGAGCATCCCTGACCCTTGCGCCCTTGAACGCTCGCGGGATGGGCCGCGGGAAGCGGGGTGGTTTTCCCTGGAAATCGCCCTCATCTGGCGCGCTGGCACGTTTAACTCGCACCAAAAAAAGTCGTGATTTTTCGTTACGAGTCTCCGAGCGGGGCGACGGCCCGCTCGAAGCTTGCGCGCGGAGGACGCAACTCAACCGTGATTTTTGCCTCCCCAAAACCGGGGAAGACGGCGCCGGGCCAGCGCTCGCTCCGCTCTCCCGCTGGATAATTTCCCGTTGTAAACCAATCCATCGGTGATTATAAACCAACCCATTGATAATTCGCCATTATAAACGAACCCACCCCCGATTTTCTATTACAAATCAATCAATCGATAGGTTGGGGTTTTTTTATTATAAGTCAATTAGACTTAAATCGCATTTAATTAGATTTAGGTTCGCTCGCCGCCAGGCTAAACGCCACCGCGCATTCCTCCCCCCAAAAAAAAAAAGCAGGTATTTATAGCCCGCGCGTCTCATCCCCGCTGCCCTCGGCCCCAGCGATTAATTAAATTAGCACAAAGAGGGGCTTGTTGAGCGTCTCCGGCTTCGCCAAGTCGAGCAGGCGAACAGGAAACAAAGGGTGGGATTCTGTCTGCGGGGCTGAAGGGTGCTGCGCGTCCCGCCGGGGGCTGCAGCCGGGACGGGGACGGGGGGGGCCCGGGGGCGACGTCACCCCACGGGGTGGGAAAAGGGACCCCCGTGGGATGTGGGGCGCAGGGGGTGAGGCGAGGCTGGGAGAAGGGGCTTGGCTAAGGGGGCTTTGACAAGGGGGGCTTTGACAGGGGGGGCTTCTAAGTGGGTCTTCTAAGGGGGCTTGGCTAAGGGGGTCTTCTAAGGGGTCTTTGACAAGGGGGCTTTGCTGTGGGGGTCTTCTAAGGGGTCCTGCTAAGGGGGCTTTGCTGTGGGGGTCTTGCTAAGGGGGTCTTGCTATGGGAGTCTTTGCTAAGGGGGTCTTCTAAGGGGTCTTTGCTAAGGGGCCTCTGCTAAGGGGGCTTTGCTATGGGGGTCTTGTTAAGGGGGTCTTCTAAGGGGTCTTTCTAAGGGGGCTTTGCTGTGGGGGTCTTCTACGGGGTCTTGCTAAGGGGGTCTTGCTAAAGGGGCTTTGCTAAGGGGGTCTTGCTATGGGGGTCTTCTAAGGGGTCTTTCTAAGGGGGCTTTGCTATGGGGGTCTTTGCTAAGGGGGTCTTGCCATGGGGGTCTTTGCTAAGGGGGCTTTGCTGGGGGGGGCTTGCTAAGGGGGCTTTGCCAAGGGGGTCTTCTAAGGGGTCTTTGCCAAGAGGTCTTTGCTAAGGGGGTCTTTGACAAGGGGGCTTTGCTGTGGGGGTCTTCTAAGGGGGTCTTCTAAGGGGTCTTTCTAAGGGGGCTTTGCCAAGGGGGCTTTGCTGGGGGGGGGCTTGCTAAGGGGGCTTTGCCAAGGGGGTCTTCTAAAGGGGTCTTCTAAGGGGTCTTTGCCAAGAGGCCTTTGCTAAGGGGGTCTTTGACAAGGGGGCTTTGCTGTGGGGGTCTTCTAAGGGGTCTTGCTAAGGGGGTCTTGCTATGGGGGTCTTTGCTAAGGGGGTCTTCTAAGGGGGTCTTCTAAGGGGGTCTTCTAAGGGGTCTTTCTAAGGGGGCTTTGCCAAGAGGGCTTTGCTGGGGGGGGGCTTGCTAAGGGATTCTTTGCTAAGGGGGTCTTCTAAGGGGGTCTTGCTATGGGGGTCTTGCTAAGGGGGTCTTCTAAGGGGTCTTTGCTAAGGGGCCTCTGCTAAGGGGGCTTTGCTATGGGGGTCTTGTTAAGGGGGTCTTCTAAGGGGTCTTTCTAAGGGGGCTTTGCTGTGGGGGTTTTTGCTAAGGGGGTCTTGCCATGGGGGTCTTTGCTAAGGGGCCTTTGCTGGGGGGGACTTGCTAAGGGGGCTTTGCCAAGGGGGTCTTCTAAGGGGTCTTTGCCAAGAGGTCTTTGCTAAGGGGGTCTTTGACAAGGGGGCTTTGCTGTGGGGGTCTTCTAAGGGGTCTTGCTATGGGGGTCTTTGCTAAGGGGGTCTTCTAAGGGGGTCTTCTAAGGGGTCTTTCTAAGGGGGCTTTGCCAAGGGGGCTTTGCTGGGGGGGGTCTTGCTAAGGGAGTCTTGCTATGGGGGTCTTTGCTAAGGGGGCTTTGCAAATCCCACCTGGGGGGGTTCCCAGCCCGGGGAAACCCAAACCCCTGAGCCCTTCCCAACTCATCACAGGAGTCGGCAAGCGCTTCTGCACCCAGCCCCTCTCCGAGCGCAATTAATTCCGGGTGAAAAAGCTCCCGGTAATTCCCGCGGGGATAACAGCGCCGGGAATTTCTCTGCCTTCCCCCCGTCGAGCCAAATCCCACCATAAATGGTTGCAGAGGAAAGAACACACACCCCCCCCCCGGCCCCGGTGCCTACACCTTGAGATAACCTTGGCCACTTTCCAGATGTTCTGCTATTAAAGATGCCACTAAATCGCTTTATTTGGTGGTTTTAGCAGAAATATTCTTGCCGGGTCCTTCAGTTCAGTTGTTTGGGATGTTAATTTTAAAAGGGGAGAAAAGGGGGAAAGAAACAAACTCTGGTTTCGGAGGTTGTTTAGGTAAGGAGGAATGATTTAGCGCGGCGCAGGGTGGGATTAAAATGGAAAAGGTGACGTTAAATAGAAGGAAAAGTTCCCCGGGATAAGGAGAAAATGCCAAAATGCTCAAAAAGAGTGAAAGGCAACGCAATAAAAAGCGACAGCGGGATTTGGGGGGGGGGAGGTCAGGTTTGCACAGGGAAAAATACGGGGAATGGGGAATATACCCGTGATGGGGACTGGTTTGGGGCGAGTCGCTCGCAAAAGCTGGAGGAGCATCCCTAAAACGGCACGAGCATCCCTAAAACTGCACCGGCATCCCTAAAACGGGACCAGCAAGCCCAAAATCGCACCAGCGTGCCTAGAATTCCACCAGCGTCCCTAAAACTGGATGGACGTCCCCCAGATTGGCATAAGCGTCGCTCATATCGCACCAGCATCCCGAAAACTGCCACCAGCATCCCGAAAATTGCATGGGCATCACCAGAATTGGACGAGCGTCACTAACAGTGGGCGAGCATCGCTCAAATTGCAGCAGCATCATTAAAAGCGCATGGGCATCGCTCAAGTTGCACCGTCATCCCCAAAACTGCACCCGAGTCCCCCCAAAATTGCACCAGCATCCCTAAAAATTGCACCAGCATCCCTAAGGCTCCACCAGCATCCCTAAAAGTACACCGGCATCCCGAAAATCGCTGCCTCACCAGAATTGCACCAGCGCCGCCAAAATCACACCAGCATCCGTAAAATCGCACCAGCATTCCCAAAATTGGATGAGGATCCCCAAAGTTCCACCAGCCCCCCTACAATTGCAGCACCCCCAAAATCGGACTGGCATCCCCCAAATTGGACGAGCGTCCCCAAAATCACACCACCATCCCCCACACCGGATGAGCATCCCCCAAATTGGACAAGCATCCCCAAAATTGCACCAGCATCCCTACAAATGGCGCCAGAATCCCCAAAATTGTACCAGCATCCCTAAAATTGCACCATCAACCGGAAAACGGCACCAGCATCACCAAAGTCACACCATCATCCATAAAATTGCACCAGAATCCCCAAAATTGCACCGTCCTCCCCCAAATCACACCAGCACCCCTAGAACTGCAGCATCACCAAAACTGGACAAGCATCCCCAAAATTGCACCACCATTCCCAAAATGGGATGAGCGTCACAAAAGTCAGACGAGCGTCACCAAAACGGGCCAAGCATTCCCAAAATTGCACTGCCATCCCCAAAATTGCACAAACATCCCCAAAACTGGACACACATCCCCAAAACTGGACGCGCATCCCCAAAACTGGACAAGCATCCCCCAAATTGCTCCACCATCCCCAAAATTGGACGAGCATCACCAAAATCACACTAGCATCCGTAAAATTGCGCCGGCATCCCCAAAATCGCACCAGCATCCCTAAAAATGGCACCAGAATCCCCCAGGTTGCACCAGCATCCTCAAAAATTGCACCAGAATCCCCCAAAATTGCATCCCAGCATCCCCAAAATTGCACCAGCATCCCCAAAATTGGTCCAGCATCACCAGAATCACGCTGTCATCCAGAAAATCGCACCAGAATCCCCAAAATCGCACCAGCATCCCTAAAAATTGCACCAGCATCCCAAAAATTACACCATCAATGCTAAAATTCTACCAGCATTCTCAAAATTGGATGAACCACCCCAAAATTGCACCAGCATCCCCAAAATCACATCAGCGTCCCGAAAATTCCACCAGCATCCCTAGAATTGCAGCATCACCAAAATCGGACCAGGATCACCAAAATTGCACCAGCATCCCCAAAACTGGATGAGCGTCCCCGAAATCGCAGCAGCATCCCCAAAATCAGACGAGCATCACCAAAGTTGGACGAGCAGCCCCAAAATTCCACCACAATCCCCCAATTTGGACAACCATCACCGAAATCGCGCCAGCATCCCCAAAATTCCACCATCATCCCTGAAATTGCAAGACCATCCCCAAAATTCCACCACCATCCCCGAAATCGTGCCAGCATTCCCAAAATTCCACCATCATGCCTGAAATTGCACCGCCACGCCTAAAATCGCAGCAGCATCCCTGAAATCATGCCACCATCCCCAAAATCGCAGCAGCATCCCCAAAATCGGATCAGCATCACCAAAGTTGGAAGAGCATCCCCGAAATTCCACCACATTCCCCAAATTTGGACAACCGTCACCGAAATCGCACCAGCATCCCCAAAATTCCACCATCATCCCTGAAATTGCAAGACCATCCCCAAAATTCCACCACCATCCCCGAAATCGTGCCAGCATTCCCAAAATTCCACCATCATGCCTGAAATTGCACCGCCACGCCTAAAATCGCAGCAGCATCCCTGAAATCATGCCACCATCCCCAAAATCGCAGCAGCATCCCCAAAATCGGATCAGCATCACCAAAGTTGGAAGAGCATCCCCGAAATTCCACCACATTCCCCAAATTTGGACAACCGTCACCGAAATCGCACCAGCATCCCCAAAATTCCACCATCATGCCCGAAATCACACCACCATCCCCAAAATTGCAGCAGCATCCCCAAAATCAGACGAGCATCCCCCAAGTTGGACGAGCATCCCCGAAATTCCACCACAATCCCCAAATTTGGACGACCGTCACCGAAATCGCGCCAGCAACCCCAAAATTCCACCATCATCCCCAAAATTGCACCATCAACCCTAAAATTGCACCACCATCCCCAAAATGGGATGAGCATCCCCAAAATCCCACCAGGATCCTCCAAAATCCCACCAGCACGCCCGGAATGGGGGAGAGCCCCAGCGGGGGTTTAATTAGGGGCTCATTAAGAGCAGGGCGGCGACCAGCCGCAGGCGCCGCGGGGAGCCGGCAGGACCCCAGATCCAGCGGGATCGGGCTGCGTTTCCAGCTCCCGTCCCGGGAAAAGCGACGGACGGGGAGGCTATTTTTTTTTTTTATTTTTTCAATTTCTATTTCATTTTAAAAATTCTTTCTTGAAGGGCGCGGACCAAGCGGGGCCGCCCTTCCCGTGATTCACCAGGGGCTTGACAAATCCCGGGAAAAGGGGGCTGCTCCAGCCTGGGCCCGGGAAGGAAAGTCGGGAGGAAAATTTGAGCCGGATTAAATTAAATTCCGCCTAGAAATCTGTCCCTTAATCCTGCTTTATTTCATTTTATTTAGGACGCGACGGCTCCTTACAGGAAAATAACCCACCGATACCTTCTATTATCGATTATTGATTATTATTTGCTCTTTCTTATTTATTATTTATTCCTTCCTAATATCTTTCTTCTTTATTATTATTTTTTTTCCGTCATTTATTGTGTTGTAGCGCTTTGGTCGTTTATCCCAGCCTCTGAGGAGGGCAGGGTCGGAAGGGACCTCGGGAGCTCCGTTATTTTATCATTCTTTACCTCCTCATTAGCGTTCTTCCCCCCCCGCCATCTCCCAGCCCATTATTTATAATTATTAATTACGGGGCGATCAAGGGGTTAATAAAATATAAGACCAGGAGGAGGTTTGGCTCATGGGCCTCGCTGGCCAGGATCTGCCCTTTGGAAAGAGGCAGCGGGAAGATGCTGGAAAATTAGGGGGAAAAGCAGAAAACAGGGAGGGGGGGAATCATAAATATCAAGCAGGTGAAAGTCTTTTTTTTTGTGGTTTTTTTTTCTGGGATATCACCAAAATCACCAAACCGCCGCCCGGCATCGCCACCCGGCAACAGGCGGCGGCGTTCGGGCGGAGAAATCAGGCAGCTGGCGCCAAGAAATTCCCTTTTCCCGTTACCGCTCGGGAGCATGAAAAACGTTCCACGTCCAGCGGCGCCGGGGGAACGCGCTCCTCGGGGAGAAGGGAGCTGGGAACCGCCAGCCTAAAACTTGCCGTGGAAGCTTCAAGTGGCGTTTAAAAACAACATTTTCAGGGCTCTATAAACCGTAACGTGCCTTCCGACGACCCTCGGAGTGATATATCCGTACCAGACCCGTCCCGCCGCCGCCAAAAAAATCCAGGGAACAACCCGCCACCGAGCAGATAACGTTGAGATGGAACCAGTAAAATCCAATATTCTCTTCTCTTAAAAAAAAATAAAAAACAAAAATTGGGGGAAGTTTTGACTCACTGCCCGATGGGTGGTGGGATCGTGGCGTCGCATCCGTGCATCCATGAGGTTTCCCCCCCTCCCCGCCCCAGGATCGCGGAGAAAAAAAAAAGAAAGAAAAGAAAAAGAAGCTGCCAAAAGTGAAAAATAAAAGGAAAACAAGAAAGAAAAGTGGGGGGGGGGGGGGGAAGAAAAGGTGAACAGGAAAAAAGGAGAAAAGGGAGGAAACGGGATACCGGGGCGGAACGGGGGGGGGGAAGGGGAAAAAAAGGAAAGGGGAAAAGAAAAAAGGGGGAAAAGGAAAAAAGGGGAAAGGGAAAAAATGGAAAAGGGGGAAAATGGAATAAGGGAAAAAGGGGAAAAAGGTGGAAAAAGGAAGAAAGTAAAAGGAAGGGAAAGGAAAAAGGAACAGGAAGGAAGAGAAAGGGAAAAAGGGAAAAAAGGAAAGGGAAAAGGGAAAAGGGAAAAGGGAAAAGGGAAGGGAAGGGAAGGGAAGGGAAGGGAAGGGAAGGGAAGGGAAGGGAAGGGAAGGGAAGGGAAGGGAAGGGAAGGGAAGGGAAGGGAAGGGAAGGGAAGGGAAACGGGAAAAGGGAAAAGAAAGGGAAAGGGAAAGGGAAAGGGAAAGGGAAAGGGAAAGGGAAAGGGAAAGGGAAAGGAAAAGGAAAAGGAAAAGGAAAAGGAAAAGGAAAAGGAAAAGGAAAAGGAAAAGGAAAAGGAAAAGGAAAAGGAAAAGGAAAAGGAAAAGGAAAAGGAAAAAAAGGGAGAAAGGAAAAAAGTGAAAAAAGAAAAAAGGGGGAAAAAGGGGGGGGAAAGGAGGCAAAAAGAGGGAAAAAGCAGCTTTTCCCACCACGGACAATGTCGGGGGGTCCAGGCTCTAAACTCAAGCCACAGCCCGAGCCCGGGCGCGGGGGGGGCGGCATCTCTCGCGTCCCAAGAAAAAAAAAAAACGGGGCGAAATAAAATCGGAACCACTCCAACCGCTCCAAAACGGGGATGCGTTTTAATCGGCTTTATGGGATTTATTGCCAGGGGAAAGCCGGGCGAAGGGAGAACGAAGCCAAACCAAAAAATGTGGGTTTGGTTATAAATTTTGCATAGTTTTTTGCAACACCTGATTAAAGCTGAAAAAAGCTCCGTGTAGAACATTGCGGGGGGGAATTTTTTATTCTCATCCACCCAAGTAGGATTTCACGGCAGTTTGCAAAATTCTCCTCCGCCTGCACCGAAATAATTTGGGATTTTTTATGGCTTTTTGGTGGGGCTACCTGGATATTTGGGCTTTTCCTGCCCGGATTGTAGCCGGCGGAGGCGGGACGGGAAGGGTGGCCCGGCACGGGATGCTGCTGAAAGAGGGTCGAAGGGCGGAGGGGAAACTAAAATTCCACGGGGGGGGGGGGGGGGGAAAGCGAAGGAAAAACGAAAGGAGAAACGAAAGAGAGGAAAAAAAACGGAGGCGCTCCATTAAGAAATTTAAATTAAAATGAAAGTTAAAGTTAGAATTAAAATTAGAATGAAAATGGAAATAATGAAAATGAAAATGAAAATGAAATTAAAATTAAAATTAAAATTAAAATTAAATTAAAATTAAATGAAAATTAAAATGAAAATTAAAATTAAAATTTAAATTAAAATTAAAATTTAAATTTAAAATTAAATTAAAATTAAATTAGATTAAAGTTAATAAAACGAAAACTAAAATAAAAATTAATGCATTAATAAAACGGAAATTAAAAATGAAGGGAAAACAAAAAATAAAAAAAAAATAAAAGGGAAACAAAACCGTAACAATAACAAAGTTAAACAAAAAATAAAGTAAAAAAATAAGTAAACGCAACCTTGAGGGCGACGGAAAATTTTTTTTCTGGTTGCCACAAGCCCTAAAAGAGGGTTTTCGACGAGCCTCAAGCCCTTCTTCCCCCTCGCTCCTCCAGCGTCGGTCCTTCGCAGCATCTGCGTCTCGTTAGCCGCCGGGAGCATCCCGCTAGAGCAGCGCTGACCCCCACTCCCCCCCCCCAAAAAAAAAAACCCCAAAACCCTTTTTGGCCTCTTAAAAAAAAAAAAACCCCAACCAATAGGCCAGAAGCGATATTTCGCCAACGCTGATTTCACTTGAGGTGCGGAGCGACGCGGGTTGATTTTCCCTTTCGGAAGCGGGAAGGCCAAGAAAACACGATCTGATCTTATTTTTGCAGCCGGGGGGGGGGGGGGGGGGGGGAAGAGGAGAGGCCGAATTCCCGGCTTATTTATACAGCTGCAAATCACAGCTGGGCAAAGGCGACCTCATCCCGCCAGGATCACGGCTCCATCCCGCCGGGATCGCGGCTCCATCCTGATGGCACCGTGGCTTCATCCCAATGGGATCGCGGCTCCCTCCCAGCCCCGAACACTGGTTTTTCCCATCGGGATTACCTGGAGCATCACCTCCGTCCTGGCGAGGCTGGAGGATGCTCTAAAACCAAGACTAAATTTAATCAGGGATTAATTCCCATCCCTCCGGATTATTATTTTGAGCTGGCATCTTAACGATCCGATTAATGACGCCGGGAAATCATTTATTTTTTTCACTAATTAGAGGACATTTGTTAACACTGTCTTTGGTGGCGGGGAGAATTATTTGGGAACCGAGTTATTCGACGGCACGTGGGATATGAAATTTGACCCGGAGTTGTCCGGATCCACGAAATCATCCCGCCAACGCTCCGAAAAAAGCAGTTTTTCCGCATCCCGGAGTAAAATAAGGATGGAGAACGATGGGGGGGTGGGATGCTGGGATGCATCAGGGGTACCCGCGACCTAAAAAAAGGAAGATACTGACGCTCGCTCCCAGGTCAGGGATGTCAAATCTCCCCGTCCCATCGCCGGGACTAATTAAACTCATTATTTTAAGCCGGAGCAGCTTCCAGGAAAACAAATTCGGCAAAAGCGGAGGTGTCCCCGGCACCCTGGGTTATTTTTCTCCCTGTCCTCAGGAAATAGCCGCCGGGTATCCACGGCGCAGCTCCATCCCCGACAGGGTACCCAGAGGCGCGGTCCAGCCCCCGCATCCCGCGGGATGAGGACGGCCGGGTGGAAGATGCTCTTCCCGGCGGGACCGCGCCGCAGTTTAACTTTCCTGGGAGGAAAAAAAAAAAAAATCCCGATTATTGCTCGGAGACTTACGGATGCCGGCGATCAACGTGAAAAAAAACCCCGTGAAGTTAGTCAAAGTTTATCGGAAAAGCAAAAATTGCCCGAAATCCAAAGCCGCCCCTCTGCAGGGACTTCCTTTATCCAGGAATTGGGAAAAAAGGTGATTCCCTGATGGACCGAGGGGATAAAACCCTCCCCTCCCAACACAACTTTCGGCGTTTACTTAAAAAAAAGAGATTTCCTTGAAAAAAAGGGAGATTTCCTTTAAAAGAAGGAGATTCCCTTAAAAAAACAGGGAATTTTCTCAATGAAAAACCGATTTCCTTTAAAAAAAGGGAATTTCCTTAAAAAAAAAAAGATCTCTTTTAAAAAAAGTTTTCCTTTAAAAAAGGTGTCCTTGAGAAAAAGGTGATTTCCTTAAATAAAAAGGTGATTTCCTTAAAAAAAAAGGCGATTTCCTTTAAAACGGGGAGATTTTCTTAAAAATTTAGATCTCCTTAAAAAAGGGGGAGATCTCCTTAAAAATGGAGATTTCCACTAAAAAAGGCAATTTCCTAAAAAAAAAAAAAAAAAGGTTTCCTTAAAAGAAAAGGAAAAAAGATTTCCTTAAAAAGGTTATTTCATGGAAAAGTGAGGCGATTTCCTCAAAAAAGGGAGATTTCCTTTAAAAAACGGGGAGACGTCCTTGAAGAAAGGGTATTTATGTAAAAAAAAAAAAAGGCGGGGGGGGGGGAAATTTCCTTAAAAAAATGGGAGATGTAAAAAAAGAAAAGCTTTCCTTTAAAAAAAATTATATTTCCTTAAAAAAAGGCAATTTCTTAAAAAAAAAAAAAAAACCAAAAAAGCTATTTCCTTTACTTCCCCCTCCCAAAAATGATGGAGGGAGATGGGAAAATGTCCCTGGAAGCCGGGCAGGGACGCGGAGCGTCACTTCCATCCCCTTTTTTTCCCCCTACCGTGCTATCAGGGGATGTTTAATGTCACCGCTAGATAAAATATTACACGTATAAAGTTATAAATATATCAAATTTAAAATTCAGGGGGTTACGCCCCCCCTCCCCCCCCCCCCAAATGGTGGAGTTGGGGGGCCAGGGCTGCAAACTGCCTTAAAAATCCCAATTTTGGGATGAGGGGGAGCGCGGCATCTCCCTCCCCGCCCCACGCCGCCAGCTCCCCTATTAACCTCTCCCATAATTAGCCGCGAGCAATTAACTTTTGCCCCTAATGAAGGAATCTCAGCGCGGGGACTTAAATAAAAGGGGGGGGGGGGGGGGAAATAATAAGGGGGAATCCCAATTCCCGTCATCCAGCCGCTCCGTACGCCTTAACCGCCCCCCCCCCAAAAAGGTCTTATTTTTTAACCCAAATCACCCAAAATCCACTTAATTCAGCCAAAATCCACTTAATTCCCCCAAATTCCCCTCCGCAGCCGCAGGGAGGGCTGTGAACCGCCCCCCAAAAAAAATCTTTTGGGGGTGGTTTGGGGTTTTTGGGTTTTTTTTTTTTTTGGAGTCCGCACCTCCCTTTTTCCGCGCCGGGAAGATTCCCAAATAGAGCGAGTGGGCACTTTGGGAAGAGCGACGCCCCAAAGTTTCGCCGAAAGCGGGTCCACTGAGCCCCGCGCCCCTACGGGGTTTTTTTTTTTAGGATTTTACGGGAAAAAACGATGTAAAAAAGCCAAATTAAGCTGTTTCCCCTCGTATTTTCGGCGTCTCCCCGACAGACAGCTGCCCCCGCATCCCGGCCAAAAATAATCCATCCCCCCCCCCCCCCGCCCTCCCCTTTCCCTTAATCTAATCTCCCCGGCCGGGAGTTTGAAAATATCCCGCCGGGTTTAGGGTTTCCCGTTACCCGGAGAGTGGGAAAAAAGATCCCTGGGAGCCAGAAAAACCGGGAAGAGCCCAAACAAAGAGCCAGAGCCCAAGTTGAGCCTCGACGCCCCGGTGGGGACCATGGATGGAGTGGGGAGGGCGGGGGGGGGGGGACGCGACGACGACACACACGCACCCCCCCCCCCCCTCCATCCTTCCATAAAACTTCCCGAGCTGCGCGATGCCGCCGGCGGAGCCACCCTCCCGCGGGATGGGATGGGAATACGCTACAAAAAATCCAAAATAAATTCCAAATAAATCCGCTCAAACATTCAAACTAAATTCAAAATAAATAGAATTATTTTAAACACACCCCCCCCTCCCCCCCTCCCCACACACACACCCCCCCCCATCGCGGCGAAGCTGCTAAAATTGATTATTTTTTTTTTTAAATTTTTGTTTTTGCATTTATCCGAGCCTGTGGGTACGGGGTGGGGGGGGTGGGGGGGTCCTGGGGGTGTACTGGGAGAACTGAGGCGCACTGGGAGAAGGCGATGCGGGGGCTTTGGCGGAGGGGGGGGGGTGCCCGGCATAGGGGGCCCTGCAAGGCGGCGCGTTGTGTTACCGCTTCCCCCCCCCCCTCAAGGTGGGTGCCCTGAGGGTGCTGGGGGGGGGGACACCCCAAGGCCCCTTTGGACTGGGGGTGGGGCAACTTTCCGTCTGTAAAATGCAATGAGCTGGAAAGGGGCGGGGGGGGGGGGGGGGCGACCCTCCCCGTGGGGGGGGGCATTGCAACCACTTGGGGGGGGGTGGCTGCAACTGGTTGAGGAGGTTGTAGCCCCCCCGAGGGTCATTGCATCCGGCTGGAAAGGGTGCAACACTCCCCCCCCCCCCCCCCCCCGCGGGGGGCATTGCAATCAGTTGGGGGGGCTGCAAACCCCCCAAATGGCATTGCAACTGGATGGGGGGATTGCAGCCCCCCCCTCACCCGCCCCCCCACCTCCCCCGGGGGGTGCATTGCAACTGGCTGGGGGGGGCTGCAAAGGGTATTGCAACGGGCTGGGGGGGCTGCAACCCCTCCGGGGGGGGGGGCATTACAACCGGCTGGGGGGGGGGGGGGGCTGCACCCCCCCCCCAAAACGGCATTGCAACTGGCTGGGGGGGGCTGCAGCAAGTCCAGGGGTATTGCAACCAATGTGGGGGGGCTGCTGCAAGACCCCTCCCCCGGGGAGGCTGCAACCGGCGGGGAGGGTGGATCTGGAACCGGCCGGGGGGGAGTGGTGGGGGGGGGTGTGCAACCCCCCCAAGAGCATTACAACCCCCCCAGGGGGGCTGCAAGCAGCCAAAGCGGGGTCTGCAAGCAGTCCGAGGGCATTGCAACCGGCCGGGGGGGTGGGAACAAGCCGGGGGGGGATGTTGGGGTGTGCAACCCCTCTAGGAGCACTACGACCCCCCCGGGGGGGGGGCTGCAACCGGCCTGGGGGCGTCAGCAGACAGTCCGAGTGCATTGCAACTAAGCGGGGGGGGGGGGGGGGTGTGCAACCCCCTCGGGGGGAGCATCGCAGCCAGGCTGGGGGGGGGAGGCGGGGAAGGCTGCAACCGACCGGGGGGCTGCAACCCCCCCCCAGGAGCACTACGCACCCCCCGGGGAGGCTGCAACCGGCCGGGTTTTGGAGGGGGGGGGGGGTTGTCTGCAAGCAGTCCGAGGGCACTGCAACCGGCCGGGGGGGTCGGGAACCGGCCGGGGGGGAGGCGGCGGGCTGCAGCCCCCCACCCCCCCCCACCCCGGGGATGATCGCAACCGGTCCGGGATTGGGGGGCGGAGGGTGAGAGGAGGCGGGGGGGGGGGGTCACCGCAGAGAACCGCAACGGCGGGGGCAAACCGCAGCCGGCTGGAGGGCAGCCCGGAGCGGGGGGAGTTCGGGGGGGGGGGGGGTTGGGGGGGGGGGGGGGGAACCGGACACCGGGGACAGAGGGACACACAGGCACCGGGGAGGGGGAGGCGGTGCGGAACGGCAAGTTACTTCCCGCACCGGAGGGGATGGAGGTTGGTTGGGGAGAGAGGGTTGGGGGGGGGTTGGGGGGGGGGGGGGGGGGGGTCCCCGCCGCCGCCACACGTGCCCCCGCCGCCCGGGCCGCTTTGTCCGCGTCGCTGGTGGCGGCTCCGCCCGCCCCCGCCGGTGAGTGACAGCCTACCTGCCCGCCAATCTTCATCACCGCCGCGCCGGCCCTGACAGCGCGGCCGAGCACCGCCGCCCGCCCGCCCGGCCCCTCCGCCGCCGCCGCCGCCGCCGCCGCTGCCGCCGCCGCCGCCGCCGCCGCGACAGGCCCCGCCCCGCCCCGCCCCGCCCCTCCTCCCTCTCCCCCCCCTCCCACCGCCGCCGCGCGCCCCGCCCCCGCCCCGCCCCGCCCCGCGCGCCACGCCCCCGCCCCGCGCGCCGCCCGGCGCCCCCTGCTGGGCGGACACCCGCGCGCGCGCCCCCCCCGCCCCAGTCCTGCACCTATTAATTATTATTAATTATTATTAATTGGGGGGGTGGGGGGGGGAGCGTGGGGAATTCTGGCTGCCCCCACCCGAGTTGTGGCCACGTGGGACATTGGCAACCCCCGTCTGCCCAGGACATGGAGTGGCTTCCACGGGGGGCACGGGGGGCACTGGGAGTACTGGGAGGGCACTGGGAGCACTGGGGGAGGTGGGGGCAGTGGGAGTACTGGGAGTGAGTACCGGGAGTACTGGGAGGGCACTGGGAGCACTGGGGGCACTGGGAGGGCACTGGGGCCACTGGGAGTACCGGGAGTACTGGGGGCACAGGGAGCACTGGGGGGAGTGGGGGCACTGGGAGCACTGGGAGTACTGGGGGGCACTGGGGCACTGGGAGCACTGGGGCACTGGGAGTATTGGGGTGCATTGGAAGCACTGGGGGAGGTGGGGGCAGTGGGAGTACTGGGGGCACTGAGTGCACTGGAGACACTGGGAGTACTGGGGGGCACTGGGAGCACTGGGGGCACTGGGAGCACTGGGGGCAGTGGGGGCAATGGCAGTACTAGGAGCAGTGGGAACACTGGGAGTACTGGGGGGCACTGGGGACAGTGGGAGTAATGGGGGGCACTGGGAGTACTGGGGGCACTGGGGGCACTGGGGGCACTGGGAGCACTGGGAGCACCTGGGGGCACTGGAGCCACTGGGAATACTGGGAGCACTGAGGGTGTTGGCAGTAATAGGAGCATTGAGAGCACTGGGAGTACTGGGGGGCACTGGGAGCACTGGGGGCAGTGGGAGTACTGGGAGTACTGGTGGCACTGGGGGCACTGGGAGTACTGGGGGGCACTGGAAGGGCACTGGGGGCACTGGGAGTACTGGGGGGCACTGGGAGCACTGAGGGCAGTGGGAGTACTGGGAGTACTGGTGGCACAGGGAGCACTGGGAGCTCTGGGAGTACTGGGAGGGCACTGGGAGTACTGGGGGGCACTGGGAGCACTGGGGGCATTGGTGGTACTGGGAGGGCTCTGGGAGCACTGGCAGCACTGGGTTCTGCAGCCAAATTTCCCCCATTTCCTGCAAAAGCCGCAGGGAGGGTTTTTTGCGGATCAGCCCGGCCACCGTTTGGTTTCTCCCGATTTTCCATCCCCTTCCCCGATAAAAACTGCCATAAAAAGAGGGTTTGGTACCAAAGGTTGAATTTCTGCCCGTTGCCTGAGGAGTGTTGGAGGGAAGCGGGAATCCCTTGGAACAGCCCCGGAATTCTTTCGGCATCTCATCCGCAAAGCAGCGAGAAGGGGGCAGGCAGGCAGTGGGTGCGTTTCAAGCCCGTCATGGCCAAAAAATATCCGAGGGCTCGGGATTTTTGGATTCTCCTGATGCGGGGCCGGTTCTCCCGGTGCCAGCAGCAGTAGCGAGAATCCCATGTTCCCTCCTCGAGTATCCCGTGTTCGCTCCTCAAGCATCCCACATGCATTCCTCAAGCATCCCAAGTTTATTCCTTGACTATCCAAAATTCACTCCTTGAGTATCCCAAGTTCATTCCTCAAGCGTCCCAAGTTCACTCCTTGAGTATCCCAAGTTCCTTCCTTGAGCATCCCGTGTTCGCTCCTCAAGCATCCCACATTCCTCCCTTGAGCATCCCAAGTTCACTCCTTGAGCACCCCACCTTCGTTCCTCAAGCATCCCAAGTTTATTCCTTGACCATCTGAAATTCAGTCCTTGAGTATCCCAAGTTCATTCCTCAAGCGTCCCAAGTTCACTCCTTGAGTATCCCGTGTTTGCTCCTCAAGCATCCTACATGCATTCCTTGAGCATCCCAAGTTCATTCCTTGAGCACCCCACCTTGGTTCCTCGAGCATCCCAAGTTTATTCCTTGACCATCCGAAATTCACTCCTTGAGTATCCCAAGTTTATTCCTTGAGCATCCCGTGTTTGCTCCTCAAGCACCCCACCTTGGTTCCTTGCGTATCCCAAGTTTATTCCTTGAGTATCTCATGTTTGCTCCTCAAGCACCCCACATTCCTTCCTCGAGCATTCCAAGTTTATTCCTTGAGCATCCCGTGTTCGCTCCTGAAGCATCTCATTCCTCTTCCCCCGTTCCGGCCGCTGATGGCCAACGCAATTCCTCCTCTGCTTTCGGCATCTCACGCTCCCCCTCCGGGAAAAGTAGCCAGACCTGGATTTTTTTCCCCCAAAAAAATGCCAAAGCCGCTTCTTCTCTGCGGCGTTTTTTTTTTCCAGAGGTTAATCATCATCCCTGGTTAAAACTTCCCAGCGGAATTGCCTCCGCTTCGGCACCCACCCGTGGGGTCTCGCTGTATTTTTTTCGGTGGCAAACAAAAAATCTGTACTCGGTCTTGGGGGGGTTTCCCCACAAAAGCCTCTTTCAGCTCTACCAGGTCACCCTGGATTTTGGGTCAGATCTCGTCCTGCCACCCCCCGAGCCCCCCCACATCCGCCTGGTGGCACCAGGGATCCTCGGATGGGATGCAGAGCCCGGCTCCGGCGGGGGTTCCGGTGGGAACCGACCTGCATCCCCCCTCCCTGGACCCCCCTCCGGCGCCCGGGATGCAGACGGTACCCGGTTGGGCGAGATCTCCAAACCCAAACCCAACAGACTCCTCCATCACGCACCTTATTCCACATCCCCATCCCAAGCCGGCTGGAAAACCTCCTCCCTGAAATTACACGCGTCCCTCCCCTTTTTGGGGGGGGTCTCCCAAAATTCGGGGGTAGTGCCGTTCCCCTGCCCCAAAGCCGGGCCGTGGGCATCTCCGGCCGGGGGGAGTGGGGTGGTTTTTCTTTTTTGGCGCCCTCCAAGGCATAAATAGATAATTACCGCAAACGAATCAGCGCTCGTTCGAGAGCACACGGACGGTTCCTTCTCAAAAGCGACGAGCGCTCGGAGCGAGTTTGCTAAAATATTAAACATTTGGCAAGAGCGGCGACGTATATAACCGGCGATATTTACATTTTTACATAACGGGCTTCGGGAGAAAACAAATTACACAAAATATAGCGGTTTAGTCTCCATCGTTTGACTGCTCCTCCATAAATAATTCAATTCTCTTTCCAAGATCGCGTTATTGCTCGCGTCGGATTTCTCTAAGAAAACTGTGACCGGGATAGTCTGAAAAAATACGTAAAAGCGAAGCCGGGTGAATTATTCAATGACGGATGTTAAAAACGAGACGGGATTTGGGGGGAGCAGGCGGGGCCGGGGCTGGGCTCCCAGGGCTGAGCCTGGCGGCTCTGCGATGGCTTGGGGGGTGAGAGAGAGAGTCACGGAGTCGTTTGGGTGGGAAGGGACCTTGAAGATCCTCGAGTCCGACCGTTAACCCGACAACTGCCCGGTCACCACCAAACCGCGTCCCTCGGCACCACGTCCACGCGTCTTTTAGATGCCTCCAGGGATGGCGACTCCACCACTGCCCCGGGCAGCCTGTTCCCATGCTTGACAACCCTTTCCATGAAGAAATTTCTCCTAAGATCCATCCTAAACCTCCCCTGGGGCAACTGGAGGCCGCTTCCTCTTGTCCCGTCACCTGTTCCTTGGGAGAAGAGCCCGACCCCCCCTGGCTGCCCCCTCCTTTCAGGGAGTTTTAGGGAGCGAGAAGGTCTCCCCTCAGCCTCCTTCTCTCCAGGCTGAACACCCCCAGCTCCCTCAGCCGCTCCTCACAGGACTCGTGCTCCAGACCCCTCACCAGCTCCGTTGCCCTTCTCTGGACACGCTCCAGCACCTCCATGTCTTTCCTGTGGTGAGGGGCCCAAAACTGGACGCAGCCCTCGAGGTGGGGCCTCCCCAGCGCCCGGTACGGGGGCATGGTGACTGCCCCACTCCTGCTGGCCACACCATTGCTAGTACAGGGCAGGGTGCTGTTGGTCGCCTTGGCCACCTGGGCACACGCTGGCTCATATTCAGCCGGCTGTCGACCAACACCCCCAGGTCCTTTTCCGCCGGGCAGCTCTCCCCAGCCTGGAGCGTCCACGGGGTTGTTGTGACCCAAGTGCGGGACCCAGCACTTGGCCTTGGTGAACATCACACCATTGGCCTCGGCCCGTCGATCCGGCCTGTCCCGATCCCTCTGCAGAGCCTTCCCACCCTCCAGCAGGTCGACGCTCCCACCCAACTTGGTGTCACCTGCAGAGTGACTGAGGGTGCGCTCCATCCCCTCGTCCGGATCAGTGATAAAGATATTGAAGAGAACCGGCCCCAGTACCGAGCCCTGGGGAACACCACTGGTGACCGGCCACCAACTGGATTGAACTCCATTCACCACCGCTCTCTGGGCCCAGCCTCCAGCCAGTTTTTTACCCATCAAAAAGTACCCCCAACCAAGCCATGGGCAGCCAGTTTGTCCAGGAGAAGCCGTGGGAAACGGTGCCAAAGCCCTCGCTGAAGCCTAGGTAGACAACACCCACAGCCTCTCCCCACCACACTAAGCAGGTCACCTTCTCCTAGGAGATCAGTCAAGCAGGGACATCCCCTCCAAATGGCAAGCCGGCGCCCTGGGAGGGTGTCCCACCCCCCTCAGAGTTCAAGGATGATAAAAAGGGGTCCCTAAGGAAAATGTAGGACTTGGTTCAGATCAGATGCTGCTCCAAACCGGCCTGGCTCGGATGGCAGTGGTACCCACCAGCCCTCCATCCCACCGGCTCGGGCGCCGCGTTGCAATCGCGGGGTGGTGCTCAATACAAATTTCCCATTAAAATTCCTGCTGGATTTTTATAAGACGTTCAGGAGAGACGTATTTCTCCCCGCCTTTCCAAACCAGTCAACGAGTTTCCAGAAGAGAGGGGAAAAAAAGCAACATCACCCAACGCAGCCTTGAGAGCAACATCATTAACCCGGGACCGGACACACGGACAGTTGTTTGTCCAACTCCGTGACACTTGCTCCGAATCCGGGCTGAAATTAAGGGATTCCCCAAATTTTAACGATTTATCTCATGAATGTTTTCCATTCAAGCTGATTTCCCTCAGTTTGTGATACTGCGGATCCCCCCAGGACAACTCCTCTTCCAAAATATGTTTATTTTTACCTCTGCGGGCGATTTTCCTGGGAATAATAAGAGGGCGAACCCAAAAAGATTTACGGCACCGGGGCGACGGCGTTATTTCTGAAGCCACCGTGCATTTTAAATAGTCTCGGAGACGCAAACGAGAGCAAGTAACACTACACAGATTTGACAACTATTAATAGATAAATACCCGGGAGAATAAAATGAAAGGCTTTATCGATAATCCATAGGCACAAGGAGGATGTATTAAGAATAAATGATCGATGCCGGGATGGCTCGATATTCCCGGAGGTTTCCCCGTGAAAGATTAAATAAGATTAAAGCTTATTTCTTGTGCGGGATGGATGTATCGGTAATAAAGGAGGCTAAAGGAAAAAAAACCAAAAAACAAAAAAAAAAAGGATTTTTCCCTGTCGTTGCCTCTGCCAAGCAGCTGGGATCAGGTAGGAAAATACCTGAAAAAGCGGGATTTCTCCCCACCAGCCTCAACGCCGGCTGAGCGGGGGTTAAATGGTGGCTCATTAGTGATGACACTTTGGGGTCCTTCTGGAGGAAGAAAACGCGGGATAAGTGGCGGGTTATATATATTTCGATTAGAAAATCCTCGCTGCCGCCTTACTCCTTGTAAATGTTTAATTTCAAAGAGTAATGAGGCCGCGGCTGGTTCTCGCTGCTCCTTCAGGCTCTCCTACGCAAAGTCACCGCGAGCGTCCAATCGACCCATCCTTTCCCGAGCATTTCCAGGGATACCGGCAAAAAAAATAAATAAAAAAATAAAAAAAATTTGAGGATCTGGATGTTTAAAAGCCACTTACCTCCAGCGAGCTCTGGAGTGTGTTTTCTGCAGGCGATACCGGCCGGTTGAGATAGGGATGGGTTGGAGAGCTACGCACCCGGAGGGGAGAAAAAAGCTACATAATCATAAAACCACCCCTTGTACAAACACCGTGAAAATAAAAACTGGGGTTGATTAATGGGATAAGCCAGGTAAAGCAATAAAAAAACCACCCGGCTTATTTTTCCCTTGGATATCTGCGGGAGCTGGGTACCAGCCAGCCGGCAAAAGCGCCGCGGGGATGCTGAATCCTGCCCTTTTAAATTTTGGCTCCACCTGAGAGACGTTTCTTCACCTTGGCTGGGCTTCAGCATCCCTTCCCCACCCTCGTCTCGGTTGGGTCCAACCGGGGGAGTTCAACCTTCCGCCGCAGCGTCTCCTCAGCCAGCGACGCGAGGGTGGCGCCAACCGCCGGCACCGGCCTGGCTTCGGAGGAGCAGGCGAAGGGAGAAGCGGAGAGATGGTCACAACTCTTTAAAGATGCAAATTGAGAAGCAGCCATCATAACCAGAGAGCTCTGATAATTCTCTTACGAGTATGCAGATTTCGACGCCGACTTTTCCTAGGCTTATTTGTTTTATTTAGCAATAAATTTAATACCGGCTCCCTGAAGCAAAGAGACAGATGGACTATAAACTTTGAATTTTGAGTAGCTTTACTTCCTTAGGTTAGTGTCATCTTTGATCTCTCCTGAAATTACATCTAGGAAAGTTCGCAGGGATTGAATTCTGTTTTTTTACAGCCCTCAAAGCCATTTGATTAGCCGCCTTTTAATATTGTTTTTTTTTTTTTTTTTGCGCAGGTTACCCAAAAGCATCTTAAATAACATCTAAATGATTCATGCCCTTGGCTGTTGGAATTATCTCAGCAACTTGCTGATGTATCTGAGAAAACCAAAGCACTCCATAAACATCTCCTCCACAGGCAAAAAAAGAGGGAAATAAGTTTTCCGCATCCTTTGGGATGCAGAGCTGCCCAAGGGCTGAGACCAAAACCCCAGGGCTGAAACCAAATGGTGCCCTTGGAGAACGTGGGGCAACCGGTGCGCGTTTTTGGAAGGACCGCTAAGTCACAACGGAGCAGAAAGGACTCCTGTCCTCTCTTTTTTGCCATCCACCAGCAATTAACAAATTAGGTTGGAGGCGAGGAGGAACCCCTGGCCGGGGAGGTCAGCGCAGCCCAGGGAAGTCCCCGAGAGGTGGGTGATCTCCATCCTTTGGTTGTCCACACGTGGTAGGAAGAAGCCATGAGTTGACTGAGCGTCATGACGGCCAGATACACAAGAACATCCTTTTTGCCGACGAACCTGAGGTGTGTGAAAATCCGAAATTTAATTTGGGGATACAAAAGCCACATCCCACGTGCTCAGGAGTCAGGGAGAGGACATCTTAAGGGCAACGCTGTGACTTTTGAAGGAAGCTCCCAGGAGCCACGCGATGCTTTGACCTTGCTGCTCCAGGCCTGGCCGTTGCCAACCACAACTAATTTCCCCGCCACCACAGACAAATAAGGAAAGAAATTAAATTTTAAAATAACAACAACAACAACAACAACAAGAGCCGCATCGTTTCCAAGCTGCCGCCTTGGGAACAGGGGGAAGAAAATCGATATATGTCAAATGAAAAAGGGCGAGAGCAAAGGTGTTGCAAGGAGCCAAGGATAAAGCCGTAATTAAAACTGCAAGCAGGCTTGGCTGCCAAAAAAAAAAAAAAAAAAAGTCCTGGGGACTGTGGTGACAAATTCGGGCCATTTCAGCAAATGTTGGTTGCTCGCGGCCACCCGACATCCTGCCACGGATGGACGTTGCCATTGCCCAACCCCTTCCCATAAGGAGACGTCGTCGACCCCTCAATTGCAATTGAATTACTACGGATGAACGTATTACGGGCACATTAAAGTCTAATGAGCGGCCGGTGATTAATGCCATTACAAGGAATACCAAAAGAACTAATGATGATGAGCCACTTAAAGCGAAGTGTCGAGGGTTTCATTGGCGGTGATGACTCCTTGGTTTCTCGCCTAAAAACTCCTGGGTTGGAAGGAGGAAGAGGTTGACACGGGTAAAGGCGAGTGGTTTCCAGAAGCGATGACACAAGGAGGCCCCATATCGAGACTCTTTTAAGGATAAGATCGATGGGAAATAGCATTTCTCGGAGAAATAGACGTTTCTTGGAAAAACAGCTCACCGTGGGCTTTAGCACCTTTGGGAATGCCATTAGAAAAGCAAATTATCATTTTTAGCATCTCCCGAGACCCTGCTCTTGCCTTCCTTTCTCCCCTCGACCTTCTTGTATTCATTTTCCGTCGGTTCTTTCACTCCTTCCTTTAGCTTTGCCTCGGCTCCATCACCCAGGGAGGGCTCTCTACAACCCGAGTTGTAGAGAAGGAAGATTGTTGAAGGAAGAAGTTGTAGAGAAACGGGAAGGTTTCTCTCCTCCTTTCTTTACTCAGCTACACCCAGGCTGCCAATACAAGGGTCAGATTTTGCCACAATGTCACCCAGGGGCTTTGATCCCATGGGGAAACGTCACCCCGTGTGGGCATGGCGGTATTTAAGCATCCCCAGAAGACAACTATAGGACCTTTCTTTGTAGGGTTTTTTAGGGAAACCCTCTGCAGTTGCTTTGACTTCAGAGAGCGTTATTCGTACTGAGGTACAAATTTACTGGACCGAATTTGAATCTCATTTAATATTAAAAGTCACCAAAACCAGAAAATGAGCAACTTCCGCTTGGGATCGTTTTGAACCGACCTCAAACCAGGACAACGGGTGATGACGGAGACACCCCATCTTCCTCCATCCACTTTCTCCAAGTGCTTCTCGGTTGGGGTCGGACCCATCCCACCACGGGAAAGGCTTTTGCTCCTCCACCTCCCACCAACCGGGGCCTTTCGGGGCTTTTAGAGGCATCTCCTATTGCTGGGATGGGATGAATTTTTTTTTTTTTATTTTAAAAGTGACTTCATATCCCATTTTATTATTTTTTGAACGTTGCAGGATTTGTTCTGTTTGAAGTCTTACATCCTCATTTCCCGTCAGGACGATTAAAATTGATTTCTGCCATCAGCAAGAGAAAGATAATCCGAAGCGGGTTCCTGTGAGAGAGAGCTGTATCCCCACCGGAGCCATTACAAACCCTCTCCTATTATTTTAAAATTCTTTTCTTAGGGATTTCTCTTTGGAAAAGGGTAACTTAGCACTTCTCGGCCATACTTCTCTCGGAGAAGTCGGGGGAGAACTATTTAACCTCATGTATTTCCATCGCAGAAAGTGGACCGGGGGATTTAAATAGCTGTTGTTTACCATCGCCACCCTCCCGGAGGTATTTTTAGAGGGGTAATCGGATCTCCTCGACGCCTTGGCTTTGCTTTCTTGGGCTCCGCATCCTCCAACCCCGTCCCTGCACCTGTCCCGGTTTGTATCCGGGCAAACCGAAACGGGATGGGGTTTTTTTTCCCATCGCATTAAGCTGGGTGGTTCCTGGTGCACTCCGAGGCTTTGCAGAAGGAAGACGGAGGGATTTGGGCTGGAAAACCATCTCCAAGGCATAAAACCTCCAGCCAACAAAGAAGATGTGGAAATAATGGGCACGGAGGGCGAGCGGCACTCGGGGATCCAGCCTTTCCCCATCTCTCAAATCAATTAAATCCAGAATATCCTAAATAAAAAATCAATTAAAATAATTTAAATACATTTTTAAAACCAATGAAATAAATAAATGCATATAATTCAATCGATTAAACCCTGAATATCCTCAATAAACTCCGAAATACGCCAAAAACACCCCTAAAATATATCTTTCCGGACTGGAGGATGGTAGGGCCCTGCAGCGCCTCAGTCCTGCGCCGGTTTGCAGCAAAGCTCCTAAGCAAATTTATGCAAATGAGGGGGTTTGGTGGTTCCTCTCACAGCGGGGGGAGGAAATGACGGGTTTGTACCAACGCTGCAAGAGCTCGCCTTTCCCTCGCCACCATCCCCGGGGCTCCCAAGCCACGAGAAGCCACCCCAAAAAGGGGGTCCCCAGCCAGGTCCCCACCGTCTAACGGCGTCCCCATCGTGAGACTTAAATACCTTTACAAGAGAGTAATTTAACGCCATCCCCAGCTTAAGCTCCATATCTACCGGGCGTGAAATTAGTTCCAGCAAGCTGCAAATTTGCCGCTAATAAAAATATTTAGCAATTCGCTAGTCTTTAAATCAGGAGCAGAATATTTTCTTGCTTGCATCAATGCCTGTTTCTTTTTAATTCTAATATTTGAGCTTTGGGGAGCTCCAGCCGTAAAACTTCGAGTTTTACGACTGCGCGAAGAGTTTTAAATCAATTTGCCCAGTGTTTCCAACTCCGTCGCCAAGAGTTTGATGATTTAATATCATTGGGGTTTAGACCGTGTTGGTCATTTTGGCTACCGAGATGAGCTGGGCGTGGTGGATTTGCAGTTTTGAACCTAAAAAAGACCATCTCAGCCCAAACCCGCCCTGTTTCCAGGGTCTGCTCCTCAAGCGGCGTCTTACAAAAGAGCTTTGATCCATGTGATCCTGCTTTGCAGCCCTTGAAGAAAGGTGACCTCTCCATCCTCCTGGGCCAAGCGTTTAATTAGCCTCAGTGCTAATTGCATTTCGCTGCCAAGACCATTTCGCCCAATTCCAACATCAGTATCTTTTTCATGCCTTTGCCAAGAAATGCCACAATCCCCTCATCTTTTCCTTGGGAAAACCCACCCACGGTGGTGAAGAATCATATCATAGAATCACGGAATGGTTTGGGTTGGAAGGGACCTTAAAGATCATCTCGTTCCACCCCCTGCCCTGGGCAGGGACACCTCCCACCAGCCCAGGTTGCTCCAAGCCCCGTCCAGCCTGGCCTTGAACCCCTCCAGGGATGGGGCAGCCACAGCTTCTCTGGGCAACCTGGGCCAGGGGCTCACCGCCCTCACAGCAAACAATTTCTTCCCAATATCTCATCTCAATCTCCCCTCTTCCAGTTTGAAGCCATCACCCCTCATCCTATCGCTCTACTGCCTGCTCCAGAGTCCCTCCCCAGCTTTCCTGGAGCCCCTTGAGGGACTGGAAGGGGCTGGAAGGTCTCCCTGGAGCCTTCTCTTCTCCAGGCTGAACCCCCCCAGCTCTCTCAGCCTGTCCTCCCAGCAGAGGGGCTCCAGCCTCCCAGCATCTCCGGGGCCTCCTCCGGCCCCGCTCCAACAGCTCCGTGTCCTTCTGCTGTTGGTGCCCCAGCGCTGGAGGCAGCACTGCAGGGGGGTCTCACAGAGCGGAGCAGAGGGGCAGAATCCCCCCCCTCGCCCTGCTGCCCACGCTGCTGGGGATGAGCCCAGGCTGCGGGGGGGTTCTGGGCTGCCAGCGCACGTTGCTGGTTCATGTTGAGCTCCTCATCAGCCAACACCCCCAAGTCCTTCTCCTCAGGGCTGCTCTTCATCCCTTCACCCCCCGGCCTGTGCTGATACCAGGGGTTGGCCCGACCCATGTGCAGGACCTTGCCCTTGGCCTTGTTGAACCTTGTGATGTTCACACACTCCCCCCTCTCAAGCCTGTCCAGGTCCCTCTGGATGGCATCCCGTCCCTCAGGCGTGACGCCGAACCACTCAGCTTGGTGTCATTGGCAAACTTGCAGAAGGTGCCCTCGATCCCACTGTCCGTGTCATTGATGGAGATATCAAACAGTTCTAGCCCCAGTACGGACCCCTGAGGGACACCGCTTGTCACCGATCGCTATCTGGACATGAAGCCATTGACCACCACCCTCTGGATGCCACCAGCCAGCCAATTCCTCATCCACTGAACAGTCCACCCATCCTTCAAATCATCCCTCAACAGGGTAGCATCTCCCATCCATCGGAGACCACCTGAACGATTTGTGTCCAAATAAATCCTTTGTATTGGGTTTTGTTGGGCCATGAGCATCCAAAAGCGTCCGGATGACTCCGCTTCTCCTTATTTAAAGCGCAATACCCCTCGAGAGCCTTGCCAGTAAAGGCTTTGTGGTACCTAGATCGTTGATATCAAATATGTTGGACCTGGAATTAATCGTTACCACGTCGTTTGTCACCAGTTCGATGCAAGATGACGCCAGCCTGCCCGGAGCAAGGCTTTGGATGCAAGTCAAAAGTGCAACTCGGATCTGCAGACATCCCCACATCAGCTGTTATCCTGGAAAAAGACCACCACAAGCATGAAGTTTCTCCTAGACTCAAGCAATAACTGCAAACAACACAAAAATCCTCAGTTTCTGCTTCCTTCCTACATTTTTGAATTCCCATCTTATAGTCAGAATTGATTTTTTCTCCCCTTTCCGGTTTTGGGTGGGTTTTTTGCACAGGTACAATGCAACTCTGACGCAAGCAGTAAATGCCAGCAAATCCTAGTGGGTAAAGGCTGGGGGGGGAAAAAAAAAAAAGCTAATTTTAGGACCGCAATAAATTATTCTTTGGCCATAAAACCTAATCTTTGCATTCAACTGTCCCACTGCCGGGGCAGTCCCACAAGGCAAATCCCCGCCGAGACATTTCTGATGCCAGGGGGAGGCTGAGAGAAAGAAGAGGGTGATGTGGACGATTCTAAGAGAAATTAGAAGATAAATTCTAAGAAGAAATCAGAGAAATTTCTAAGGAAGGTTGTACTTGGAAGTACGACACCAATAATACCTTCTCCCAATTCCTTAGCTGTGGGTTTACAGTTGTCTCCGCCGTACGCATAGCCCTGCTGCAAGACCATATGTGCCATATAAAGAAATATTAGAGGGATATTTGGGAGTCTGTTGGGCTGCTGGGCATGATTTAATCTCCAAAACTTGAGTTACCATCAGCCCAGTTACGCCGGATACGACAGATGGGATTAAACCCAACGAGCAACATGGCTAAAACCTGGCTGCTGGAGGTGGTTGCTGTCGGAATATTTGTTCCACCAATATCAGATTTATTCGCCGACTTCTGGCCAAATATCTGGGACGCGGCGCGGTCCAGCGGCGGGTTCAATAGCCGGGTGATTCAAGCTCCCTGCCGCAACCTCTCGAACTTGTTTCACTTCTGGCGTCGAGAACCTACCAGGCAGCGCCAAGAGGAGATGGAAGAGATAATAAACAGTGAAGAGACCCAGTCGATATGGGAACGGGTTAAAGACGCCGTGGTAAAAGCCGCAGACAAAAGGCAGAAGGGAAAATGCGATAAAGGAAAAGTGTCATTGGCTGATGGACAAAAATTATCATTTTTAGATGGAAAGCCAAAGGGTGGAAGAGGAATGGCAGAAAGAGAAGGGTGTCTATGAAGGAGAGACTTGGGGTTTTACAAACCACCACCATCCAAAAACGCGAAGAAATGGGAAAACAGAGAAAAGCAAAGGGAGATTCTGGAGGAAGAGGAGCAAATTTACCATTTCTGATTGCCCAGGGGAGCAGGGAATAAGAGAAGGGCTGGGAAAAGACAGACATCGCCAGTGTGGGGTTTGCAACGGGAAAAAAACACCCTTTTCAGTGGGACGAACGGCATGAGACACTTCGGTGGGACGAATGGCACGAATGCAGGAAGTTTTCTATCAAACATAGGCTTTTAATATGTTGGCAGGCGGTTCCTACACGGTGCCAAGCAAAGGCAGGTGTCGGCGACGGTTTGCGCCCCGCTTGCCGGAGCGGTTGGTTGGTGTCACGCTGGCGACTCCGATTCCATCGCCGGAAAAGGCAGGTCGGTGCCGCGCAGCGTCATTAACTCACCGGTTTATTCCTCCCATTGAAAGGAATGACAGAAAGAAAACAGCGGTTACGCGACGTTTTCTGCAGCTGAAGCATCACCAGACTTCAAGTCGTCGAGAGGAAAAACTGAATTTATCAACGCATTTACTTTTTTTTTTCGGGTTAACTGGTAGATGAGCCGCGAGTACCGGCAGAAAGTCGCCCAGCAAACCACGCCAGCCAGAGTGGGGTGGGTGCGATGCGATGGGGAAGAAAAGCGATTTAAAAGCAGGCAGGAAAATGGGCTTAAAATTAAAATCATTCTTGTCTTGGTGCATTGACAAACTTCCTGGGCTCAGCTCGGAGGTCCTGGATCCCCACTGTGGCTGTCCCACAGCAACGTGAAACCCTGCCGTATCCAACTGTGTTTGTTTTAATCAAATCTGCCTGATTTTGGCCCAAAATGTTTTAAGGACGCGAGCAGCTAAATTTTGGGGGGTTTGAGGGTTGAAACCTTGCTCAAACAGAGGTGCTGCCTACAGCGGGGTGGGCAGGCGACCGGGGCCAGTGGCCCAGGCTGTGCAACGAGCAGCACGGGGTTAATTAGGCACCGATACGTCAACGGGAGCGGCGGGGGGGGCGAGAAATTCCCGTTCCACCGGCAGCGCATCCAAGGACCGGGATGGGGGCGCCCGTCGCGGGATGGGCAGCGGCTGGAGGAGGCTCCTGCGAGCTCCCTGCCGCCGGAAGAGCCAGGATCGGGACCGGGATCAGGATCGGGACCGGGATCAGGATCGGGACCGGGACCGGCGCGCGCGGAGCCCGCCGGCGCGCCCCCGCCTCCCGCGGCGTCCCGAAAACCCGCGGCCCCGCCCCCTCGCCCCGCCCCGCAACCAATGGAAAGGGGCGGCCGTGCGTATGGCGGCGCTGATTGGCCGGGGCGCGGAGGCGCGGCGCGGTTGCTAGGGGGAAAGCGGCGGCGGCGGAGCGGCATGGCGGGCATGGCGCTGGGCGTGGGGCCCGGCGTGCTGGTGCTGCAGCTGCTGTGGGGTCTGGCGCTGCTGCTCTGCCTGGCGCTGTCCCGCACGGCCGGCCGGGCCCGGTGAGCAGCGGGAAACGTGGGAGGGTGGTAGGCGGGGGGGGGGGGGGAGCGGTGGGGGATCAGGCGGGGCCCGGTGCTGAGGCCGCTCCGCCCGCCTCTCCCCCCGCAGGTTCGCCGTGGTGCTGGTGACGCTGGGAGCTGCCGTCCTCAGCGCCGCGCTGCTGCTCTTTCCCCGGGAGGACGAGCACCCGGCCGCAGCCGCCGCCGACGAGGTGAGCCCACGCCGCGGCCTGCGGGGCCCAGCGGGGCCGGAGGTGGCGGGACGTTACCGTGGATGAGCCTTTACCTCAGCGATGGGCCCCAAGGGCCGCCCTGAGGCTCCATGGATGGGCTTTTACCTCAGGAACGGCCCTGAGGATGGGCCTTTACTTCAGGGAAGGCCCCAGGGACTGCCCTGAGGCCCTGGAGATGAGCTTTTACCTCAGGGATAGCCCTGAGGGTGGGCCTTTACTTCAGGGAAGGCCTCAGGGGCTGCCCTGAGGCCCTGGAGATGAGCTTTTACCATAGGAATAGCCCTGGGGACGGGACTTTACCTCGGGGGTGGCTCCCAAGGGCTGTCCCGAGGCCCCATGGATGCGTCTGTACTTCGGAGATGGCCTCCGGCGATGCCCCGAGACCTCGGGGATGGGCCTTTACCCCAGGAATGGGCCCCAAGGACTGCCCTGAGGCACTGGGGATGGGCCTTTACCCCACGAATGGCCCTGGGGATGGGCCCCAAGGGTGTCCAGAGGCTGTAGGGATGGCCCTTTACCTCGGGGATGGGCCCCAAGGGCCGCACCGAGGTCCCAGGGATGGGCCTTTACCCTCCAGAATGGCCCTGGGGATGGGCCTTTGCCTCAGGTATGGGTCCCAAGGGCTGCCCTGAGGTCCCAGGGATGGGCTCCAACAGCCGCCCTGAGGCACCGGGGACGGGCCTTTACCTCAAGAATGGGTCCCATGGGTACCCCAGGGCCCCAGGGATGGGTCTTTACCTCGGGGATTGCTCTGCGCTGCCTTTTTGGTCTCCTGCGGCTCCTCCTTTGGCACAGGCTGCCGTCGGTGCAGGCTGCATCGCTCATGGAGCAGGGATCTGTTTGTTTCCTTAATAAAATTCCTTATTTACATGCATTTATACGTGACCCGTGGGGTCTGGCTCCCATTCGCCCAGGCCCAAGGGCCTCCATGCAGGAATCGCACTTGTGCTTTTATCCCTCCCAGCTCAGCCCTGAGCTCCAGCAGCTTCTGCTCCCCCTCTGCCATCCCCTTTTGTAGCTTTGTCCCAGCTCTCCATCCACCCCACCTGCCTCCATCGTCCAACATGCCCCGGAGCACGCCGATAGCCACATAGCAGGTAGTTTTGATCGTTTTCCCTCTAATTCTGCAGCCTCTCACTTTCCTCCTGCTCTGTTTTCTATTTTAATGCCCAGTAATGTAATTTTGGCTCTCTTGTAGGTGATTGCCGCGCTCAAGTGTGGAGCCATCTGTGTTTTCAGGCAGCCCCTTGTCTCTGTTGTCAGGCACTGGGATCTCCCCCCGATTTCAGGTCGCATCAAGCTGCCTGCATGATCTTGAGCTTTCCCAGAGCGTTTTGGGCTTTGAATACACAGAGTTTTGTGGCATTTTAGGTGCCGTTTCCTCTGTTCTATTATTAACGCACATCAATTATTGCTCTTCTAGAGCTTGATCTGTGTAAATCCCTGCTAAAGCTTCTTGTAGTTTTTCTTCTCTCTGCCTTGTGTGGGACCTGCTTGTGTAAAGGTTGGAAGTGAGATGAAGGGCAGCCGAGCGCGTGTTTGTGCCCAGGAGGCCAGCAGAAATGGAAAGCTTATTTTTTTTTCGGATCTTCAATTGGACTGGACCTGCCCTGACTATCAATAATACATGACCTGGGCTTTCTGCACCAAAACTCTGCTAATTGGCTAATTAAAAAGTGAAACGTGCAGAAGGAGCCAACGCGTCGCTCACAAGAGACCCTTTCTGCAGCAACACCGAGGCTGAGCGTGTGCTAATGCGATTTATCAAACCGAGCCGGGGGTGAGCAGAGCTCTGGGGTAGTCTCAGGAGCCAAGAGGATGATTTCATAGCCAGCCTTCTCGCGGTTGGCATCTCATTGTGTCTTGCCTTGCCGCTGTATCTTTCTTTTTTTTAATCTTTTTTCGTTCCCCCCCCCCGCACTATTTTCCTTCTAAAAGGGAAGAACTGTGCGCAGTTCCTTGCAGCGCCGGGCGATTTGTGGCCAGGGAGAGCTTTTGACTCGTGTTTCTTCCCTGTGCTTGGTGCTGTGCTGCTCTTTTCCTCCACGTTAGCTTTCCCACGAGCAGCTTTTTTCAGAGGAAAGGGGTTCTTCTTTCAATTGTTTCTCGCACACCCGTGTCAGGAATTAAAAGCGAGGGGAGAAATCTGGGGAAACCCCAAAGTTTTTCCCCCTGGGGTGATCTTCTTGGATGGTCCTCTTTTCCAGGATGCGGCACGTTCCTTCCAAGATCCTGGAGCAGACAAAGGCTGTAACGTGTCCGTTTTTTCCGTTCTTTGCAGATCGTGGACACCTTCTTTATCGGCCGCTTTGTCCTCCTGGCTGTGATGAGCCTGGTCGTACTTGGCTGCCTGTTCCTGCTCCTGATTTACCACCTCATGGAGCCAGTGTATGCCAAACCACTCCACAACAGCTAGCAGCAACCGGAGACGGCAATCGCCACGAAGAGAAAAATCCCAATTTCATGGCAATAAACCAGGAAGGGAGACGAGGAGACCCCTGACGTCAGTTTTTTCCAAGCTCAGAAAGAGCTGGCCAAGCAAGCGAAACGTGTCGCTCGCACCAGCGCTGCGTCTTCCACCTTTAAAAGCGAAGATCGGACGGAGCACGAGCGCCTTGCTCTCCAGGACTCTGCAGATGGAAAAGGTGCTTTAACCTCTCCCTTCTTTCCTCTTTTCCAGGAGAGCTGAAATCCACGCACTTTGTACTACCCTTGATTCAATGAACTGAACTGAGCCAAGATGGTTTGTTATCGTTATCCGCACGAGATGGTTTGTTATCATTCCTTTTTCACCGTAGTTTAATAAAACTCTCTGAGAAACCCCTGACTCGGTCTTCATTTATTCTCCAGGATCATCACCTTTTGCCACCCTTTGGTGACAGTGTCTCTGAAAACCAGCTTTTCCTGTGGCAGGCGTGGTGGTTTTTGGAAATTCAGCATTGTTGGGGACGGTCCCTTTGGCTGGGGACTGTCATCCTGGGAGGGAAGCCGAAGGCTCGCGGTTTCTGCTGCCCTAAAACATAAAAGCGTTGCTCAGGCTGGTGCTGAAGCTCCGATACCTTTCCACTCGAAGGGAAAGCCCACTTTTTATGTTCAGCAGCAGCCATGGGGTCAAATCCCATTTTTCTCCCTGTTTTTTTCATGGAAAGGGAGGGGAAGGGCCCCGCTGAAGCGCAGCGGGGAGGCTGGGCCAAGCTCCGAGAGCTGGCAGACAGCTCGGCCTCCTGCCCGTGTGGCAAATCAATCTGTTGATAGCCGCGGCTCACACAGGCCGTCTGTCTGTACTGAACTAGCAATAACGACCGCTTTGTGCTGTCCGAGCGATCCCTCGACCGCGCTGGTTTATTTTCTCTCATGAAATCTCACGTGGCTTTTAACTTCCTTGCAGGAGAAAAAGCGTTTCGGTGGCCCGGGGCGTGGCGTGAGCGTTCTGGAGCAGGGAAGGAGCCTTCACCATCCGTACCGCGCCGGGGAGAGGTTCCCACCGGCGGCCCGTGGTAGCTGGGGGAGGTGAGTTACGTTACAGCTCGCGCTTTTCTGGCCCCGGAGGGATGGAGACACTCAGCCTTTCACGGCGGAGGGGGCAGCAGGTATTGCCGTGAGGTGGAAGCCGAGTCCAAGACGGTGCCACAGCCCTGAGCTGCGTTCAGGGGCAATATAGCCAAAAACCCGAGGGCAAGAAACTCATAGCTCTCACGCAGATTTTATTCCTTTTTTTTTTCCCATTTTAGAGAATCAGTCTTTTTTTCATTTTGAACTGAAGACGGTGAATAGGAGATAAAAGAACCGTCGGGCTTCTCCCAGCCCTGTCCTGCCAGCTGTCAGTCACAAAATATCGCTATCAGGACATGAAAGATTAATAAGGCAGAGCCAGCGACGCTTCCCCTGCAGAAAATGCCCCAGCACCCAGGAGCCCTAACTCGGTCAGCTAAAAACGTGTAAGTACATTTCAAAAAAAAAAAAGGCAGAGGAGAGGTGTCTCTGCTTTTCCAGCCGCGGAAATGCTCAATCCCTTCCTATCCTGAAGCCTATGTCCAAGGGAGTCGAACTATCGTGTTCAGGAACACGCCGAGCATTTATGCAACACAAGCGTGTCGGGTCTCTTGGTGATTTTGAAGTTACGCCTGAAACAAAATTCATATTTAATTCATCATCTTAATAACATTTATGAACACGAAGCTAGTCTTGCAGCTCGCTCCGGCTCCGTGCCTGCCGTCTCTTTATTCCCCGCGCTTGTGCGAGAGCAGCGGGCCGGTTCGCAGACCCTCGGTGAGGCCGGGGTGGCAAGCCGTGCCAGCCGGAGACGGCGGCGTTTTGCCAGGCTTTGAGTCCGACGAATGGGGAAGCCGTGGCAAAAGCAGCTGGGGGCGCTAAAAAAAAAAAAAAAAACAAAATACCAACCCTAAAAGCAGAAATGTGAAGCTTCTTCCAGTTCCGCGCCGTAAACAAACCCGAGGTATTTGCTTTTTCTCTCCCCTTAATCCTTTTGGAACTAAAATCAGTCAAAAGGCTCATCGTGCGGGGAGGATTTTGGGGAGAGTGGGAAGCCGTGCTGCAGGAGGGACACGGTGGCTCTTGCACAAGGAGGCCATTTCAGCACTTTCCCAAAAATCCCATTAACTGGGGAAAGAGACCCATGTGCTCTCGCCCCCCCCTCCCCAAAAAACATTTGGAGCTCCATCCTCATCCTTCGCCACCCTTAGCAGCAGGGAACAACCAGCTGGATGAACTCAGCCTGGGCTCTCTCCCTGTATTTATTTATTCTGGGCAATTCTGCTCCTCCCCGCGCTGGGGCTTTCCAGACAGTTCCTGTTTATTTTGGGGGGGGGGGGGGTGGGGGGGGAAAGACCACGTCAAGGAATTGGTATGAGCCGGAGCTGCTTTCCAGCCAGTCTCAAATGCCGATTTTTGTTGCTGTCCCCCACCCAAACCTTCAGCTCCTGGAGAATAACCTCTCGCTAGCACATCCGCCTCCCTCTAGCACCCTGATTATTGGGGTTTTTTTTGCAATTAATGTGTAGCAGGAGGGCGGGTTTGGCTTAAATCCCAACTTCTCAGTCGCTGGCAAAAAGGTGTTGGGAGCTCGGGAGATGTTACAGCCAAGGAGCCCTGCTCCGGCCCAGATTTCTCCGAAAACTGCGAGCAAATGATCCCAGCTTTCCTCTTGCAGGGTGGGACTGCCGGGTGCTCCGTGTCCTGAGGAGACGACCCCGTGCAGGCGAAAAATCCTGCTAAATCCCAGTGACAGGAATCCGCCGTGCCGAAAGGGATGTTTGCACGAGATACCGTGCGCGCTGGGAGGAGGGCGGCCAAGCTGCTTTCAGGTCAGGTGGGAAAACAGCCCTTTTACCTCCTAAATTCCCGACCTGGCTCGTTAGAAACGAGCAGGGATGCTCCCACACCGGGATGCCGGCGCCCAGCTCGTCACGGGCTCACGGGACCTGAGGGCAGCTGCTTCCCTCCTGCCCGTGGCCAAGTGGTGCCGGAGCGGGAACGGAGGGAGAACAAGTGTCTGCAGGAGAAACTTCTCTCCTTGATTTAAGGTCCTTGAATGACGGCAATTCCTCACGCCTCGTGCTGCGCTCTGCCGGCACTTAATTACCCTCCCTGGTAAAAGCTGGCCTCTTATTTCCACCTTGACTTTGCTGACTTCAGCTTCCCTGCCGTTGAATCCCGCTTTGCCTTTGGCTGCTAATTAAAAAGCCCTTCAGCGTTCACCGGCTGCTCCTTGCATAGGTAATTACGGACCGTGCCCCAGCCACCTCTTCACCTTCACAGCGGCCTGGTGGAGCGCCGGCGTTCCTCCAAAATACGTGCAACCCTTTCCCAGGCTACCTCAGCCGAAACGGTAATCACCGCGGTGGGGGCCGGGGTGTCACCTATAGAAAACCACCCTATAGAAAACCACCCAGGCTCTGCATTGACCAAACGGGCTTCTAATGAGCTTGTTTCAGGAGCGATGGTTTGGTTTTTTGTGTTTTGGGTTTTTTTTTTTTTGCCCCTATCCGCAGGACAGCAGCAGGAGCGTGTTCATGTTCTCCTGGCTCACGCAGCCCCCCTCGCCGCGACGCTGCGCCGCAGGGGCTCGTGGCAGGGAGGGGGAAAAGCAGCGGCCCCTTCTCCGGCGGCGGAGGAACGAGGCGAGGTGAGTCGTGCAGACTTCTGGAGGAGCTCGGCTCCATTTAAACAGTCCTTTGGCCGGGACAAACCCAGGGGATCTCCCCCTGCCTTCCTGCCCACCACTCAGTCTCTAAAATCTCAGCGAGATCTGGGGTTTTCTTTGGCATTTGGCTCTTTTTTTTTTTCTTTTTTTTTTTTTTTTTTTTTTTAGGTTTCAAACTGCCGTGGGCCGTCTGCCCTTTCTCCTCGCTCCCGGCAGCGCAGCCAAGACTGCTCAGACTTTCCAAACACGAGCGGGACGCGGCCCAGGCCTAAATTTGTCCCGGAAAAACCATGAGCAGCTGAAAGAACAGGCAGGAGGTGGCGGGGCGGGGGAAAAAAAAGGAAGAAAGCAGGGGGGGGAAAAAACCCCAACCACCAAACCAACTTGCTTTTGCAATAAGCCCCTGCGTGTGTCAGGGTTTGTGGGATTTTTTTGCTTGAAAATGTATTTTCAAGCCCTCCCCTGTCCTCCTCCACCAGGCGGATGGCAATTAAGCAAAGCAAAAGCTCAGTCACACGTGCACCGAAATTATGGTTCTCAGCCTGGTGCGTGGCATCTCTCTGCTGGCATCGTTGGCCCGCGGGCCATCAGAGGCCACGTTTGCCCGGAGCCGCACCGCCTGGGGAGGCTGCGGTGTCAGCCCGTTGTCTCTGCTGAGGACAGACCCTGCCGTGATGCCTCTCCCTAATGGCTCCGTTGGGGTTTGCCCCAGGGGAAGGTTACTTTCCTGGGGGGAAAAAAAAAGGCAATTGGGGATTTCACTTTCCTCTGCCTGCCCCATCATTTCTCCTGCATTCTCCCCCAGGGATCTGCCGGCAACCTGCGAATTTGCAAGCCCCATCGAGCAGCTCCGGTGAGCGTGGAGGGGACCGACGGCCATGGCCATCCAGCCACCTCAAACACGTGGCTGCCGTTCTCCGAGTTGCCTGTCCCCTCTCCATGCCGCTCCGTCACCTCGCAGGGGTTTCCAGGGAGCTGATCCAACTGGCCAGCAGGTTTTTATTCTTTATATTTTTTTTATTTTTTTTCCCCTTCGCTGATGAAATCAGCACTTAATAAAATCACATCAGGCCCAGATGTTTGCTCCTCACGTTAAGATCCAAGGAGGTGAAGTCAATGAGAGTTCAGATTTATACCGGGCATAAAAGCAGCCCCGGGCACCCGGCGCTTGCTCTCCCCTGGGCGGAGAGCCGGAGCCTGCCCGGGCGCGATCCCTGGATGGCGAACAGGCTGGGAAATGCACCCCACAGCTCGCCAATGCCCCGTGCACCCCGGCTCCTCGCACATCAAAGTCCCAGCGCACAGCTGGCCGCGCAGCCGGCCCCCGCCTTAACCAAGTGACGCTGCTGGGGCCTCCCAGACCCACCTCCTCCCCGGGGGAGCCCGCATGGCCGGCAGGTTTAACCTCCCCGGCGCTCTCAGGCGCCCGTCACATGGCTCCTCTTAATTAGGAGGCGTCTAACGAAGACCATCAGCCACCTGCACTGAACTGCACAGCGTGTGAGCGGCTGTTTGCCATGGGGCAGGGGCTGATGGATGGCTATGGGTCCTTCTTCTGGGGCTAAATGGTACAAATCAGGAATCATCATCATCAGGAAAAATGCTCTTTTGCTTTTGGTTGGGTTTTTTTGGTTGTTTTTTTTTTTTTTTCCAGTGGGATGAGACGAGGAACCAAACCAGCTTAATTAGGGCTCAGACAAAAGCCCAGGGATGTTCTCTGTGTAGAATAAGCGGCACCTCAAGTGATCTGGCACAGTCCTCCCGGTCCAGTGTCCTGAAATACCGAGCACTGGGAGGGAGCAGGCCTGCACGAGAGACTGCCTGCGGGGAAGAGCGGTCATCACCCCCAAGTTCACGCCGACCTGGCCGAGCCCCACCAGGAAAAGGCATGGAGTGGCAACACAGGTTTTGCATGTTTTTATTAATAAAACGGCCAACGGTGAAGAATCGGCCCAGAAAACCGGTCGGCCAGGGCCCTCGGACTGCTCCTCGCCGCTGCCTCCCTCCGAAGCAAACCCATGGTGGCGGTACGGGCTTGCGGGGCCGTGCCTGAGGCCACGCCTCGGCTCTGCCGAGAGGAACACGCTCCTGGCGTGCCCCGGCCTCTGTCCTCCCTCCGGGCCTCTCGGCTCGGAGCGGCTCGTGGGGGATGCGTCAAAATTCCTTAAACCTGCAGGGAGAGAAGGGAGCCGGCTGAGTTGGGTGGGCGCCGTTCGGTGGGCGTCGGGATCAGTGACGGGAGCCACCGTGCTGCTGGCGAGATGGAAAGGGAAAACGGCTCTGACAGGCAACCCCAGCCCCATCCGCGCCGTGAGACCAGAGGAGAAGCAGGTGCAAGGAGGAGATCCGGCCACCGTTTTGTCTCCAGCCAAAGCTGAAACGTCCCCAGTAAAAACCCCCCAGGGTCTGCACCTCCTCTCCAAGCTGCTCCAGAGACAACGCGCTCCCCAAAGCCCTCTAAGGTGTGGCAGTTTTTCCACAGACTGAGCTAGCTGCGCTCCCCCAGCACAAACCAGCCAGATCTGGGTGCCAAACGGGGACGGTGGCAACCTGGCCAGGACAGTCCTCGCCCCAACCAGCCCCGGCACAAGAGAGCAGAGCCTGACAGCCCTCCACCGGCGGCTGGCGAAGGAGATTTGGGCCGCACTTACCGCAGCGTGAGGCCCAGACTATTGGTCTGTCACCTGCAAACACAAGACATAAAGGACCAAATGTTTTCGCGGGGGGGTCCGGGATCTGGCACCCCCACCACCCGGCTGGCCACAGCCCCTTCCCCCGTGCTGCTCGCGGCTGGGGCTTCGGTGGCGATCAGAGACAGGCCAGTGCTGATTTGGAGATTATTTACACCCTCGCTGCAGTGATTCGGCCACGGATTTGATTAGCGAGCTTGCGCTCTGTGTAATCAAGCTCGTTAGCACGGGTGGGCAAGTCAGCCGACGGATTCGGTCGTTTCAAGTGCATTAATCATTGCCAATCAATGGGGCATCTGGGCTGACATCTCGTAAGTCAGCCGGAGACGCCGCCGCGCTGCCCACCCGCCCGTCCGCGCTGTCTTCCCCGGCCATTGCGATTTGATCCTTTGATTCCCAAATCTTGATCTCGGCCCTGAAATTATCAGTGGTACGGCTGGTTCTAGGCTGAGCCCGGCAAGCGAAACTCAAAATCGGGGGGTGAATCAGGCTTGCGTTTGCATTTAATCCTTGGGGCTCAAGCGGGGGTACTCACACGAGCTACTTCCCATCCAGCACTGACTCTGTTAGCTGCACGCTAGAGCTACAAAGACACAAGGACGGCGCCTTTAGCACCGAGAGAGTTCCACGAGGCACGGACGGCTAAAATCTCCCGAGTGCTGCCCTGGCTCGAGGTGGAAACGTCTTTGTGCCCACAGCAGCGAGACGTCAGGCGGACGGCCTCGTGGTGCCCGCGTGGAGGTGCAGCAGTGACAGCAAGGGGTAACAAACATCTTTCCGGAGCGGCACCAACGCCATGTTTTGGCATTGTGGGACCGGAGGCCACCCCAGGACGGTGCGTACGTACCCTCTCTTCCTTGCTATGCAGCCGCACCACCCACGGACCTCTTTGACCACCACTCGAGCCAGGAGCTGCAAGGGGAAAGGTGGAGGATCACCACGGAGCCGATGGCTCTGCAGCCCCCAGCCTCAGCAGGAGCGTTTCCATCGCCGGGAGATAAATTTTAAGGCTCTTCCTAGGGAAGATTGCATCAACTAAAACCGCGCGTGGAGGAGGTCGTGGGGAAAAGCCAAGCGAATGGAGGCGAAGGTTTGGAGTCAATATGGGGCTTTGCAGTTCGCCCTGTGCCCGGTCGTCTCCCGAGGACTGTCCCTGCCCTCTGCTGGCACGTGGGCAGCCACAAGGGACCCCTTGACTGAGAAAAGGGGTCCCCCCCAGGCTGAGAAAACACCGAGGAGGGACCTACCAGGCAAGCCAAGACGTCGGCTGCTATCAACATGTAGAAGACGTTATTCCAGCCCGTGGGAGAGATGAGCCCTGCGAGCAGCGGCCCCAGGGCAGCACCTGCGAGGGGACATGAGGCACGTGAGGAGATGTCCTGTGCATGGGGCCAGTTGACCAGCACTCCCCCCCCGCCCCCGCCAGTGCCGCAGCAGGGGGGGAAATCAGCGCTCGACGTACCTACGGATCCTGTGCCGTCGATGATGGCCGTGACGGTAGAAAGGGCTTTGGCATTTCCTTTGAGAGACTCATGGGTGCCCTGTAGGGATGGAGGAGTAAAACGTAAGGAGGAAAAGCGGCTTCGGGGTCCACAGATGGCAAGTCCTAGCATGAGGCCGCTGGCACCCCGGGCCCCATGGATGGGAAGATCAAACTCGGACGCTGCTTGCAGGCAAGCCACAGCAAAACCGGGATTGCCAACAGCCGGCAGCAATCCCAGGTGTTTTCCCAGCAAATTTTTCCACCGGGATTGCGCTTAGAGGGAGACACAACGGGGCTAAAGCAGAGTTGTGCAGCCAAGGTGAAAAAGCAATAGGGGGAAAAAAAGCCGTGTTTAAGGGAAGGTACTGACTGCAGCACGAGGTGTGACAGCCCTGCCCTCCTCCTCTGGGCTTCGGAGGCGTTGGAAAACAAAGCTAAAATGCAAACTCCCAGCAAATATTCCTCTGGGAAAGAGGGAGCAGCCTTTTGGGCGTGCAAGGCAGCTGGGGCAAGGGTCCGAGGTGCGCCTCTTACCAAATCTGCCGAAACCGCTGTCGTGATGAGAGCGTAGGGCCCGTTAACCAGGGCGCCGCAGACGATCAGCATCGCTACAAGGAACAAGAAGGACGCAGAGTTACCCAGGAAGAGATTAAGTCTTTTAAGTGCAGGGAGCAGCAGGGCGTCGGGCCCATCATTCCCAGACCCTGTGCGGGCATGGCTGGCCCGAGCACCCGTCTCCCGTTCATCTCCGTTTTCCCCAGGAGATCCCACCCAGCAGGCAGCGAACGCTCATCCAGCACCACCCACCCTCAAATCCCAGGCCGGGAGTCTGGCTGGAGAGAAGAGATAAAGGCAGGTGAGTCTGCAGCATCTCCCATTGCCCCTTTGGTGATGGAAGCCACTGCGCCGAGGAGCTCCTTACCTATTGATGTGCCGATGCCATTCTGGCCGATGTGGTTATACAAGAACAGCTGGAAAAGAGAGACGTAAGATGAACCAGTTTACGGCTGTTCCAGCTGTTTTCCCAAGCGTTTCCCCGGCAGCACCAAGCAGCACCCCAAGGACAGGACGGAGAAAGACGGGGACCTGAATTATCGCTGGCACCAAACTTCGCAGCCCCCCCCCCCCCAGACCCCCAACCTCTACACGTCGTTTGAAGAGGAGAGTGCCAGCCGGGACAGGGAGCCGAGCACGCCCTTGGCTCTGCATCCCGCCGTCTGCCTGCCAGATGAAATACCTGGCGGCTGGCAAACAGAGGTGCCGCCGCGATTTATGGCCCGGCGAGGCTCGCGCGCCTCCCCGCCGGCTGAAGCCAGACGGTAATTTGCCCCGCCGGCGCTATCGGAGGGGGACCTGGACGTGACGCGGCCTCTCTGCTTTTCAGTGCGCGCCACCTTCTTCACAGCGGAGAGGCTGGCGACCCAGAGCCAGCCAGGCTTGGATCACAGCTAATTAGCCACGTTTTTTAGCGGCAGCAAAGCCAAATGAGCTCTGTGCAGGTGCTCGGGAAGGATGTCTCGGCCAAGCGCCGGCAGAGCATGAGGCCGTCGGCATGGGGGCTTTTGGGATGCAAAGCGAAGAGACGAAAAAGCTGGACCGGCTTGATGGGACCCCCAAGGCATTAAGACAGAGCAGGGTTATGGCAGGATGGAGGTAAAAAAAAAAACCCTAAACGGCTTTTTTTCAGCTGTCAAGGCCTCAACAATCCCCTCCCAGCAGCCAGATCTGGATGTCCACCCTGGGAACCATCTGGCCACGTGGATCAATCCCAGCTCTCGTCTCAGCCGAGCGCATGACCAGCTCGTCCTGGGCGTCGGGAAGAGGAAGGCGGCCGTGACTCAAAGGAGCCAGAGGAGAGGGAAACCCTCGTGACTGGGGTTTTTTTTTTTCCCCCGTGATAACGCACCATGGGAGCGGCGACGACCAGCATCACGCAGCACGTGGTGGCTCTGCCGCCGGTGTAGTCGGAGATGAGGCCGGCGAAGATCCCCCCTGCATGGAGGAGTCACAGGTGTCTGTCACACCGCCCCAGCGGCAAAGCTTCGCCCTGGCTTAGCTCAAAATCCCACGGGATGCTGCGCCGTGATGCTCCTTCATCCCCGAACTTTTGAGCGCGATGCCCCCAAGGTTAAATGCAATAACGTCAGAGCGAAGGGCTTTGATTTATCCCTGCCTCTTGCTCCCTGCAGATGGTTTCCCTACACCTGCACGCAGCTCTGGTCTCTTCTACGCTTGCAAAATCTATTATTTATCTAAGAAAAAGAAGCAGCTGAGCAAGCAAGACCCAAGGGAAGGTGTTGCGATGGTCACCTGGATGGCAAAATAAACGCAAGGGGCGTTTGCTGCCTGCTGAGCCCTACGGATGCTGAATAAACCTTTGCAACGGTGCTCTGGGGAAAAGAGATGGTGTTACCGGCAAAACCTTCCCATGGAGGGGATTGTCCATCAAGGCAAGGGTTGTCCCCAGATCATCCCTGATCCACCCCCTGCGCCTGAGTAGGTGACGCACCTAAAATGCCTCCGACGTCAAAGAGGGTCGACAGGTCTCCGGCTTCCTTGGCGCTGAAATGAGCTGCGGGGGAGAGGAGAGGGGTGAGGGGATGCTCCCCTCGCCGGGCTCGCTCCCGCCTCACCCTCCCCAAAAACTCACCCACGTTCACGATGTAGAGGGGCAGCCAGTAGAGGAAGGTGTAGCTCACCAGCTTGGCAAAGAGCAGGCAAAGGGAGAACTCCACCACGCCCTGGGAGGAGAGGAGAAGACATCAGAGGAGCCTCCTTCTCCCAAGCCTCCTCCGGATGGCGGGTTGTCCCCCAGCTTCCTGCCCGGTGGGCACCCATTGATGGGGTGACCTGCCCTGGCTTTGCCCTCTCCTCCATCCCCCGTCACGACGCAAGGGGCATCCCGTGACTCACGGGTATCCGGAGCGCCCCAAGGAAGCTGATGGCTTCGGGCTCCTCGACTGGCTCCTTGGGGCTGTCGAGGCGGTCCGTGCTGCTCTGGCCTGAGATACTCAGTGGCCCCTCGTTGGAGCTGACTGCTTCGGGATCCTTCTCGTTGGAGGTCACCCCTCCAGCATCCTCCTCGTCGGAGGCCATCTAAAGCCGAAAGCAGGAGATGTGACTCCCGTTGCTGGAAGGGGCTGACGTACCAGATTCGCTGCCGGGATGGGACCTGGAGGATGCTCACACTGGAATGGCAACGAGCATCCTCCTTGATAACGGAACAACCCTCTAATTTCTGGCGTTACGACCTGACCACCCCAGTTGTTCCCAGTAAACTGAGCATCCACCCAGCCCAGGAGAAGCCTGTTGGGAATCGACCGGACTCACGTGATGCAGAGGCGGACTGCAGCCCACGTCCTCGGGATCTGCAGGGAGAAAGGAGAACCCGTGAGAGCCTTGACCGGCCCTGCTCCCTCGGCTCTCCCTCCAGCGTCTCACCCCGCGGAGACGAAACGGGGGGCTGGGAACCCCCTGGGGCTGGGCTGCACCTCCGGGTACCCGCTGCCCGGCAGCGAAAAACCCTGGTAAAAATCCCAAAGGGCTTCCCAAATCTTTCCTAGAAAGACAGGCTGAGAGGAGAGAGCAGCACAGGGGCCGAGCCTGCCTGGATGAGCCCAAAGGATGCTGAGCGTAACTCGGGGAGGGGACGGGTCCACACCCCCGCTTGCCACAAGCTGGAAGTAAGTATTTGGCGTTGCCAAAAATTCTTGGAGAGGGGCAAGGAGAAGAACTGTGGCCCCGCCGATGTCAGCGTTACACTGACGGTCGCAGATCGCGCCACTCACACTCCACAAGGAAGAAGAAGCAGATGATGCCCACGGTGGCGATGATGATGCCGGGCACGACGAAGGACAGGCCCCAGGCGGAGGAAACCCAGGCGCCGGCGATGAGCGACCCCAAGATGTTGCCGACGGAGGTGTGCGAGTTCCAGATGCCCATGATCAAACCTCTCCTGGCGGGGACAGAGCCGGGCTCGGTGTGGCCGGGGTGGGGACAGGGATGAGGACGAGGGGGGGGGGACGTGCCGAAGAAAACACTCACTTTCCTTTCCCGAACCAGTTCCCGACGCACGCCACGACGGCGGGCCAGCCCGTCGTCTGCACCAGCCCGTTGCAGACCTGGCAAGAGATAGGGCGGCGTCACGCGGCATCAGCGGCCCCCGGTGAGCGCCGACTTGATCCCCTGTGCCGTTGGGGGTAGCCAGGCTCAAGAATAGCCCCCCCCCCATCCCAAAGCTGTTGAAAAAACACTTGTTTTGGTGGGCTTTTTCCCCCCGCTGCAGCAATCCTGGAGCCGTTGGTATCATTCCCGCGGCTAAATTGGGAGCGGGCTGGTGTTGCCAAACCGGCCGCCCGCCCGCCCTGCACGGCAAAACGGGGCGCGCCCGGTGGTTTCGGCGCCCACGCCACACGCGCCCGGGTTTTGCGGGGAGTGGAAATGCCACGGCGGCGTTCTCCCGCTGGGAAACCGGGCCACCCCACATTCCCGAAAGCCGCCAAAAAAAACCCGGGATGGGGCCAGGCTGGTAAAATCGGGAGCCTGGGCCTCCTCCGGCGTGGACATACCTGCACGATGATGAAGTACCAGAGGACGTGGATGTCCCAGAAGTAGCCGAGGCCGAAGAGCGCGGTGAAGAGCCCGCTCAGCACCATCCCCCCCGTGAGGTAGTAGCGCAGGGGGAGCCGCTCCCCGAAAATGCCGCTGCGGAGAGAGGGAAGAGCACGGACGGACAGGAGCCGTCAGGGGTGATGCCACCGACGGGTGTTATCCCACCGAACCCATGCCCCGGATCCCAGCAGCAACCGGCTGCTTTCCCATCGGCACCGCCCCACCCTGGTGGAAAACAGGCGGACTGGTGCAAACTGGGGAAAGGGGAAAGGTACCTGATAAACATCCCGATGGCGTAGGCCACCAGGAAGGCGTTATCCAGCGCCCCAAAAAGCTCCTTGTAGTTGTCCCCATCTGGAAAAGAAATATTAAGGCCGCCTCAGCCTGCTTCCCGTCTTGTTTTCCCTCCCCGTGGCCACTGGCTCGTCCTCGTCCCCTCCTGTCCCCAACCCCCTTCTCCCCGCTGTGTGTAGGGGGGGGGGGATCTGGGTGCCTGGCCGGGTGCCACCAGCACTGCGACCCGGTCCCATCCCGGCCCCGATTTCACCACCCGCTTGCTGCCCTTCGGCCCCGGGGGCACAGGGCGGATGCAAGCTGCTTAATTACCTCCGGGTGCCTAACGAGCAGTCGGCCCCCTGCCAAAATCTCTGGCCACGACCTTTTGGCACAGAGTGGGGGGGGGGGGGGACGACCCGACTTGGCCGGGTAGTTTTTGGGGTGCTGGGGGGGGGGGGGGACGACACACACCCCCCCCCCCCCAACGCAGCCTTACCGAAGGGTGCCCAGCTGCACCACGTGCTGCTGTTGGAGTCGTTGCGGGGGTTCGGGCCCAAGGCCGAGCAATTGGGGTGTAGCTGGCTCTGTGGGGGGGGGGAGAGGAAGGGGGGGGGGAGATCAGGGTGCTGGAGGACATTCCCCCCTCCCTCCCCCCCCCCCCCGCGTCCCCTCTGCCCGCCGTCGGGGGTGAGGTTGGCGCTGACCTTGACAATGCTGATGGGTTTTCGGGAGAGGTGGTAGCTGGTGTAGCAGAGGAAGGTCAACACCAACGTCAGCCCCCGGTACCTGCGGGGACAAAGCCGGAACGAGGCCGGGGGGGGGGGCGGTGTCAGGGGTGGCGGGACAGGGACGGGGACCCTGTCACCATCCCGGCTGGCAAAGCCCACCCTGGCCGGGGGGGCGTCGCAGGCGCATCCAGCCTCGGCGCGAGCCGTGCTCTTCCTCCTCCCTCCCCAAAATTAACGGGGTTCGGAGAGAAATACGAGCTAAAGGGGGAGGCGAGCCGCCACCACGCGGATTTCGGATGCGCCCACGCTGCTCCGCCGCCGGTTATCCCGCGGGATCAACTCATTGGGGTTGGTTTTTTTCGGAGAGAAGAAGATAAGCTCCAGGGGGATGAGAGCCGCCACCGTCGAATGCGCTCAGGACGCGGGCGCGAATTTAGGATGCGCGCAGGCGGCTCCGCCGCTCTGGAACCTGCGGGGTCTTGGGAAAGCGGAAAAAGGGGGTCGTTTCTGCTCGTTTTCCCGGTCGAATCCTCCTGGGGCCGTCAAACCGGGGGGGGTGGGGGGGGGTGGGGGGGTGAGGAAGTGCCTTCCCGGCGTCACGGGTGGAAACAGGGCGCAAGAGCGCGGCTGATTCATCGTCACTCCTGGCGTTTAATTAAAGACGAGCTGGGGGATGGGGGAAAAAGGGGGGGACGGGACACCCCCGAGCGACACCGGCTCCGGTTCCTCCACCAAACAGCGCCTTTATCCCTTTTGCCGGAAATGGTGGAACAAAAAATGGGATTCGGGCTGGGGGACGGGGATGCTGCTGCCAGGAAAATTGCGGGATAAAGCCTGGAGAATCCCAAATAGGATGCGGAGCGGGATGAGCACCTCCCCATCCTGCACTTAGGGAGGGGTTTAGGGCAGCGCGGAGGATGGGAAAGGTCAGGGAGCGGCTCCGGCACCGAGGAGTGTCACGGGGTTCCTCCGAGTTTAGAAAAAAAACCAAACCAAAACAAACCAAAACAAAAAAAAAACACAAAAAAAAGGCTTTTTTTTGTGTTTTTTTTTTTTTGTGCGGTTTTAGCCCGTCCCGCTCCTCTTTGCAGTTTCACTTCTTTGTGAAACTCCCGCAATTCCCGACGCCCTGCAAATCCAGCTCTCTCCGCTCCGGGCTGCCGGCCTGCACCGCAGGGTGGGGGGGGGGGGAAAAATATCCCTCCTTCCCACCCCAAAAAAAATATACCTAACCCGCCCCCCCCCCCAAAATCACTGCTGGAGCCATGGCTGGGGGGGGTGATGCAAGTGGAGCTGAGAGGCCGAGGATGAGGAAGGGGAAGAGAAACTCCACGCGTGGCATCCGACCCAGCCGACTGCTGGGGGGTTGGTGGGGGGGGGTTGGTGGGGGGGGGTTCCCCCCCCCCTTCCCCGACGTGCTCTGGCCGGGAGAATGGCAGCCCGTGGGGGTTGTTTGGGCCACGGGCTCCCAACATTTAAATCTCTTAATTGTCACCTCGCCAAAAGGGAGGGCAACCGGCTGGAATCCCGCTGTTGGCCGCATCCCGCCGAATGCGGAGGGCCCGGCACACGCGGGGGGAACGCTCGAGGCCCGCTGGGCGCTGCTGCCCGGCTTGGGGTGGCCCCGTGGCCCTCCTGCCCCGCGGTGACCCGGTGGCGCCCCCCCCCCCCCGTCCCTGGGACGGAGACAGCGCCTGGGTCACGCCAAAAGCCTTGGGCTTGATGCTGGGGCCGCGCTGGAGCCGGTCTCGGGGTCCCTGGGTGAGTGACCCCCCCCCCCAGTCCAGGGCCAGTCCCAGCCCGGTGCCGGTCCCCCGGCAAGTGACCTCTTGTCCAGGGCAGGTCCCAATCCCGGTGCCAGTCCCCGGGAGAGTGACGCCCAGTGCAGGGCTGGTCGCCATCCCGGTGCCGGTCCCCAGGAGGGTGATTCCCCCCAGTCTAGGGCTGGTCCCTTATCCCGGTGCCGGTCCCCTGGTCCGGGGCCAGTCCCCATCCCCGTACCGGTCCCCAGGCAAGTGACCTCGGTCCCCATCCTGGTGCCGGTCCCCAGGCCAGTGACCCCCCCACACCCGCTCAGGGCTGGTCCCCAGACCGGTGCCGGTCCCTTATCCCGGTGCCGGTCCCCTGGTCCGATGCCGGTCCCCATCCCGGGGTCGGTCCCCATCCTGGTGCCGGTCCGCAGGCGAGTGACCCCCTGGCCCAGTGCCGGTCCCCATCCCGGTGCCGGTCCCCATCCCGGTGCCGGTCCCCTGGTCCGGTGCCGGTCCCCATCCCGCTGCCGGTGCCCCGGTCCCCGCTCACCGGCTGTCCCGGGGGAGGGCGCGGAGCAGGCGGACCCCGGGGGCGAGCGCTGCCCTCATGGCGGGCGACGGCGGCGGCGCTGCCGGGTCCGTTCCCCCCCCGCTCCTTTTCACCGCCCCGCGGGGCCGCCGCTCCCCGCCCCGCCCGGCCCCGGGCCCGCCCCGGCCCGGCCCCTGCCCCGGCCCCTGCCCCGGGGGTGGGGGGGGGCGAGACGGCAGCGGCCCCCGCTCCCCAGCGAGCAACAAACCGCCTTAAAATCCGGCTGGAAAGGGGGAAAAGCAAAGGCGGGCACCGGGGATGGGGTGGGGGGGGGAAGAAGTCCCGGGGGGGGGGGGGGGGGGGGGCGGGGGGGCTCACCCCCACCCGCTCCCCTCCGCCGAGCTCCAGGATTTTCCCCCGGATGCCGCTTTTTTTCCAAGCAGAAAAAGGCCGGGTTAAACTTTTCCCCACTCACTTTCCCATCAGCGCTTTGGGGCCCTGATTTTGGCCCGGCCACCCCCCCCGCCCCCCCCAGCCAGGCTTTCGGGTTTATTATTTGGGTTTATTCGGGTTTATTCGCCCCCCCCCCCACTCCCAAAGGATGCCATTTACGGCACAGGCTGGGGCAGATCACGAGGTGGAGGAGCAGCAGCGATGGCTTTATTAAACATCATTCCTTCGAATTAAGCGCCCAAACCAGACCCCGGCCCTCGGGGGGGGCCGCTCCGGGGTGTCCCCCGGGGCGTGAAGCAAGGGGTTGGGGACCCGCCGAGGAACCGCTTGTCCTCGGCTGCCCTGACATCCCTCAAAAAAAACGCAGCTGGAGCTTTGGGCCTTTGCTTCCCTGGTTCCGGCACCCGCGAAAAAAACCTCCCGGGGCCGGATCCTGCCCTTCGCGGCTCCGCCTCGACGCCCCTTCTTCGGTCGGCGGCGTCTTGCCCTGACGCAAATGGCGGTTAATAAATAGCGCCGTCGGCCGCCAATAAGGCGGTGAATGATTCGCCAGGGGGAAGCGGGGGACGGAGGAGCATCCCCCGGGGCCCCGGTCCGGCGCCTCCCCCTCACCTCTGACCGGGGTGGTGGGACGGTGACGGGGAAACGAGGGGGCACGCTCGGGCGCCCGTCCTTCCTGCCCCGGTTAATATTGGAGAGGGCGGCCCGGGGAGCAGTAAATATTAATGGCGGGTTATAGTGCAACCTCCCGCCGGGAGCACGTTACCCCCACCGCCGTCATTTTTTTTTTTTTTTCCTTCAGGGAAAAGAGATCGATTTGGGGATTCCAAAGTTGAGAAGGAACAAGGAGCCATCCCTGGGGCAGCTTGGGAAAACCAGTCTGGCTCCAGCAGCAGCGCGGGGAAGAATCCCACTCCCCTGGAGATGAATAAGATAGACTTTTTTTTTTTTTTCTTCTAGGAAAACGCTCCTTTCTGGAGCAAAATAGAGGGAAGGCAGGTAGGGAGCGGGGTGGACGGCACTAGAGGAGAGGTCCTCACCAGGAAGAAAGGGAAGGAGCAATAAATACCCGGAGCGTGAGGCGGGGGGGGCAGGGGCCGGCAGGAGCCGTAGGGAAACGGAGCGAAGGGAGGGGGGAAGGAAGGGGTTTTGAAAGGGGGAGGGTTTTTAACCCCAAGAGATCTTGACCCCACTCCCATTGAGACAAACCCCCTCGGAAAACAATTTATTCCGCGGCCGAACGCCAAAAAAACTTCAAGCGTCTGCCTAAGGAAGCCGGCCCCGCGAGCACCGGGCTCCTCCGCACCCACCGAGCGTCACCCACGGGGCACGGAGCGGGAGGGGAGCGGCGCGGGGCGAGGCTGAGCCCCCATCCCCGGGGAGGAGCGGGAAGGTGGAAGGGGGCACGGCCCCGCTCCCCTACTTACAGCGGAGGCCGAGACGCCAGGGGGGGGGCCGGGGGACAGCAGGCGGTGGCCGTCCTCGTCACAGACGCTGCCCCGTGCCGGCGAAGAGAGCGGCCAGGTCGCGGAGCGGCGGCAGCGCGGCGGGGCTCCCGTCCGCCGGCAGGCAGGAGGAGAGGAGGGAGAGCAGCGCCCGGCTGTAGGCTGGGGTTGGGAGTGGGGGGGACACACAGAAGCAGCGTTAAGGGACGAAGAATTTCGGTTACGGCCCCAAAACTGGGCTCGGCTTCAGCCTTTTACCGTAAAGCAGAGAGAGAAGAACCGGTTTTTAAGATAAATCGAGGCGCCGGTAGTTTTCCGCCCGCTCCTGGGTACGAAGCGGCGTGCGAGCCAAAGCAGGAAAGCCAAAGATTTTTATAAAACCCCAATTTCTCTATTTTCTTTCCCCCTCCCCGCCCTAAAAAGACGACTCCCAGTACTTTTCCGAGCTGTACTGGAGACGATCAGAGCGTGCCGTCACCTCAAACGATTTCCGCCACCTTCTTGCCTCTTCCCAACAGAATACTCAGCGTTTCAGGCAAAGAGCTTTTCTGTGCCCGGCGTGTTTGCCTTACGGTTCCACCTCCCCCCCCCCCGCCCCGGGCCTTCCCAACGCTCCGCTGGATTACAGCGGCGTTCCCGAACGCCTCAGAGAGCCGGGGCTTTGCCGACGACGCCCCTCGAGCTCCCCAAAAGGGACAGAGGGAAGAGGCTGAGTTCGGAACGAGCAGCGGGAGCTCGCCCTCGCCGGAGATTTGTAGGAGCAAATCTACACAGGAAAGGAGCAGCCAAGTTTGATTTCTCCCCGGATAATAAGGGACGCGGATCCGGGGGCTTCCTCGGCGGAAGCGGGAGCTCCTACCTTTGGGGTTTTGGTAGAAGACGCAGTTGTTGGCGCAGGTATCCGGGTGGGAGCCCCAGAAATCGGAGCCGCAGGAGCACAGCGGGGGCAAATCGATGTTACACAGTTTTATCTTCTCCCTCGTCTGGGCTCTCAGCGCGGCGACGTACCTGCGGGGGATAAAACATTCCATTCACCTCTGCCAGCAACCCCCGGCTCCGGGCGCGGAGAGGGGATCCGGCCGTACCTCGCGTACTCCTTATTCCGCTGCCGTTTATCCTTGACCTTCTCCGCTCTCCTCTCCTCCAGCTTAAGCCGGGCCAGGGTTTCGCAGGCTCCCTCTCCCAGGGAGGGCTCTTGCCGCTCGGCCGCCTCCTGCATCCTCCGCTCTTCCGCCCGGCGCTCCTTCTCCGTCTTGCTCTTAATCCTGCAGGCGCGCGCGGGCTCAGGGAAGGAGCTCCCTCATCCCTCCCTCCGTTCCCCGCCGGCCCCCGGTTCCCCGGAAAGAGCCGCTCTTCTGCCCTTCCCAAGCCAAGCGCGGGGCCTGGGCTCTTGGGTACCCGCCAGAAAGGGCCGACAGCTCCGCTTCCCCCCGTTTCGTCGGATCACGGGGCAGCTCGGACCCGACCCTAAAGCTATCCCTGCAACTTCCAGGCCGGGGAGCACAACGGGGCCGTGGAAAGGTGCTGGGAACAGCGGAGAAGCCCCAGGGATCCCGCGCCTCCTCCAAAACAGGCTTTACGAGGCATTTTTAACCGAATCTCCCTCTTATTTCCTCAATCTCCCTCGCACCTCCGCGGCCTTCCGGCCCTTCCCGGGCAATCCGGGCTGCGTAAATCGCACCGCGTTCCCTCGACGAGGGGCAATTACGCGGCGCAAAGGCTTTAAACCCGAAGCGTCTGCCATTTTCTTCATCCCGCCGCCGGGGAGCGCGCCGAGCGCGGGAACGCGCGTTTGTTCCGGGCTGCCGAAAGGCAGTCAAAAAGAAAAAAAAAAAAAATAAAAATAAAAATGAAAATAAAATCCCGCCTGGGCAGAAGCCAGGGGGAGCAAACGTAATCGAAGGAGACATTTTCGGATGTTCCTCCCTTTGGGGAGGGGGGGGTGTATGTCAGATCTTTACATCCAGCAGGGAAATGCCGAAGCCAAAACTTCTCCAGTCGGGTTATAAACTCCAAAAATGTTTTTTAAACGAAGTGGTAATAGAGCCTTAACTACCCCGCCGTAAATCTTCGGCTGCAGGAGCCACGGCCAAGGCCAACTGAAGGCTTTACACTTAAGTAATTACAAAACCAGCTCTTTTCCACATGAGCCCGGCGCAGCTTGCGGCTCCGGCAACCGGGGCTGGGGCTGGGGGGGGGGGAACGCCCCAAAACCCACTCTCATAAAAAGCTCTCACACCAACTAGCGAGTCCCCGGTGTCTCGCCAGCACTTGCAGGGCAGGAAAAGGTCTCCGAAGCTCCCGAGCGCCAATTTAAATGTCAGGAATGCGGCCGGAGGAGCCTTTCTCGAGAGCGGGAAGAAAAGACTGGGGAAAATATCCCATCCTTGGGTACCCGTCCCCGCTCCCACACGGCCTTGCCCGCTGCGGAGCCGGGTGGAGACCCGGAGGGTCGGAGCTCCGTCGTTTTATTTTACAGCAAGGCAGAGACCAAAAAACAAAAAAACAATAAATAAATAAATCTAGAGTCTCTTCCCTATTTTTGGTGGGAATTCGCCGAGCTCCTCCTCAACAAAGCCCTCAAAGGAAGACGACCGGAGCACCAAAAGGAGCGCTGACACTTTTACGCGGCGTTTTCAACTCCGGCACAAATATTAGGAAATCTTTTTACGACGTTTACACAATGTTTATAGCTGGGAAGGTGAAGGGTCTGACGATAAAAAAACCCCAGCGAGATAAGATCAGCTCCATAACGATGACGCGACCTCACGCCCGGAGTTTCTGGAGACCGACCCTCGCTCAAGGTCTCGGGGTCGGTTCCCCGGCGTCAGGGTTTGGGGAGCCGCGAATCTCCCAGACCGACGTTTCGCATTCCCAGCTTCCCGGGAAGCAGAGGAGCGCGGAGCACCCCTGCAGGGCTCTCAGAGGTCTCTCCCGGGGAGCTCGGCCAAGCGAATCCCACCCCCCGGGGTGACAGATCAGGCGCTAAAACAAAACCCGGGGGAGAAGTCAGGCTTTACGCAGCGCGCCCCTTCTCCCAAAGGACTTCGGAAGTCGATAAAGCGGCTTTTTTTTAATCCATCGGGGGCGGCTCGGGGCCACGGGAGGCGCAACGCTACCCATGGCGCGTGTCGGCTTCGCGTCAAGCTGGGCCGTCTTCTCGCCGCCGCCGCACCCGCCTCCCACCAGCCGAGCTCACCAAAGACCTTCCCGGCTCCGGGTGTCACCTCCTTCCTCCCCTCCCTGCCCGCGTCCCGCCGGGGGGGTGACGCCGTCTCAGCCCCGCGCGCTTCACTCACCCGGCGATTCTCCTCTGCCTCTCCCCGCGCCTTCGCTGCTCCTTCACTTGCTCTCGCTCGATATTCATGAAGAGGCGCCTGTTCCTCAGGTACTGGGTCTGACGCTGCGGGAAAGAGGAGGCACACCTTTGGGAAGGGATCCGGGATCGGGCGATCCCGGCGTTCGGCTGATTGCCGGAGAGAAACCTCCCTCCTTCCCCGCGAGGACCTCGAACATCTCCCGGTGCGCCTGCCCCAGCGCCCAGAAGCTGGAGGAGGCCCGAGACATCTCCGGGTACCAGCATCCCTCGCTGAAACTCCCACGGAGGGACGCTCCGTCAGCCAAAAGAAATTCCCAAACTCTCGCTTTCCCGGGAGTAAAAGAGCCGCTTTCCACTTCAACCCACTGCGAGTCCGAGAATTTCGACCCGCCTGGGGACGACACGGTTCGCTGGAAGCCGGTACCTCCAAAAAAAAAACAGTGAACGTACAACGCCGAGCTGGGCCCGCTCCGCGCGGAACCACGGAGGTGGTAAACCGTGCCCTGAGAGGAGCGTGGCCACCCTGGGGAGGCCACACCTGGAGCGCCGGGTCCAGTCCTGGGCTCCCCAGTTCCAGAGGGACAGGGAACTGCTGGAGAGAGTCCGGCGGAGGCTACGGAGATGATCAGGGGATGGAGCACCTCTGTGCTGAGGGCATCTCATCAATGCTCATCAAAATCTAAAGGGCGGGGGGCAAGAGGATGGGGCCAGACTCTTCTCAGTGGTGCCCGGGGACAGGACGAGGGGCAACGGGCACAGACTGGAACACGGGAAATTCCATCCGAACACGGGGAGAAACTTCTTTCCTGTGAGGGTGGCAGAGCCCTGGCCCAGGCTGCCCAGAGAGGTGGTGGAGTCTCCGTCTCTGGAGACATTCCAAGCCCACCTGGACGCGTTCCTGTGCCACCTGCTCTGGGTGTTGGAGGGGATGATCTCCAGAGGTCCCTTCCCACCCCGGCCAGTCCGTGAACTCGTTGCTGAGACAACCCCGTACGGTACCAAGCACGAGGAGGTTTCATGCCCAGGCTTCAGGGATGCAGCAAAGGCCGGGAAACCTCCCGGCTAAAGCTCCCACCAAAAGTCCCCCCCACCCACATGGGAACCAGCGGGCGTACAGCCGACAGGAGCTCCCACAACGCCAGAAAGTTTAAGACGTGGATTTTTCCTCCCCAACGCCACGGGTTTTGGGGCTGAGCTCGCCCCTCTCGCCCAGCGGAACGCATCCCACGCCACTGGGGATGCAGGAGCAGGAGACGGCCGGGCTGAAAGCCCGGATGGAAAAAACCCAGGCGGAAGAGAGTGCTGCAAAACCCGTTATCTCGGGGTGGATCGGAGCCAAGGAGATAAAAAGCAAGGGGCAGAGGGAACCGCCGGGGGAAGGAGCAGCCTGACGAGCCCCAGCTGCCGTCACGCCGTCTCGAAACCGCCACCGGGCAGCTTGTCGGAAAAATGCTCGTGAGGAACGCAAAAAGCGCAATTCTCTCCGACTCCTTCCGAAGTTTTCGGCCACGAGCTGCAAGCAAGCCGACAAAAGAAGAGGGGAGCGTTCCTCTTCACGTCAGAGGGAAGCAGGAAAAGAAGAGTCACTTCCTTTAGGCATCCAAGAGAAACACCGTCTCTTTGCATCAGCACGAGCCAAACTGTCCTGGGAGGACGGTTAAATCGGACACGCGGCACCACCCCGACGCCTGCGAGGCGCTGAGGTGGGAGAAACCTTTATATTCCCAACAAGATTAAGCGGGTTTTGTTCTTTTTTTTTTTTTTTGAAGCGTTTTTGGCAGCTTCTCTCTCTCCCTGCAACTACGGAAAGCGACGCCTTCGTTGTGCCAGGCAAAAATGAACGGAGCCCGTTCCTCCCCCAGCCTTGGCGGGAGGAGCACGGGATGGTCGCGCTCGCCATCGCACAACAGACCTTCGGAAAAAAGAACCCGGTGGTTTTGCCCGACGCCTGAGACACCGCCAACGCTGAGAAACGTTAACGCGGCGTACGCTAAGGCCGCTCTCGAGGCTCCTTGAGGTAGCAGCATCCCCCGCTCCCGATACCTCCCGGGGCCGAAACAACGAGGACTCGGCTCCGGCAGACAAACCTGCTTCTTAGTTTCCTCTCGGTCGACGCCAGCCCAGAGTCCGAGGGGAGACGGGTGATGGGCGTGCAGCCCCCGAGGAGGCTGGGGCAAGCTCGAGTCCTTCGCCGACCCGTCACAGAGCTGGAAGAGAACGTACGAGAGCGGCATCAGCATCTTCACGGTCACGTTTCTCCCTCGGCAAAGTGACTCCTCGCGGGAGGCGAGTCCCCTGCAGCCCGACAGTCCCCAGCGGGGCTGCGCTTTTCCCGGGCTACAGGTCGGCTTCTCCTTCTTGCCACCAGACAGAAGGGACGCGGCGCGACGCATCTCCGCGTAGGAGCCAGGAGCGCCAACCACTTGGCCAAAAGCTCTCCTTGGAGGAGGCTTCTGGCTTAGTCTGAGCGCGGATTCACACACTCCCCCCCCCTCCCCGCCCCACGCTCGCGCTACGGCGCTTCGTGAAGGGCGAGAAAAATAGCAATAATAAAAATAACAACACGAAAAGCACCGGGGGGGGGTTCAACAGCCGCTACCACCTCCCCCAGACCTCAGCGTGAACCTCTGCCTTCCTCCCTCCGCTCGGCATTTGTCAAGCCGGTATTTCTGCTCCCAGCTGGACTAATCACCAGGTGAGGCTGCTACCGCCGTTGTCAAGTATTTGCTAATTACTCCAGGTAATCAGCGCCGACACATTTCCACACCCCAGACCCTTAAAGAAAGCCTGCCCCGAAAACTAAAGAGGGATCGATAAACGCATCAAGCTCGGTCCTCGCAAGCAGACGCGTTCCCCCGCTGCCTCCGCGGGAGGCATTTCGCCAGCCCCGCGGCCCAGGAATCGCAACGGCGGCTCCTTCCTCGGCGGCAAAGCTTTCTTTTTTAACTTTTCGAGGAGGTTTGGGGCTGATTGGACGCAGCGCTGGCAGCCCTTCCGCCCCGCCGCTGCCCGCGAGCGGGGCAGCCGGACCAGAGGCAGCGGCAGGTCCTGCCGGCCGCCGTTTGGAGTTGGGTTAAGTGTGTGATGCGACTGCACGCTCCGTTTGCGATTTCCGCCCAGCGCCAGCCAACCGGCATCACGCGGCAGGCACAAATAAAACCCCTTTTGAAGCCGCAGCCGTAAGATGAAAGCGGTGAAACAGAAGCGGCCAATCTCCCTTTCGCTCTGACGCTGCTCTCCGGCCTGTTTTGACAACAGTAGGCTTCAGAGTTAACCAGGCCTGAGGGAGCAACCGCTCTCCCACAGCGGCCGCCTCAACCACCGCTGCAATAAATCCAAAACCCAACGATTCGAACCTCTTGGGACCAGCTGGCCCAGCCCGCACGCGTCTTACTTTTGCAAATTCGATTTTGATGTAGAAGTCGTCGTCCTGCTGGGCCTGATGCGGGGCCGTCCCCGGGCCTTGCAGCTCAGCTGGAAGATCGTGATGTCCTGCCAGAAGCAGTTCCTCGCCCTCGTCTTCCGCCGGCGCCGCGGCCGTCTCGCAAGGCTCTGGTTTCTGGAGGAGAAGGGAGGGGACAGGTGTAAATACGGAATTCAAAGGGGGCTGCTTTGGTGCCGAGGGCAAATTCCATGTCCTGGCGCGCAGGTTAAGAGGCTGCTTTAACCCCAGGGCACTTGTCCTGCGGAGTCAGCTGAGACGGGGCGAGCAGCAACACGACGGCCAGTAGCCGAAGGGGACCTACAAGAAAGCTGGAGGGGGGCTTTTAACCAGAGCACGTAGTGACAGGACGAGGGGGACCGGCTTCAAACCGAAAGAGGGGAGATTGAGATGGGATATTGGGAAGAAATTCTTGGCTGTGGGGGCGGTGAGATGCTGGAACAGGTTGCCCAGAGAAGCTGTGGCTGCCCCATCCCTGGAGGGGTTCAAGGCCAGGTTGGACGGGGCTTGGAGCAACCTGGGCTGGTGGGAGGTGTCCCTGCCCAGGGCAGGGGGTGGCAACTGGGTGGCCTTTAAGATCCCTTCCAACCCCAACCATTCCGTGATTCTATGATGTGTTCGAGCATCACCGCAGGGCGCGAGAGCCAGAAAAATCTGCATTTAGCGGGGTTACTGGTGACAACGTTCTCACCCGGTGCACAAACAGAGGGACAGACATGCTGGGGAGGGGGGGCGGGGGGTGGTGGTGAGGGAACGACGAGGAGAAGACCTCTCCAGGCGCTGTTTTGCGACCGCAAGGAGTCTGGGGAGGGGGCGGCGGGATCGCCGGAGCGCCGCTCGAGTACGCAGCGTACTCCTTCAGATGGTAAGTGGGCAGGCTCCCCCGTGGCAATCAACAATATTTTGAGAGGCAGCAGATTGTTTCCTACAAACTAAAAAAATCGGAGTGCCAGAAGCGAGCTCGGAGCCAGGATTTTTTTTTTTTTTATCCCCCCCACCCTCTTCCCTCCCTGCTTTGCCGTCCCTCCAGCACGCCAGGAAGGGAAGAGCAAGGGCTGCTGGCAGAGGGAGAGGACGGATCAACAGGCCGGGGATGCCTTGGGATGGCTCTGCGGCAAGGCGGGAAGGAGGGCGGACAGCCCGGAGTTAGTCTGACCACGGAATTATTTGATAGGCGTAGAATTACCCTGTCAACCCTGTTACGAGAGGCACAACCCAGAAGAGCTGCTTTGGCGAGGAGACAAGGGAAGAGAAGGGAACGGTTACGGCTTTGTGAGGATGCTCTGGAAGGAGAAGGAAACGAAACTGGGGGGGGGAAAAAGCACCCACCTAACTTGGGAGAATGATCGACTGGGGAGAAGAACGTGGGTGCCGTCCCGCCGGGGACCCACGGCAGCCTACCGAACCCTAAAGCAGAAGCGGCTGAAGACTTGGTGAACTCATCCAAAAACGCCGGACGGGTCACGGCCACGCGACTACCATCTCGGTACCCGCTTGGGAAAGCAGGGAAGAAACTCCTTGGATGTTTCTGAGCTGAAAAGAAATCTCTGGGAGAGAGGAAGAGCAATGATTTTGGGAGCATGGCTTATCGCTGATTGCAGGGAATGCGACGCTTCAAAGGGAAGAAGGGGAAAAAAATTAAAAAAAAAAAAAAGGAGGAAAATGCAGAAAACAGGACTGAAGGAGAAGCTACTTTAAACCGAGAAGTTCCTTTAAACCGAGCAAATGTAAAGGAGCCGGCTGGAGGGGAAGGACAGGCAGCGCAGGGCAAGACGAGCCTGGCTAAATCCCGAGCTCTCCTTGCGCCCGCCGTCCACGCGAGCACGGAGGAAGCGGAGCACGGGTCGGGATGACCCGAGGAATCACGCCGGCGACCAGCCAAGCAGGCGGGGACAAGAAAACAAAGCGGAAAGGCCAAAGCTGTAAGTAAAACAGGAGAGATGGAGGTAAGGAGTCAGGCTTTCGCAAGAGAGACTAAAGGACTCGCCACTCGAGGAGGACGGCTGTCCGAGGACACCAGGAACAAGCGTTTTACGCTTCTGGGCACCGGAGTTCAGCCCAAGGCTCGCCCCGAGCTAAGGGAAGCAGCGAGAAAAATCGTGGGTTGTTATTGGGAAAGAAGAAAAAAAACCAAAAAATCGTATTACCGCCAGAAGCTGAGGGTTTTTCAGGAGGCAGGACCTGCCCTGGGTTACTGCCAGGAGCGGCAGAGAAGCCGCTAACAGCCCCCCACCCCTCCCCGGAATCTGCGGAGGTTCGGATTATCAGAAAACGGCCGGATTATCAGAAAACGGCCCCAACTTGAAAACAAAGGAGGGGGTAAGGAAATATGAAAGAGAAGATGCGCGCCTCAAGATTTTACCTGCCTGACTTTTGGGGGGGGGGGGGGGGGGGGGTGTGTGTGGAAAAAACAACAACAAAAAAACCAAACCCAAGAGGAAATCACCTTGCAAACTGCCTGTAAGCTGCCAAAAAGCAAGATAAGCAGCAACCAGCATCCATTTGTCAAGAGCAAGTCGCGTCTAGCTGGTCGGAATTCCTGCTGCAAGAGAAGGAAGCGGCCTGGGGCGAAGCCCAGCAGACGATATCTCGAGTTTAGCTTCGCTTTTGACACCGCCTAATTCGCCGCTTTGGTAAAGAAATACCGGTTAGATTGAAACTATGACACGGGAGGGGCCCTACTGATTAAAAACACCGCCCAGGTGCCCTCTCGGGAGTTGACGGCACAAAAACGGCACAAAAACGGAGTAAGAACGCGGTGGGTTCTGCTTGAGAATTTCACCATCGGCCTGGCCGGTGGCTCGGTGCCGTTCGCCGAGCCCAGCAAGCCGCCTGACGCCGCGGAAGTCTTGGAGAACGGGCTAAAAAACCAGGGCTTGGGCTCCAACCGAAGCAAATCAGCCGGAACGGACGGACGGACGGACGGCGCGGGGGGGGGAAACGCAGCGAGGACGAACGCAAAGGGCACGGCAGCGCGCTAGGGCAGCGCTGTGCTTTGCGAAACCCCTAACAATTTATCGCTCGTCAGACAATTATCCTACCACCCGGTGACCCCTCCACGCCCGGGAAGGGGAATCGAGGAAAACAAGGAAACCCGAGGGCTGACGCAGAAATAGATTTAATAGGATAAGACTAAATAATTAACGATAATACTAAAGAACCGATATTGATCCCGATACTAATACAAAAACACACAAGGATTATCCTCAGCCCGTTCCATCAGTCGTCAGCCGTGCGCTCCCCGCGGGGGACGGCAGATGCGGGACGCCGCGGCTTCGGGAGGAAGAGGAGGGCTCAGGGCTCCGGCACCGGGGCAAGGAGTTCTCAGGATGGCCGTCAGCGAGGGAGAGAGCGAACCACGCAGCAAACTTTCTGATTTTCCATCGAATGTGCCGTTCGTGGTATGAAATGACCCCGTTGGTGGCTTGGGGCAAGCGCCCGGGCCTTGCTCCTCCTCATCCTCGCCCCCGGCGGGCTCAGAAACACCCACGCCTTGAATCTCACCCGCCCTAGCTGGCTGTAAAGCAACTATTTTCACCAATTCAGACGTTAGAGTCTTCTAAAAGTGCAGTTTTCCCCAAACATTGGACGAGAAATCAGGCCTGTGGCGCTCAAACCAGGACAGGCAGCAATTACCAGGGGTAATTAAAATCTTTTGCGTCCGAAGAGACGGGAACAAGCTGCTGTCCTGCCTAGCGTGACGACGGCAAAGATTCAGCTTAATAGCAGAGCTTTTTTCTTCCCCCCCCCCCGGTCTCTTGGAGTAATAAAACAGAGTCACGCAATAAATCCCTATATTCCTCCCGGAATAAATGGACTAGGGAAGCCGTTAAGTCCTCCTGGCCGGAGGTTGGAGGAACGCACGGATTAAGCGTAGCTGCAGCAAGGCCGTGGTGGGAGGACGGCCCCGATCCCCCCCCACCGCCCACCGCCCCGATCTCTCCCAGCCTTCTTTCCCACTGCTCCGGACGACTCGCCACGGGGCCACAGGACTCCCACGTATCCCGCTTGCCGCCTTCTGTAACCCTCCGGCTTGCGTACAGCCACCGTATCATTCGTGCCAGGCTTCGGCGCCGCTAATAGCCGAGTAATGAATCACTCCCGGCTTGCCGAGCAGCCTGAACGCACTGAGGACTTATAACGAAGGTATGTCTAGCGTCCGAAATAGATAACGAGGTTTCCGAACCCGTAATTACCCTGTTTCTACAACTCTTGTCGGCGAAGCTGACTTCCTTGAACAGTACGCGGAGGAGGAAGGGATGGACCAGCAGAAAATAGCGTATATAAAGGGTATTTTCTAGGTAACAGCCAGCCAAGATCTCCTTCAGCCTTGACGAACCCCGGGAAGAGCTGGGAATGAGGAATTGCAAGACAGGCAGGAAACTGGCTCTGGAGGAGGCAGCAAGACAAAAAGATCAGGTTGGGTTTGCTGCTGGCGTTCTCCGGGACGGACAGGCAAAGAAAGGTCTTGGCAACCGGCAAGCGGGACAATAGCTGCGACACAAAGCGGCTCTTCGCACCGGGAGTGACAAAAGCAGGATGAAACGCAACGGAACAAAAGGTGAGGCGCCGGGGCCTGACCTCCTTACGTGCGCTGCTTCGAGGAAAGCAGCCGAGCGCCAGCCGTTCCCTGCCAGAGGTCGGCCCTGGGCGAGGAAAACCCCCCAGATCTCTGCCACCCCCACCAAAGGAGGGACTGATGCAAGGGGAACGGTTGGTGGGGTTCGCTGAAGAAAATAAAAGGCGCCTACGGGGAGGGCCGATCATCACGTTCCACCCAGATCACAATCCCAGCCTTTAAAAAAAAAAAAAATAAGTAAATATCTATTTTGAATTCCTGTTTCCTAGTTCGTCCCCCATCAGTCCCTGCAAACAGGGAGGTTTTCACCCACTTTATCCTCCTGCCTTCTCTGAAAGGCAGCAAGGACAGAGGGAGAGAGCCCGCAGGACGTGGAATTCTGGGGGCTAATCACCCGGTGGGGGTCACGAAAGCCCAGTTCGCTTCGCTTCTGCCGGAGGAACTCCCCGAGCTACGCTTGGGATTTGCCAATGGGAGCCAGACCTTCGACGGCGCGCAAGGCGATTCCTCTTACCCCGCCGCGGGCAGCCCTCGCTCACCTCTCGCCTCCAGCCGCCGCCGGGGAGCTCGGGGGGACCCGCTCCTGGGGCCACGGTTCGGCAGGACGCCAGCCTGCGCCGCACTTGCTTCACGGTTTTGCTGAGCTGCCGTTAACGGCGGAAGGTCAAGAGAAAAAAGAAAGGGTCAGCGGCTGTTTTCCGTGAGGGCTACGCCAAGAAGTTCAGCCGCGCGGAAGAGATCTCTCACCGTACCCTGCTCCAAACCAAGGGGCTTTAATCGAGGGAGCGCGACTCAACGCACAATTAGCTTCGCAAACGGGCACGAGGGAACCCGCGGTGCCTCGATGCCCTGACCCAGGTAGGGCGGAGGGCTCGGCCACAGCTCGTCCGCCCCCAAACCTCCCCGCGGAGGTGTCACAAGTCCCGCATCCCCGACCGTCCTGCCCCGCGTTCCCCCCACGCGGGGATTCTCCGCCCCACGGGAAGCCGGTGCTTCAACCGGAGTAACTCCAGCTCCCAGGCGAACGCGCTTTCCAAAGTGCCGCGTGCCGCGTAAGCATCGCTATTAAAAAAAAAAAAAAACAACAAAAAAACCCAACAAACAGCTTAAACCAGTCCCTTTAAGGCAGTTTTTTTCGAAGATTTGGCCATCCCGGGCTGCAGGAGACAAGCTGCAATGAGGTGGCACCACCTAGTGCCGCCTCTCCAACAGGACACGCCAGCACGGGGCGGGGAGGGGGGCGGAAAAATCCGCTGGATCTAGAGGCAGCGGGGCAAGTTCAAGCACAGCATCCTCCAAGAGGACGGTTACCGTCAGTTTGGAGGGCTATGGAGGACGCCCCCCTCCATACGGGAGGAGAACACGCAGCAAACCGGAGCGGAAACGCAAGCCCGCGTTTCGTTCCGTATAACAAAAAAAAAAAAGAAATAAAAATTAATAATGATTAGAGATGCGCTGTAAAGAGGGTGGAAAGATAAATATTGCCCGTCCTCCGTTTCAAACCGCGAGCCACCAGCCTGCCGAAGGAGGGAGGAAAAACGCAGGAGGGGAAGGGCTGACCTGGGCGGCTTGCTGCTGGAAGGGCTCGCCGTGCCCCGCGAGCCGCGGCGCCGGGGCGGCGGGACCGCAGATGGCGGGGGCGGGATGGCTGCGGAACAGGCACGTGTTCTTCCTGGGGTTCCAACGCAGCGCCGATTCCGAATACCGAGCGGCCAGGCAGCTCTCCCTCTCCGCCTGTCGGGAGACAGAACCCCCCCCCGGAGTTAAAAACCATCACCTGGCAGGACGTCACCCCTGCCGCGCGCGGGGGCTGCCGGCTCCATTTGGTGGCATTTTCGGGGACGGACGTTTCTGCTCTCCGCGCCGAGAGGGGCACAACGAGCCATCGGGCTCTCCGTCCGGAACGGTGCTAGCGGAATTAGGCGAGGACATCCCCACTCGGAGCATGCCTCCCCGACCCTGGGAAAGAGCCCAAACACCCCAGGGGTGGCCAAAACCGTTGACATCACAGCGCGTTCCCTTCTTGCTCCGCAGTGAGTTTCCGGCAAGTCTCCCCGGCAGTTGTTTAAAAGCGGGAAGGGTTAAATATGTTAACGGGATAACCTAAAACAAGCCCACGGGGGAAGCGGGAATGTGGAGAGGGCGCGGAAGCGTCCCTTGCGAACCATTCGCCCTGGAAAACGGGCAGGGGAAACGAGCTGGTGCGTTTAAAACTCGACCGGGAGACACCCAATCCATAGCTCCGGCGCGGCCGTTTTTTTTTTTAACTGGGTGCGATTCCGCGCAGGGCTCCGGGGATTCTCTTCGGCTGCCGCCTGAAAGAGCCAGCGAACTTTCTCGGGGGAGGCCAAGGGCTGATACAGCACCTTCGGCGCCGGAGCGAGCGAGAGCCGCGCCGTCGTCGCGCTGACCTCGCTGGAGGGGACACCACGGGGTGTGCCGTGACCAAGAGTTTCCTCGTTTTTTCGTTATTAACCCCGCGGCTTGAGGTCCCAGCGGGGCGGCGGCTTTTTTTCCGCCCCCCCCTTGATTTACGCTGTTCCAGAGATCCGGCTTACTGCTTCGCAGGACTCCTGCAGCTGCTGCTTTCTCCGCGTCCTGACCTGCCGGTTCACCCGCTGCTTCACCTCTCCCTGGAAGCGCCGCAGGCTGGCTGCCTTCTCCCGCTCCCGCTCCTTCAGCTCCTCCTCCACCCGCGACGCCGCCGCCTGCCAGAGGGGAAAAAGCACATTTTATACCCAGTTTTGCCGCATCGCGGCGTTACGGCGGCACGTGTGCCACCCGCCCTTCCCACGCCTGCGTCCACGAGCCGGGCAAAGCAGCACCCGGAGCGAACTCGACGATGTTTTATTTCAAAATCCGTGCGGTTAAGAGCTGGGACAATCTCTAATTAATTGTTGTGAGCTTGGATGGAATCCAAGCTAGCCAGATACGGAGCGCGCACACCTCTGTGACACCCCGAAAGGAAAGGGGGGAAAAAAAAAAAAAAAAAAAAAAAAAAAAAAACGGCAGCCTCATAGAGCAATTCCCAGCTCCTGCTCCCAACGAAAGGATGCTCAAATATTCCAAGCCCGGATGGGAAAGGAACAGGCCAACCTCTGATCCCGTTAACGCTGCGCGAGAGCAAGGCTGGAAGCGCGTCGGGGAAGCGGTTTGCCATCTGAAGTCAAAGATTTAAGGCAATGACCTAAAAAAAAAAAAAAAAAGTTTGTTTCTTTGTTTTGTTTCTGTTTTTTTTTAAGGTTCTCACTTGGACCCGTGCCAAGCCATTCCGCTGATACCGCCGCGGTTTAAGGAAAACCGGTACCGCTCTCCTGGCTGCCACGGCAGCACGGCCATAAAGGGCGAAAAAATTCGAGCCTGAAGGGACGGAGGAAAAGGGGCGAGCGAAAAACCAGCTTAACCAACGCCGGGTCGGACGTTCCCGCCATCCCGCTGGCTGCCGGGAACTTTACGGCAAGCAAAGCAAGGTCGGCACGCCCAACCGGAGCACGAAAACGGGGAGAAATCCGCACCGAAACGGCTGAAACCAGGCCAGAGCTACGCCACGGCCAGCCCGCTCCGCTCCATGAGCGATTCCGACGCGGGAGGCATGAATACATCTATTTTTAATAGGATCCGCTGGCGGATAGAGGTATATTAAATAAGCTCCGATAACCCCGCACACCTTCATCCGCCCCCGAAAGCTCCCACAGCAGGGGGGAGGCCCGGGAGCGCCCCCCCCCAACTGCCCCGCGGAGCGGTGGGGAAGAGTTGGGCTCCCCCCGAAGTTTCCTGGCGCTGCGATGGAAGTTACGTGGAATATGGAGACGATTCATTTCCATACATTATATCAACCTTTCAGGATTTAAATTACAATATGGAAATAAATCATCGCGGAAGGGCAGGAGCTTCTCTAACGTTTAGACATTAATTACAGGGGACTGAACTCATCATCTTATATTTAATGCACTTTTAGTCCTCTTATAATAACCCTCAAAGCCGAAATCCCTGAGATAAGCATCCATAAAGATTTTCCTAAGTGTTTCTAATGGGGGACGGCGGAGATTGGCTCCAGACCCGAAAACATTCCGCTTATTTAATTATTTAAAAAAAAAAAAAAAATTAAAAAAAAAAATTAAGCAACGCAGAATAAAACCTCGGCTCACCGACAGCCTTTCGGCACGGGCGCCTCAAAATGCAAAACTCCGGCGCGGAGTTACAAATAAAGCAAGGAAGCAGCCGGGAATAGCGAGGGGGAAAAAAGCCCTCGCGTCTCGGCACAAACCTGCCAAGTTTTAGCTGCTTCTAGTAAAATGTTTGAAAAATCCAGAGGTCCGGCTCAAATTAAAAGCGCGGAGCACGCAGCGCCAGTAATTAAGCAATCAACGGGAGCCGGTCAGAGCATCGGCCGCCTTCCCCGCCCCGCTCGTGTCTAAAACCGACGCGTTTCTCCTAAAAAAAAAAAAAACCCCGCAGCTCATACGAGGGGAATCAACTCCGGGCTCGCGTAAGCGGGACGCCGGGAGACACGGACACCACGGTGGCTTTTAACCCTGCCAGAAAATGAGGAAAATCAATTAATTCTTCTCCGGAGCGGCTCCCCTCCTGCCGCTCCAAAGGAGGGGAAAAAAAAAAAAAAAAAAAAAAGCTCATTTTTGGCCCCCGAAAGGGCCGGCAGCAGCACTCACAAAGGCCAGGCTCCGCTGGGCCCCCCCGGGGCCGCTCTCCACCCAGGCGCCCACGGGGGCCACGCTGGGGTTCCTCTCGGCCAGCACCCGCCAGCGCTGCCGGGGGGCTCTCTCCCGGTGCCCCCCCGCCTGCTCCCCGGCCCCCCGGCGACGTTCCGTCCAGGGGGGCAACATCCCAGCACAGCGGCTTCGGCCCTGGGGAAGGGACAGAGGAGGTGAGCGTGGGTCGTCCCCCCCCCGGACACGCAGCCCCCCACCCTGCCCTGGCACCATCCCTGCCCCCCCCCAACCCCAAAACTCCTGCACCCCAACTCCCCTCACCCCCGGGCACCCCCAACCCTCGCACCCCCCCTCCACTCACTCCCTGGGCCCCCCCATCCCTTACACACACACCCCCCCCCCCATTCCCTGGGCACCCCCTGCCCCAGCACCCCCCTCCCCTCACCCCTGGGCCCCCTCAGCCCCGGATGACCCCAAATCCCTGCACCCCCCCCTCTTCTCACCCCCTGCACCCCCTCCCCTCGCCCTCTGGGCCCCCCCGGGTCCTGATCCCCCTTCCCCTCACCCCCTGACCCCCCCCAAGCCCTGCATTCCCCCCTCCTCTCAACCCGGCCCCCCCATCCCTTACACACACACCCCCCATCCCTGACCCCCCCCCCCCCCAACCCCTACATCCCCCCCTCCTCTCAACCCGGCCCCCCCCATGCCTTACACCCCCTGAGCGCCCCCCAAACCCCTGCACCCCACGTCCCCTCCCCTCCTGACCCCCCCCAACCCCTGCACCCCCCCCTCCCCTCAACCCGGCCCCCCCATGCCTTACACCCCCTGAGGCCCCCCCAAACCCCTGACCCCCCCCCCCAACTCCTGCACCCCCCTCCCCTCACAGCCTGGGCACCCCCAACCGCTGACGACCCCAAAACCCCCCCCCCTCACCCCCGGCCTCCCCCCGCCGCCACCAACCGCCACTTCCGCATCAACCGACGCTTTGAATCCCGGCGCCACTTCCGCCCAGAGCCCCGCCCCCCGCCTCGGCCCCGCCCCAAGCCCCGCCCCCGCCTCTCTCCAGCCCCGCCCCCGCAGCGCCCCGGGGCCGCGGGTTCGCGTCCCGCCGCGGGCGGGAGTAGGGCGAGGTGTTGGGGCGGGGGGGGGGAGATACACATTCCCTGTGCCCCCAGAGCACCCCCGGGACAGCCCCAGATGTCCCTGCGGTGTCCCCATAGCCCTCCTGAGCCCCCGCGGGATCTGGTGATAACACTGAGCATCTCCCCGTAGCACCTCCCTACAGCATCCCCCAAATCCCTCCCTATAGCATCTCCCTATAGCACCCCCCAAATCCCTCCCTATAGCATCTTTCTACAGCACCCCCCTATAGCACCCCCCAAATCCCTCCCCATAGCATCTCCCCATAGCATCTCCCTATAGCATCCCCCAAATCCCTCCCTATAGCATCTCCCTATAGCACTCCCCTATAGCATACCTCGAATCCCTCCCCATAGCATCTCCCTATAGCATCTCCCTATAGCACCCCCCAAATCCCTCCCTATAGCATCTTTCTACAGCACCCCCCTATAGCACCCCCCAAATCCCTCCCCATAGCATCTCCCTATAGCACTCCCCTATAGCATACCTCGAATCCCTCCCCATAGCATCTCCCCATAGCATCTCCCTATAGCATCCCCCAAATCCCTCCCTATAGCATCTCCCTATAGCATCCCATGATAGCACTCCCCTATAACATCCCCCAAATCCCTCCCTATAGCATCTCCCCATAGCATCTCCCTATAGCATCCCCCAAACCCCTCCCTATAGCATCTCCCTATAGCATCCCATGATAGCACTCCCCTATAGCATACCCCAAATCCCTCCCCATAGCATGTCCCTATAGTGCCTTCCCAAAAAGTCCCCCCAAAACATCTCCCGGCCGCATCCCCCCATCCCATCCCCCCAGCCGTCTCCCCCCGGAGCGTCTCCATCCCGCCGGGGCTGGATGCTGGAGGCCTGAACCCCCTTCCTGCTGCCGGGAGCCTCCTGGGGGGGGGCGGGCGGTGCCTCACTGGGGTGATGAGCTTGGCAGGACTCAGGAGGGGGGTGGGAAGCGACTCCGGGCATCCTGCCCCGCATCCCCGCTGCCCTATTCAGCGATGCCCGGGGAACCGGCGCTAATTGGCACCGGAGCTGGAACGACGCCTGGATACGGCCGCGGCTTCGTTTTCAAGCCTGGGAAGAGGAAAAAATAAGGAGGGGGAGCTCCTTTTTTTGAGGGGGGGGGGGGGAACTCAGCAGCTTTGTAAAATTCCCCCCCCCCCCCAAAAAAAATCCCCGTCAATTAACAGGAGCCCCGAATCCCACGGGACTGTCTGCGGAGGGGATGTCAAAGCGCAGCCGGCCTCGATGGGGTGATGCCCCCAAAAATTACAGGGAAGGGAGGGGGGAATTGCAAATCTGAGTGTTTTTTCCCCCAAATAAATGTCAGCTCGAGGCCGCTGGGGAGGCCAAAGCCGCCCGGGACACAGGGCTCTATTGAGAAAGGGAAGAACAACACACAAAAAAAAAAAAAAAAAAAAAAAAGGAAAAAAATAAAACAACCCCTAAATGAGCCGGGCGGAACGCCAGGCCGGGAGCGCCGAGGGACGTGCCCGGAGTAGGGAAACGGAGCGATTTCGGGGGGCGAGCGGAGCCTGCCCGAAATGTGGGGAGCGCCGGCCGCCCCGCGGGGCCACCCCGCTCCCCCCGGCTTGCTGCCGCTGGCCTGGCTCCTGGCCCTGCACGCAGGTAATGGGGCTTCCCCCGCTTTTCCAAGGTTTTCCCCATTTTTTTTTTTTTTTTTTTTTTTCCCAATGGGGTTTGGGGGTATCCGGATGGCGGGGGGTGGCGGCGGCGGCGGGTGGTACCCAATAAATGGGGGTAGTTTGGGTGGGGGGGGTCACGGCGCCGTCGAGCATCCCCTCTCTTGGGAGAGGCAAAAAAGAGGGGGGAAAATTGGGAATTAAAACCTGGGAAAAACACTTTTCCGCAGCCGAGCGGGTCCTGCCGGGGGGGGGTGGTGTGGATCTGCCACCTGCCCCCCCCCCCACCCAACCTTGAGCTTCTCCCCAGCTTTTCTGCTTCCCCCAAAACCCCTTTTTTGCTCATTTTTCAGCATCCCCAAATCAACCGTCTTACCCCTCCTTCCGCTTTCCCCAAAACCCCTTTTTTCGCCCCGTTTCTCCGTTCACTCCGGTTCGCCTCATCCTGCTGCGACCCTGGTTTATTTATTCCCTGCCCGAACCGTCATTTATTCCCTAAACACCCACCTTTTTTGGGGGGTTCGAACCACCCCTTCCCAGGTCCGGCAACATGGGAAAACCCCCTGCCAACCACTTTGCACCATTTTGCCCAAGTTTGGACCCAAAACCAGCCCGGGGGAGGCCCCATTTCCCTCCGGAGGAGCCGAGGATGCCAAGCGAAGCGAATTAGCTTGGATGCGCACCCCAAAAAAGCGCCTGGGTTGCAGCCAGACACCCCCCCCCCAAAAAAAAAAAAATAATAAACAAAACGCTTTTTTTTTCCCCCAAAGAAATAGGGATTTATTCCTCAAAATAGTGGGAAAATGAGGACTTTGAGTGGTTTTTTTTTTTTAAGCAAGGAAGGGTGGGAAATCTCAATCCCTAAACCAGGGCGGGGGGGGGGATATTGCCTGATTTAGTACCTGACTCCCAAATTTATTACCCGGAGTGGAGGAAAAAATGAGCAGTTGGGTTAAAAAAAGGGAAGGAACGGTGAAAAAGGCGGCATTTTGGGGGGGGGCGCTTGGGGTGCGAGGCCGGGTTAAAAGCGGCCTTTCCCGTCCCGCGCTTGGCTTTTCCCTAGGGGATTCCGAGACATTTTTAGGGGGGAATTGGGGGGGGGGGGGGGGCATGTTTTCGGGGCCGAGGTGCCGGGGAGGACGGAGGGACGGGCGCCGCATACCAATAGGTCTCATGACTTTTCGGGCTTGTTTAACGCCTTTCTTGCTCCCGCTTCGCCCTCCCCAGCTGCTTTTCCCACTCTTTCCCCCCCCCCCCCCGCCCCCCCCCACTTCCCTTCCCTGCCCCGTCAATACGGGGTTTGTTCGCCGTCGCATGACGGCATCCGGGTTGGTGGTGGTGGGGAGGGGGGGGTGTCACGGGTGGGACCCCAGGGCCGGCACAAGTGGGGATAAGGCTAGGGGATGTCGGGGGGGAGAAAAAGGCTGGTTTGGAGGGGGTCACCCCCCCCCCCCCCAAAAAAAAAAAAAAAAAAATTAAAAAAAAATCAGTTTTTTCCACTTTTTTCCTCGCCTTTTTTGGCTTAAAACCAGTGCCGAGGAGCGATGCGCGTGCATCGACCTCCCCCCCCCGCCCCCCACCACCACCACCACACCCCCCCCCCAAGTTTTGCATCCCCGAGGGGAGGGGGTTCGGCTGCACCCGGAGCATCCGACAGGGCTGGGATGCAAAAATCCCCCCGCCCCCCCCCCCCGGGTTTTGGGGGCGACGCACGCGGTTGTCGCAAAGGGTTGCTGCGGGAGAGCGCATTCGGGGGGGGGGGGAGAGGAGGGGGGGGGGGGGGGTCCGCCGCATGGATTTTGGCAGCATCATCCCCACAACGGGAGGTCTCCCCTACATTTTTTTGGGGGGGGGGGGCGAGGCATGCACTTCTGCAAAGGGCTGGTTGCATCGACCCGGCAGCAGGAGCGCTCCCCCCCCCCCCTCCCCCCCACCATGCGCTTTTTGGGGGGGGGGCGACGCATGCATTTTTTCAAAGGGTTGCGCCGACCCACCTCCCCACGCTCAGCACCGCTCCGGGAGGTGGAAGGGGGGGGGGGGTGTCCCCGTTTTTCTCCGGGTGCGGAGGACCAGGCAGCCTGCCCGGCCCCCCCACCCCACCCCCCCCGCCCTCCACTGTGTCTCCCCACCCCAAGGTCTGCTGGCGGGGGTCAACATCACCAGCCCCACGCCGCTGGTCCGCGGGACGGCGGGCAAAGCGGCGCTGCTCTCGGTGCGCTACGCCAGCGCCAGCGCCGACAAGCCGGTGGTCAAGTGGCAGCTGAAGCGGGACAAGCCCGTCACCGTCGTCCAGTCCATCGGCACCGAGATCATCGGCAACCTGCGGCCCGATTACCGCGACCGCATCCGGGTGCTGGAGAACGGCTCGCTGCTCATCAACCCCCTGCAGCTGGCCGACGAAGGTGCTTACGAGGTGGAGGTGTCCATCACCGATGACACCTTCACTGGCGAGAAGACCATCAACCTCACCGTGGACAGTAAGTGCAAGAAGGACGTCCAGCGGAGACTGGGTTCTCCATGAGATGTCTTCCCTGACCGCTTTTTGGGAGGGCTTTCTCCCACCGGGAGGTGGTCTCTGCGGGTTCAGCCACCCCATGCTGCCAAGCCACGTCCCCGGTGGGGTTTTGATGTGCCCTTTCCCGTCCCCTGGGCCCATCCATCCCACGAGGCACGGCGTCACCCTGGTTCCCCCGCTCGCCTGCAGTCCCCATCTCGAAGCCGCAAGTGCTGGTGGCCTCCTCGACGGTGCTGGAGCTCAGCGAGTTCTTCACCCTCAACTGCTCGCACGAGAACGGCACCAAGCCCACCTACACCTGGCTGAAGGACGGGCGGCCGCTGAGCAATGACTCCCGCCTGCTCCTCTCCCCTGACCAGAAGATCCTCACCATCACCCGCGTCCTCATGGCCGATGACGACGTCTACAGCTGCCTGGTGGAGAACCCCATCAGCCACGGCCGCAGCATCCCCGTGAAGCTCACCGTCTACCGTAAGCCACCCGTTCTCCCCTCCCACGCCTCTGGGGCCGGCTTTCCTTTTGAGATGCTCCCAGCTAAAATCTGGGGGGGGGTTGTCCCCCCCGATTCCTCTCCCCCAGGCCGCAGCTCCCTCTACATCATCCTCTCCACGGGCGGCATCTTCCTCCTCGTCACCCTGGTGACAGTTTGTGCCTGCTGGAAACCCTCCAAGAAGTACGGCTGGGGGTAATGCGGGAGACGAAGGGCATTCCTCTTACCCTGTCCCATCTTGTCCCATCCTGTCTTTTCCCGTCCCATCGCATCCCATCCCATCCCATCCCATCGCATCCCATCCCATCGCATCCCATCCCATCCCATCCATCTTGTCCCATCTCATCTCATCTCATCATCCCATCCCATCTTGTCCTGTCCCATAACATCACACTTCATCCTGTCCCATCTCATCCCAACCCATCCTGTCCCATCCTGCCTTGATCCATCTCTCCTGTTGCAACCCATCCCATCCCATCTCATCTCATCTTGTCCCATCCCATTCCACTCCATCTCATCCCATCCCATCCCATCTCATCTTGTCCCATCCCATCCCACTCCATCTCATCCCACTCCATCCCATCCCATCCCATCCCATCCCATCCCATCCCATCCTGCCTTGATCCATCTCTCCTGTTCCATCCCATTCTATCCCATCTCATCTCATCTTGTCCCGTCCCATTCCACTCCATCCCACCCCATCCCATCCCATCCCATCCCATCCCATCCCATCTCATCTTGTCCCATCCCATTCCACTCCATCTCATCCCATCCCATCCCGTTCCATCCCATCCCATTCTGTCCTGTCCTGTCCCATCCCATCTTGTCCCATTACATCTTGTCCCATCCCATCCCATCCTGTCCCAGCCTGCCTCAACCCATCTGTCCTGTCCTCGTCCCGTCCTGTCCCGTCCTGTCTCGTCTCATCTTGTCTCATCTCATCTCATCTCATCTCGTCTCATCTCTCCTCATCTCATCCCATCCCATTCCACTCCATCCCATCAAACCCCATCCCATCCCATCTCTCCCTCACCACAGCACCACGCCCTTTCCCAGCTGAACCGCAGTCCGTTCCCCGCACCGTGGTGCCGATGCTGTCCCCCCCCTCTCCCTTCCCCAGGGAGAAGCGGCAAGCGGAGACACAACCGGCCTCGGAATACGCCGAGCAGGACGAGGAGCGCCTGAAGCACGAGGGTGAGTGCCGGCCCCGGCGCGACGGCGGCGGGTGGGGGAACGCCGACGCCGCCGGCGGGGTAAGCAACGCTTTGCCTCCACGCAGCCGAGGGCATCCCGCGGAGTGGCGAGCACGAGCGCAAAAACCCGGTGGCCTTGTACATCCTCAAGGACAAGGTGAGCGGCCCGTAGCGCGCCCGGAGCTCGCCGGCTGTGCGCCGCGGCACCGGGCCTCGCACGCTTCACGCACTCGTCCACCCTTTGGCTTTTGGCAGGACTCGCCGGAGGCAGAGGAAGATTCGTCACCCGAACCCCGTGGCACGGTTGAACCGGGTTACACCAGCTCGCCCATCCCAGCAGCCGGTCGCTCGCCGGGACCCGTGGGGCGTTCGACGCGCCGTTACCATCGCTCGCCGGCTCGCTCGCCCGCCTCCACGCGGACGCACAGGTCGCCGCCGGGATCGCCGGCGCGTTCCCGTGGAGCCCCGCGGCTGCTGCGGACTGCTGGCGTCCACGTCATCCGGGAGCAGGAGGAGGCCAACGCCGTGGAGATCAGCGCCTGAGCCGGGGGGGGGACACGTGCGCGCGCGCGCGCGCTTCGGCGGCGCCAAGCGAGCGGGGACACCGGCACGGCCCCGCTCCCGCCACTGGGCATCGTTGGGCTGGGCGTAAAGTCACTAATTTGCTATTGATCCCACCCGGAGCTCCCCTCTTCCGTCCCCCGCCTTCCCGGGGCGTTGCTTGAATGGTTTCTCGCCGGGAGGAGCGTGCAGGGAGCGTGTGAGAGGACACGCGCGGAACACGCGGGGAGCGCGCGCGGAGGGGGCGTGCAGGGGGCGTGCAGAGAGAGGGCTTGCACGGAAGGCGCAGGAGGGCACGCGGGCCGCGTGTGTCACGGGCCGAGCGTGCAGGGAGAGCGCGCCCCGAGCACGCGGGAGGACGCGCGCACAGGGCACGGGGACCCAGCGTGCCGGGAGCGTGCAGGAGCGCGCACCAAGGGTGCAAGGGGCCGTGCGCGGGGATGGCGCGGGGCGGAGCGCGGGGAGCACGCCGGGGAGAACGCGCACGGAGCGCGCCGCTGGGGGGCCGCGTGGATTGTGTGGAGAGAGCGCGCACGGAGCGCGTGGGGAAGGCGTGCACAGAGCGTGCGTGGAGCGTGTAGAGAGCGTGCACGGAGCGTGTAGAGACCATGCATGGAGTGTGCAGAGAGCGTGCATGGAGCGTGCAGAGACCATGCATGGAGCGTGTAGAAAGTGTGCACAGAGCGTGCATAGAGCGTGTAGACAGTGTGCATGGAGCGTGCACGGAGCATGCACAGAGCATGCATGGAGCGTGCATGGAGCGTGCATGGAGTGTGTACAGAGCGTGCATGGAGCGTGTAGAGACCATGCGTGGAGTGTGCAGAGAGCATGCATGGAGCGTGCATACAGTGTGCATGGAGCATGCAGAGAGAGTGCATGGAGCGTGTAGAGAGTATGCACGGAGCATGCACAGAGCATGCACGGAGCGTGCATGGAGCGTGCATGGAGTGTGCACGGAGCGTGCATGGAGCGTGTAGGGAGCGTGCATGGAGCGTGCATGGAGCGTGTAGAGAGTGTGCACGGAGCGTGCACAGAGCATGCATGGAGCGTGCATGGAGTGTGCAGAGAGCGTGCATGGAGCGTGCATACAGTGTGCATGGAGCATGCAGAGAGCATGCATAGAGTGTGCATGGAGTGTGCATGGAGCGTGTATGGCGCGTACACGGAGCATGCACAGAGCATGCATGGAGCGTGCAGAGACCATGCATGGAGTGTGTAGAAAGTATGCACAGAGCATGCATGGAGTGTGCATGGAGCGTGCACAGAGCATGCATGGAGCATGTAGAGAGCGTGCATGGAGCGTGCATGGAGCATGTAGACAGCGTGCACGGAGCGTGCATGGAGCGTGTAGAGACCGTGCATGGAGCGTGTAGAAAGTGCGCACAGAGCGTGCATGGAGCGTGCATGGAGTGTGCATGGAGCATGCATGGAGCGTGCATGGAGCGTGCATAGAGAGTTCACGGAGCGTGCACGGAGCATGCACGGAGTGTGCAGAGAGCGTGCACAGAGCGTGCAAATTGTGCATGGAGCGCGCAGTTACGACTGCATGGGAGCGCGTCAGCGTCCGGAGCGCTCTCCGAGCGCGCGTGGAGCGTGCAGGGAGCAGGAGCTGGCAGAGAGTCCACGCAAGGGCGCGCGGAGGGAGCAGGCGGGCAGTGCTGGCGGAGGGCGCGCGTGGAGTGCGCCAAGAGAGCACGGGGGCAGCGTCGGCAGCGAGGGCGCGTGGAGCCCGCGTGGAGCGCGCGGGGAAGGCAGCGAGCGCGCGGTCGAGCGCGAGGCCAGCGCGGCGCCATGCGGTGCTTGCCGGGTTCCGCGCGCGGAGCACGCGGAAGAAGCGTGCGGAGAAGAGCACACACGAGGCGCGCAGCCGAGACGGGAGCGCGCGGGGAGCACACGCAGGCAGCCTAAATTGGGGGGGGGGGTGGGGGGGTGGCTCCCTCCTCTCCCCCCCCTCCCCCTCCGCCACCTCCCCGGCTGCACCGTCCCCTAAACACGGGCTCAAACCACCCCCCCCCTCCCTGGGCCCGAGCGCCGTCCTTCCGCCGCGCCTGGATTTTCTGGGAAAAATCCCCCCCGGTTTTGGGGCGCGCGCGCGCCATCGCCTCTCCCCCAGGCCTTCCCCGGGAAATAGGTTTAGGATGAAAACCGGAGAGCGGCCGGCCGAGCGAGCCGGGCCCCGGGGCACCCGGGGTGGGTGCCGGGGCACCCCGGGGTGCGCTACTAACCAATAAACTAAACGTGCTACCCGGCCGGCGGCGGCACCCTTGGGTGTCTTTGTGGAACAGGGTGCCCCCCCGGGGTGGGGTTGGGGGGGGGGGACGGGATACAAGAGGTGGGTGATAGCTGAGACCGGGCAAGCTCAGCGCAGCTGGCTGGCACCCAAGTTTCAGCTCGCGGAGCCTGGGGGACCCTCAGCCGTTCACTCTGGTCCCTACTGATGGTGTCCCCAGCCGAGAGCTCGTTTCTTCTTAATTCATCTTCCTCTGAACGTGGCGGGGGTGGGGGTGGGGGTGCGGAATTTCTTCTGATTAATTAAATTCGTTAAACACCCGTGTCCCCAGCCCTGCTGCCTCCGGGTGCTGCCAGTGCCACCATGACCGGGTGTTTGTGTCCATCTCCCTCCCCCAGCACTTCCCGGCCCCCGCGTCCGGCTATTGTCCCCCCCCATCCGGAGCCGGATCTGGCCCCGGTGGCGGCAGGGAGGGACCGGGATTTGGGGAGGAAGCGGGAAGGTTGGCGGGGGCCGGCATGGCGGGCGGCTGGGCGACGGCGTTGGGGCTGGGGCTCTGCCTCGCCACGCTGCGCCGGGGAGGTGAGTGCGGCCCCCGGGGCGGGGGGGAGCAAAATACCCTTAACTCTGCCCCCCCTCCCCGCCCCGCCACCCACCGGGGCTGAGACCGTGCGCGCTCGGTGCACCCACCGTCCTCCATGTCACCCCACAGGCTGCCACCCCCCCGGCGCAGCCCCGGCACCCCAAACCACAGCTGGTAAGGACACCCCGTGGGGATGATGTGGGTGGGTGGGGGGGACCCCAAAAAATCCTGTCCCCTTCCCCCCCCCCACCCATGGCGTCCCCTCCCCACCGCAGCGCTGCGGGACAATTTCCGCCTGCAGCCGGGTGATTTGGTGGCCACGGCGGGGCAAGCGTTGGAGCTGGATTGCGTCCCCCCCTCGGGGCACCCCGAACCCCACGTCACCTGGAAGAAGGACGGGGTGACCTTGGACTTGACGGGTGACCGGTACGTGGTCACCAACGGGAAGTTGCGGGTGGCACCGGCGCGGCGCAGTGACTCTGGGGTCTACATCTGCGTGGCGGCCAACGCGGCAGGCGAGAGGGAGAGCCGGGGCGCCCGCGTCTCCGTCCTGGGTAAGCCACGGGTGTCCCATGGGTGGGGGACGTGTCACACCTGGTCCTGGTGCCACGTCCCTCAATGTCCCCCACAGAGAAGCCGACCATCGTGCGGCGCCCAAGCGACGCCGTGGCGGTGGCCGGCAGCACCGTGGAGCTGGGCTGCGGCGCCCAAGGTGACCCAGCGCCGCGGGTGCAGTGGCACAAGGAACGTGGGGACCTGCCCTGGGGCAGGTAGGTGGTGGCAGGGTGGAGGTGTCCCATCCCCAGGGTGGGGTAGCGATGGGGCTGATGGAGACCCGGTGACCTGCAGGCACGAGGTGGACCGGGAGAACACGTTGCGCCTCTACGCCGTGACGGCCACCGACGCCGGCACCTACGTGTGTACGGCACAGAGCCAGCTGGGCACCGCCGCCGCCACCGCCCGCCTCCGCGTGGAGGGTCAGTGGTGGGACCTCTGTGGCCTCCACCGCCACGGGGACCCAGGGTCATCGGGGGGGTCCATGCATCTAACGGGGGCCATCTAATGGGGTTCATCCGAGGGGAGTCTGTCCAAGGAGGCGTCCAGCCAAGGGAGGTCCATCCAAGGAGGTCGTCCATGGGGAGTCTGTCCAAGGGGGGTCCATCCAAGGGTATCTATCCAAGAAGGTCTATCCAAGAGGGTCCATCCAAACAGGATCCATCCAACTGACTCCTCTAAGGGGGTCCATTCAAGAAGGGTCCATCAGAGGGGCTACTTCTGAAGGGCATCCGTCTCAGGAGGTCTATCTAAAGGCATCCATCCAACAGTATCCATCCAACAACATCCATCCAAGGGGTCCATCCAAGCATGTCCGCGTAAGGGGATCCATCCGAGGGGATGCATCCAGGTGGGGGTCCATCCAAGGGGATCCATCCAAGCATGTCCGCGTAAGGGGATCCATCCGAGGGGATGCCTCCAGGTGGGGGTCCATCCAAGGGGATCCATCCAAGCAGGTTCCTCCAAGGGGATCTCTTTGTGGGGGTCTGTCCAAGGTGGGGGGGTCAATTAAAAGAGGATTCAGCAAGAGGTATCCATCCAAAGGGTCCGTCTAAGGGGGACATAGCAATGGGAGTCTATCGTGGGGTCCATCAAAGAAGGTCCATCCAAGAGGTGTCCATCCAAGACAGATTCATCAAAGGGTGTCTGTCTGAGGGGGTCTATCCAAGAGGTGTCCATCCGAAGGGTCCATCTGAGTGGATCCTTCCAAGGAGACCCCAGGGCCTCCAGGCACGGGTATCTGGGGTGGGTGCTGAGGGACCTTGCTCCTGCCTGGTGCCGCTGTTACCTTCCCTCTGCCCCACAGACCGCCTGCCAACGGGCCGGCGGGAGCCTGCGCCACGGGACCTGCTGGCCATGCGGCTGCACCTGGACAACGGCACCGCGCTGCCCGCCGCCGCCGCCGTCCGGCTCCGCTGGCGGGTTGGTGTGATGTCAGGGTGGCCCCGCCAGAGGGCTGGGATGGGACACAGGGATGAGGCTGGAGCTCCATCCCCACGTTCCATCTGTGTCCCACCATGCCTCGTAACCCTTCCCGTCCCCTCCAGGTGCTGACGCCGGCACCGGCGCCAGACGGCTACATGGTGCTGTACCGCTGCCTGCTCCCTGCCACCACCGCCTGGGTCCAGCACGATGCGGGCAGGGACCTCAGCACCGTCATCCCCGCGCTCCGCAGGGGCTACAAGTATGAGTTCAAGGTCCGACCTTACGCTGGAGGGACCCAGGGCTTGGACAGCAACAGCAGGCACCTCTGGATACCCGAGGAAGGTGGGTTGGGTGTGAGGTGCCACCAGGGACGCCCGGGTGGAGGATGAGGGGGTCAGTTGGGGGTCCCAGGGGGCCTCAGCACCGCTGTCCCGGCAGTGCCAAGCGCGGCGCCCCAGCACGTCACCGTGGGCCAGGCTGAGACGGGGAACGGCACCGTGGTCGTGCGCTGGGAGCCACCTCCTCCTGAGGCCCACAACGGCATCATCCGGGGCTACAAGGTTTGGGGTGACGGGGCAGGGAGGGGCCTGGGGGCTTCTGGCCAAAGAGGGTCCATCCAAGGTTCCAATCTAAGGGGGATCCATCCAAGAAAGGAGCGTATCAAAGGCGGGGGCCAATCCAAGGGGTCCATCCAAGAGGGATCTCGATAAGGAGGTTTGTCCAAGGGGGCCAACCAAGGTGGAGGTCCATCCCAGGAGACCCATCTAAGGGGGGATCCATCCAAGGAGATACATCCAAGGGGTAACTCTAAGGAAGGGGGTCATCCAAGCGGATCTAACCCAAGGGGGACCATCCAAGGGGGTTCAGCCTAGGGGATTCATCTAAGGGGGTCCTCCAAGGGGTCTGTCCAAGAGGGATCCATCAATGGGGGTCCATCAAGTGGATTCATCTAATGGGGCCCATCCGAGGGGGTCCATTCAAGGGGCGTTCCTCCATGGGCATCCATGCAAAGGGGTCCATCAAGGGGGTCCATCTAAGGCGGGGTCCACCCAAGGGGGTACATGCAAAGAGGGTCATCCAAGGGGGTCAATCCTGTTGGGATCCGTCATGGGGGTCCACCAAGGGCATTCATCTAAAGGGGTCCATACTCTTGGTGCCTGCCAGGTCTGGTCAATGGGGGAGGGGTGGCAACGCCCCACCAACAGGACAGTGGACGGAGGCACCCACCACCTGGAAACCCTCCTCCCGAGCCCTGGGGCCGAATTCTGTGTCCAGGTGGCAGCTTTCAACGGCGCGGGGCTGGGGGTCCCCAGCAACGCCACCTGCAGCATCCTGGGTAGGGGACAGGGAGCAAGACGGGGGGCGGGGGCGGAGGGGGGGGTGGCATAGGGGTGACACTGGTGGGACCCTCGCAGGGCTGACGGCAGGGAGCACCAGGGTGGTGCAGGTGCTGCGGCAGCCCGCCGTCATCGCAGCCGCCGGCTCCCTGCTCTGGCTGGCCTTGCTCGCCCTCCTCCTCCTCCTCTGCCAGCGCCGCGCCAGCCAGGACGCCGCGGCTCGCCACAGGTAAGGGGGGGGGGGGGGGGGGGGCCGTGGGGTGGGGGAGACGGGGAGGGGGTCCCCAGCAGGGTGGGGACGGGGGGTGACCTGGCGGCATCCCTCGCCCCACAGGCTGGTGGCCGGTGACTCGCCGTGGCTCGGTGGCCCCTGGAAACCCGGCTGTGCCCCCCACAACCTCAGCAGCAGCAGCAGCCTCAGCAGCCGGCTCCTGGGCAGCGACGGCAGGGACCCCCACCCCTCCAGTGAGCCCCCTGGGGCTGGGACCCCCACCCAGTGCCATGGGACCCCCACCCCTCCAGTGAGCCCCCTGGAGCTGGGACCCCCACCCAGACCCGTGGGACCCCCACCCCTCCAGTGACCCCCTGGGGCTGGGACCCCCACCCAGACCCGTGGGACCCCCACCCCTCCAGCGACCCCCTGGGGCTGGGACACCCACCCAGACCTGTGGGACCCCCACCCCTCCAGTGACCCCCTGCAGCTGGGACCCCCACCCAGACCCGTGGGACCCCCACCCCTTCAGTGAGCCCTGGGTTGGGACCCCCACCCAGACCCGTGGGACCCCCACCCCTCAAGTGACCCCCTGGGTTGGGACCCCCACCCAGCACCATGGGACCCCCACCCCTCCAGTGAGCCCCCTGGAGCTGGGACCCCCACACAGGCCCGTGGGACCCCCACCCCTTCAGTGAGCCCCAGGTTGGGACCCCCACCCAGACCCGTGGGACCCCCACCCCTCCAGTGACCCCCTGGGGTTGGGACCCCCAACCAGACCCGTGGGACCCCCACCCCTCCAGTGAGCCCTGGGTTGGGACCCCCACCCTGTTCCATGGGATCCCTCCCCCCCTGCCTAGGACCCTCGCCGGGTGCTGTGAGACCAAAGAAGGGTGCCCAAGACCCCCACCCTATGCCTGGGACCCCCCTTGATGCCATGGGACCCCCACCTGGGTGCCCCCCCTTGCCATGGGACCCACTCTGCAGGCAGCAGGGACCTGGGGACAGACAGAGCCGAGGACGGAGGGGACAAGAGACACCCAGCTCAGCACCCATGGGTGCCCTGACCGCTCTCCCCCCCCCCAGCCCTGTCCTTGGAGCCATCGAGCCTCGGCCCCCCCCACACCCCCCAACCACAGCAGCCTCCACGGGGGGCACCCGCCGCCCCTTGGGGACGCAGGGTGCTACGTCGGGGGGCACCCCGGGGTGCGCACCTCGCCCAGCACCCCCAACCCCGCACCCTGGGAGCGCATCCGCAAGAGAGGTGGGTATGGGGCGGGGGGGGGGGGAGGGACACGGGGACACTGGGGGGGACACCAGGGAGGTGGCTCATGGCTGTGTGTTCCCCATCCCGTGCAGAGCTGCACCAAGTGCACAGCACCCCGCTGCTCGCCGGTGGCCCCGGCCACGTCCCCGGGAGCGAGTGGGGGACGGATTTTGGGCTGGCAGCCGGGTGGCCTCAGCAAAGGGGACACGACGGTGACACCGCCACCGCCGTGCCAGCCAGAGGGGACCCGCGGCAGCTGCCGGTCTTCAGTTCCCCGAAACCACGTCGGGGCAGCGCCTCGCTGGCCGCCGGCGTCGCCGGCTTACCAGTGACACCCCCGAGGCCACCCCACGCCTGGCACCCACCGGTGACGCGGTGAGTCTGGGTGTCCCCCACCCTGGGGAGGCAGACGGGTGCCCCCCACCCTGACCCCTATGCCGCAAAAGCCACCGTGTCCCTTCCACCTGCAGGTCCCCGGCCACTGCATGTCCCAGGGACACGTCCCCCAACACCAGGCGCCCCAAGGACGTGTCCCAAGTCACTGGGACCCCCAGGGACACGTCCCCAGTCACCAGGCGCCCCAAGGACATGTCCCAAGTCACTGGGACCCCCAGGGACACGTCCCCAGTCAGCAGGCGCCCCAAGGACATGTCCTCGGTCGCTGAGATCCCCAGGGACATGTCCCCAGCCACGAGACGCCCCAAGGACGTGGCCACCACAGTCACTGGGATTCCTAGGGACGTGTCTCCAGCCACGCGGCGCCCCAGGGACACATCCTCGGTCACTGAGAGCCCCACACCAGCCACCAGGCACCCCAGGGACACGTCCCTGGTCACTGAGAACCCCAAGGACATGCTCCTGGCCACCAGGCGCCCCAAGGATGCGTCACCAGTCACCAGGCACCCCAGGGTCAAGTCCCCCGTCACCAGATGCCATGAGGACGTGTGCCCGGCCACCAGGCAGCCCAGGGAGCCATCGCCGGCCACCAGGCACCAGAGGGACACAATCTCGGCCACCAGGCATCCTGAGGACACATCCCCGGTCACCAGGTGCTCCAGGGACATGTCCCCAGTCACCAGGCACCCCGAGGAGATGTCCCCAGTCCCCGGGCGCCACAGGGACACGTTCCTGGGCAGCAGGTACCCCAAGGACATGTCCCCAGCCACCAGGCACCCTAGGGACCCATCACCAGTGACCAAGCACCAGCGGGAGGTGTCACCAGCCACCAGGCAGCCTGAGGACACGTCCTCAGCCAACGGACACCTGAGGGACAAGTCCCCAGTCACCAGGCTCCCCAAGGAGAAGTCTCCAGGCACTGCGCACCGCAAGGACAAGTTTCTGTCCACCAGGTACCCCAAGGCCATGTCCCTGGTCACCAGGCACCCCAGGGACCCCTCGCTGGTGACCAGGCACCCAAGGGACGTGTTCCTGTCTCCAGCAGGTACCCTGAGGACATGTCACCGGTCACCAGGCACCCCAAGGACACATCCCCAGACACCAGGCACCCAAGGGACACATCCCCGGACACCAGATGCCCCGATGAGAAGTCTCCAGCCCCTGGTCACCGCAGGGACACTTTCCTGGGCAGCAGGTACCCCAAGGATATGTCCCTGGTCACCAGGCATCGCAGGGATCCATCACTGGTGACCAGGCACCCAAGGGACGTGTTCCTGGCCACCAGGTACCCCAATGACACATCCCTTGCCACCGGGCGCCCCAGGGACAGGTCCCCACGCCCTGGCCGCCTCTCACCGGTGCTCAGCGACGGGGTCCTGACGCCGCAACGGGTGGCCGAGGACCTGGAGATGGACCAGGACACCCTCTGCCCGAGGTACGCTCCACCCCCCTGGGACACCACCATGGTGGCAGCATCCCCTGGTTGCCAGCGGCGTCCCTGCCATGTCCCCCACAGCCCCCCAGCGCCACCCACGCCCCGGTCCTTCTCGCCGCCGCACACCTATGGCTACATCTACGGGCCACCGGCCTCCGAGCTGGGTGAGGAGGAGGAGGAGGAAGAGGAGGAGGAGGAGGAGGAGGAAGAGCAGCCAGCGACGAGGGGCTCACCGGGGGGGTCGCTGCTGAACGGCTGGGGCTCTGTCTCAGAGGACAACTTCACCAGCGCCCGCTGCAGCTTGGTGAGCTCCTGCGATGGCTCCTTCCTCCTGGACGCCAGCTTCGCCCGGGCGCTGGCGGTGGCCGTCGACGGCCTCTGCTTCAGCCTCGAGGACGCCGACGGGAGCTATGGGGGTGAGCGAAGGGTTCCCGGACCCCCACTCTGGCCCCCAGCACTGTCACCTCCTCCGGGAAGGTGGCCCTATCATGACACGGCGGTGGTGCCACCACCTCCTGCCTTCTCCCCAGTAGGTCCCTCACCACCACCATCACCCTCGGAGGGGGTCTTCTCGCCCAGGGTCCCCATCCCCACCTGGGACTGGGGGATGGCGCTGGGGGTGCCGCGGAGACCCAGGATGGAAGCGGCTGTGGGCATCCCGCAGCACGGTGAGCAGCGCCCCGATGCAGGGGTGACGGGCACCGGGGGCGGTCCAGGGTGTCACCCGTTGCGGGGTGCTGGAAAATGTCCCCTTTTCTTTCCAGGTGGCCACGGGATGGGGAGTGGTGGCCCCTGGGCCAGGGCAGGTGGTGAGATGGGGACAGGAGGGACAGAAGCGTGGCGTTCTCCAGGGTGTAGGACGCGGCAAGGCCAGAGTCCCCTCAGCTCGGCTAAAAACCAGCTTTATTAAGAAGTTCCCAAAAAAGGGGCTCTTTGCTAACAAAAGCCACCCGCAAAGGGTGGGTGGCACCAAGGTGGGCAGATGTCCCTCCTTCTCCAGCATCCTCGTCCTCCCCAAGTGTCCTCATCCTTTCCCAGTGCCCCCATCCCTCCTCAGTGTTCCCATCCCTCCCCAGATTCCTCATCCCTCCCCAGCATCCTCACCCTCCTCAAGTGCCCTCGTCCCCTCCAAGTGTCCTTGTCCCTCCCCAGCGTCCTCCTCCTTCCCCAGCATCCTCATCCCCCAACCATCCTCATCCTTGCCCGGCCCAAGCACCGTTGTCCATTCCAAGTGTCCCTGCCTTTCCCCAGGGTCATTGTCCCCCCGACTGTCCTCGTCTCCGCTGACAGTTCTCATTCCTCCTGACCATCCACATCCTTCCTCGGCACCCTTGTCCCACCTCGACCGTCCTTGGCCCCCCCTCAAGTGTCCTCATCCCTCACAAGCCACCGTGTCCTTCCTCATGTCTTTGTGCCCCCTCCAAGTGTCCTCATGCCTCCTATCCATCCTCATCCCCAGGGTTCTCATCCCTCCTGAGCATCCTCATCATTCCCCAACTGTCTTCACCCCCTCCCAAGGCTCCTCATCCCTCCCCACCACCCTCATCCCCCTGTGACCTCGTCCCTCCCTACTGTCCTTGTCCCTCCCAAGCAACCTTGTCTTACCCGAGCGTCCTCTTCCCCCCAGCAATCCTCAACCACTTGGCATCCTCGTCCTTCCCCAGTGTCCTCGTCCCCCCAAGCACCCTTGTCCCCAAAAGTTCCTTGTCCCTCCCCAGCACCCTCATGCCTCTGCAGTGTCCTTGTCCTGGTTGCTCCCATGCATGCTCGTCCCACCAGCTGTCCTCATCCCTTCCAACCATCCTCAACCCTCCCAGCCATCCTTGTCCCTCCCCAGTGTCCTCATCCCTCCCAATTGTCCTTGTCCCCAGGGTCCTCGTTCCTCCATGAGCATCCTTGTCCTTCCCCAGTGTCCTCAACCCTCCCAATTGTCCTTGTCCCCAGGGTCCTCCTCCCTCCCTGAGCATCCTTGTCCCTCCCCAGTGTCCTCATCCCTCCCAATTGTCCTTGTCCCCAGGGTCCTCTTCCCTCCATGAGCATCCTTGTCCTTCCCCAGTGTCCTCATCCCTCCCAATTGTCCTTGTCCCCAGGGTCCTCATTCCTCCCTGAGCATCCTTGTCCCTCCCCAGTGTCCTCATCCCTCCCAATTGTCCTTGTCCCCAGGGTCCTCGTTCCTCCCTGAGCATCCTTGTCCTTCCCCAGTGTCCTCATCCCTCCCAATTGTCCTTGTCCCCAGGGTCCTCATTCCTCCATGAGCATCCTTGTCCCTCCCCAGTGTCCTCATCCCTCCCAATTGTCCTTGTCCCCAGGGTCCTCATTCCTCCATGAGCATCCTTGTCCCTCCCCGGTGTCCTCATCCCTCCCAATTGTCCTTGTCCCCATGGTCCTCTTCTCTCCATGAGCATCCTTGTCCCTCCCCGGTGTCCTCATCCCCAGCGACCGTCCTTGGCTTCCTCAGGCAACCTCATCCTTCCTCAAGCATCCTCGTCCCTCCCAATTGTCCTTGTCCCCAGGGACTTCATCCCTCCTGAACACCCTTGTTCCTCCCCAGAGTCCCCGTCCCTCCCAACTGTCCTTGTCTCCAGGGTCCTCCTCCCTCCCCGAGCACCCTCCGCATCCCTCCCAAGCATCCTTGTCCATCCCGACTGTCCTTGACCCACCCCTAGTGTCCTCGTCCCCCCCTCGCGCTGCCACCCACCGCCTGCTGGCTCTGTGCAGCCCTGTTTACGCGGTGCCACTCAGAGATTAAAGAGCATCCTCCCCGTCCCCCCCATGTTCCCCAGCCCCGTGTCCCCAGCCCCGCCACCTTGCCCTCCGCTTCATCGCTTCTCCTGCGACGGGCAGGGAAATGGGGGACCCGGGCGACGGCGGTGGCCGGTGCCTTCACCGCGGTCCCCCGGTGTCCGGCTGCGCCCCGAGCCGTGGCCGCGGGAGCCGGTGGAGCCACGGGACGAGACGCTGCCCGTTGTGGAGCAGCTGCCGGACGCTTGACCCCGGGGCAGGCAGGAGGGTTTGCCGTAGGGGAGGACCTCGTCTGCAAGGGAGGGGACAAGGTTGGGGCTCGGCGGTGACACCCCCCCCCTTCGCAGCCCTTTGGCACAGGGTGGGTGGCTCGGACGTACCGCCGCGGGGCGGGCGATGGGTGACCTTGCGCTCGGCCCCGCTCGGCTCCCGCTCCGGCGAGGGGCCGGGGGTCTCGCCTGGCGGCGGCAGCGGCGGCGGTGGCAGGTCTGCAGCGGAGAGGGGGGGGAGAGGGCTTAGACCCCCATGAACCCCCCCCCGCGCCCCCCCACTCCCCCCCCCTCCCCCACTCACCTCCCAGCTGCTTTTCCCGGTGGTAGCGGCTGCATTTGGGCTTCAGGCGGCTTTTTGGGGTCTCCCCGCGGGTTTTCCCTGGGGGCGATGGCAGTATCAGTCCCCCCCCCAGCCCGTGAGCCCCCCCACCCACCCAAAATGGCCTCCCAGGGCTCACCTGTGCCGGGGGGGCGGCGGGCTCGGGGTGGGTGGCCCTCGTCAGCATCCGGACTCGGCAGGGGGCTGGGTGCCCGCGGGGGGGTGCCGGTGCCATGGGGGGGTCTCCTGGCAAAGACGGGGGCGGGGGGGGGGAGGGGGTGCTCAGCGGCAGCCGCGGTGCTGGCAGGACGCCAGCTGTGCCGGAGCGGGGGGACACTGCGTGGCGGTGGCACAGCTGGATGGCAACGGGTGGGTTAAAGCATCGCAGCCGGGTGGCAGGGCCACAGCTGGATTGCGACCGCACACCTGGGTCACAAGCACGGCCGGATTGCGCCCGCACATCTGGATCACAGCACGGCTGGGTCGCAACCGCACATCTGGATCGCAAGCACGGCTGGGTCGCAACCGCACATCTGGATCGCAAGCACAGCCGGATTGCAGCTGCACATCTGGATCACAGCTCGGCCGGATTACAGCCACACAGCTGGGCTGTGGTGGCACAGCTGGATCACAGCACAGCTGGGTTGCCGTCGCGCAGCTGGACCGCAGCGGTACAGCTGGCCCCCGATGCCACCGCTGCATTGTAGTGGCGTGCCCAGAATGGCGATGGCACGGCTGGATGGCGGTGGCACCACTGGATCATCCAGAGCTGGGCCGCAGCAGCACAGCTGGATGGCAGTGTCCCAGCCAGCTGGTGACAGCGCAGCCACGTCATGGCAACACAGACGGAATGTCAGGCCACGGCCAGCCCACGGCGTCACCAACGGGTCACGACAGCAGGGCCAGGGCATGACCCGACGTCAGGGATGGATGGATGGTGACAACACGGATGGATCGCAAAGGGACATTTGGACCGTGGTGGGACTTCCAGGCCCCAGTGAGACATTTGGACCCCGATGGCATGGCTGGACCACGATGGCACAGCAGGGTGGGATCATGACAACACGACTGGGTTGTGATGGGACATCCAGACCGCAGTGAGACATCTGGACCCCGATGGGACATCCAGACTCCAATGGCACGGCTGGACCGCGATAGCATGGCAGGGCTGGATGGTGACAACGTGTCTGGACCGCGATGTGACATCTGGACCATGGTGGGACATCTGGACCACCGTGGGACACCCAGACCCCTATGAGACATCTAGACCCCAATGACATGGCAAGACCACGATGGCATGGCAAGGTCAGGGCATGACAACATGGCTGGATCACGACAGGACACATCATGGTGGGACATCCAGACCCCAATGGACATCCAGACCCTGATGGGGACATCAAGACCCCGATGGCACAGCTGGACCAAGTGAGACCTATTTCCTACCGGAGCAGGCCGGGGCTGTCGAAGTCACGGAGGCGAGGGATGTCCTCGGCGGCACGGGGTGATGGCGTCAGCGTGGCGGTGGACCGGCAGCCGGAGGAGGCGGCGGGTGAGGACGGCGCGGTGGCACAGGGGACGTGCTCGCCGGGGTACCACTCCTCCGCCCCCCGCCTGCGGGGTGGGGGCCACAGGGTCGGTGCTGGGGCCAGCGTGGCCCAGCCCCCCCCCAGACTCCCACACTCACCTTCCAGCTGCCTCTTCCTCTTCATCCTCCTCCTCCTCCTCCTCCTCCTCCTCCTGGGCGCACTGGCTGAGCTCGCTGGCCGAGGGCGGCGGGGGCAGCAGCTCCGTCCAGCTCACCGCCGGCGGCTTCACCGCTTGCCCCAGCTTCTTCCTCTTGGCCCCTGCGGCGAGGAAGGATGCCGGCGTGGGGCTGCGGGGAGGGGACCGTGCCACTAGCACCCATGGGTCCCCTCCACCCATCCCACCGCCCTACCGTGCTCGGCCCGGCCACGGGATGCCGGGGGGGCGGGGGCATCCATCAGCTGGGCAACCCCCCCGGGGTAGGGGATCCCGTGCTGCGAGAAGGGCCGGGGGAAGGTGCGGAGCTCCTCGCCGCCCGCCTCGATGGTGCTGTAAACCGGCCCCTCGCCGGCCCCCGCCCCAAACTGCTCCGTCTGGGCGATGTACCGGGTGATGCCGGCCTCTGCGGAAGCCCACCAGCACCGTCAGCCTTGACCACGACCCCCCCCCGCCGTCCCAATCCAAGCCACCCATCCTCCCGATGACGCCTCACCGTTGTAGTATCTCTCGGTGGTCCCCAAGCAGCCGGCGGCGCCGGCCATACCGCCGCCGCCGCCGCCACCACCGCGCCACGCGTCTGCCAGCCACGGGTAACCGCCACCGGCGGCTGCCCTGCAAGGAGACGGGGTGAGGGGATGCCAGCGGTCGGTCGGTCGGTGCTGGGGGTCCCGGGGAGATGGGGGGGGTGGACATCGAGGGGGGTTACCTGGGGCTGCCGCGCGCCGGAGCCGGGAAGGCGACTGCGGAAAGAGGTGGGGGTGAGGGCGGCGAGGGGCCACGCCGGGTCCCCGCGGCACCTAGGGGCTTACCGGTGGGCGCGTAGGCGAAGGATGCTGCAAAGAGAGGGGCGGTGGGTGGGGTGATGGGTGCCGGGGTGAGGGGGGGTCCCAGGTGTAGCACCCCCCCCCACCTCCATACCGGTGAAGTGGCTCAGCTCCTTCTTCCTGCGGCGGCGGCCATAGAGCCAAGCGGCGAAGGCAGCGAGGATGACCCAGCAGGCGCCGCCGACGCCGGCGATGAAGGCCGGCCGCCTGGCCACCTCGGCCAAATGCTCGGCCACGCTGCTCCCGCCCGCCGGCCCCGCGTCCCGCTCCGCCGGGGGGGCTGCAAGGGACATGGAGAAGGGGACACACCCGCAGGGGTGCCGAGGAGGCGTCCCCAGCACCGGGGGGGGGGGACCCCTGCCACCCCCGCCCCCGCGGGTGCCGTGGCAACGAGGGACTCACCGATGCGGATGGGGACAGGGGCACTGCGGGCGCCCACGCCAGCGCCGGTGGCAGCAGCGACCTCGGCGTGGTAAGGGACACCGGGGACCAGTCCCCGCAGCACCGTCGCCAGCACCGTCCCCTCCACGCTCTGGTTGATGTGGAAGCGGCTCTCGTTGCCCAAGCACCAGATCTGGGGGGGGTGGAAGAAGACGGGGACGCCCACGGGGACACCGTGACACGGTGTGACGGCGGGGGGACGCAGAGGGATCTGCCACATCCCCGTTGCTGCCCGCCCTCACCCGGTAGTCGCGGATGACGCCGTTCTGCTCGGCCGGCGGCGGCGGCTGCCACGAGATGCGGACGCTGGTGCCATTACCAGCCACGCTGACAGCTCGCGGTGGGGCGCTGGGGGCTGCCGGGGGGGGAAGGCAAGTAGGGTGTCACCTCCCAGGGGGTCCCCGGGGACCCCGGCCATCCCCTCCCTCCCCGCGCTCACCCGCCTCGGGGGTGCGCAGGGCTCGCACGGCGCTGTCGGGGCCGTGGAGGCGATGGAAGTAGGGTCGGACCTTGACCTCGTAGTCCTGGCCGCGGCGCAGGTCGGTGAGCAGGGCCCCCCGCTCCCCCGGCGCCTGCACCGCCCGCACCTCCTCCCAGCGCCCGCCGCGCGGCCGCAGCAGCACCCGGTATCCCTGAAGGAAGGGTGCCTGGCGCTCTACCTGGGGACCCAAGGGGAGGGTGGGATGGTGGGGGGGATGCTCCGCGCTGGGAGCCCGGTACCGGCCACGCGGAGCGGCACTCACGGTCCAGGAGAGGCGGACGGCGCCCAGCGGCAGCACCACGGGCTCCTGGAGGTGCACGGCCACTTGCGCCAGCTCCCGCTGCACCTCCTCGGGGTCCAGCCCTTGCTGCGTGGGGCTGGCATCTGCCGAAAACATGAGCGGGGGGTGGGTCCATGGGCACTTCCAGTGGCATCATTGGGTGGGGATGCACCCAAGGGTGGTTGGTCCTTGGGCAACTCCACTGGTGTCACCAAGAGAAGATGCACCCAAGGGTGGTGGGTGCATGGGAACCTCCATTGGCATCACCAAGTGAAGATGTACCCAAGGGTGGTGAGTGCATGGACATCTCCATTGGCGTCAACAAGTGAAGATGCACCCAAGGGTGGTGAGTGCATGGGCACCTCCATTGGCGTCAACAAGTGAAGATGCACCCAAGGGTGGTGAGTCCATGGGAACCTCCATTGGCGTCACCAAGTGAAGATGCACCCAAGGGTGGTGAGTGCATGGAAACCTCCATTGGCATCACCAAGAGGAGATGCACCCAAGGGCGGTGAGTGCATGGGTACCTCCACTGGTGTCACCAAGAGGAGATGCACCCAAGGGCGGTGAGTGCATGGGTACCTCCACTGGTGTCACCAAGTGAAGATGCACCCAAGGGCGGTGAGTGCATGGGTACCTCCACTGGTGTCACCAAGTGAAGATGCACCCAAGGGTGGTGAGTCCATGGGAACCTCCATTGGCATCACCAAGAGGAGTTGCATCCAAGGGTGGTGAGTGCATGGAAACCTCCACTGGTGTCACCAAGTGAAGATGCACCCAAGGGTGGTGAGTCCATGGGCATCTCCATTGGTGTCACCAAGTGAAGATGCACCCAAGGGTGGTGGGTGTATGGGCACCTCCATTGGCGTCACCAAGTGAAGATGCACCCAAGGGTGGTGGGTACATGGGTACCTCCACTGGTGTCACCAAGAGAAGATGCACCCAAGGGTGGTGGGTGTATGGGAACCTCCATTGGCGTCAACAAGTGAAGATGCACCCAAGGGTGGTGAGTGCATGGACATCTCCATTGGCGTCAACAAGTGAAGATGCACCCAAGGGTGGTGAGTGCATGGGCACCTCCATTGGCGTCAACAAGTGAAGATGCACCCAAGGGTGGTGAGTCCATGGGAACCTCCATTGGCGTCACCAAGTGAAGATGCACCCAAGGGTGGTGAGTGCATGGAAACCTCCATTGGCATCACCAAGAGGAGATGCACCCAAGGGCGGTGAGTGCATGGGTACCTCCACTGGTGTCACCAAGTGAAGATGCACCCAAGGGCGGTGAGTGCATGGGTACCTCCACTGGTGTCACCAAGTGAAGATGCACCCAAGGGTGGTGAGTCCATGGGAACCTCCATTGGCATCACCAAGAGGAGTTGCATCCAAGGGTGGTGAGTGCATGGAAACCTCCACTGGTGTCACCAAGTGAAGATGCACCCAAGGGTGGTGAGTCCATGGGCATCTCCATTGGTGTCACCAAGTGAAGATGCACCCAAGGGTGGTGAGTCCATGGGCACCTCCATCAGCGTCACCAAGTGGGGTGCACCCAAGGGTGGTGGGTACATGGGTACCTCCACTGGTGTCACCAAGAGAAGATGCACCCAAGGGTGGTGGGTGTATGGGAACCTCCATTGGCGTCAACAAGTGAAGATGCACCCAAGGGTGGTGAGTCCATGGGCATCTCCATTGGCATCACCAAGTGAAGATGCACCCAAGGGTGGTGAGTGCATGGGCATCTCCACTGGTGTCACCAAGTGAAGATGCACCCAAGGGTGGTGGATCCATGGGAACCTCCGTTGGCATCACCAAGCAGGGATGCACCCAAGGGTGGCGGGTTCATGGACACCATCACCGCCAGATCTTACCTTGGGTGCGCACAGGCTCCGAGATGCCGCTGGGGTCACTGAGCCCGTAGGCGTTGACCGCCCGCACCAAGAAGAGGTAGACGGTGTCGGGGACGAGGCCGCTCACCGTGTACGTCTCACTCTCCACGTCGGCTGCCACCGTCTGCCACGGGCCACCCACTGCCTGGCTGCCGGGGGACAGGAATGACACAATGGTGGGGTGGCAGTGGGCCACCACGTCACCCCTGGAGACAGAGAGGGTGCTTGTGTGATACCTGAAAGCCTCCACAATGTAGGAGGTGACATCGGTGGCACCACTGTCCTCATTCCCTTTCCAGCTCAGGGTGACACTGCTTTTGGTGATGTTGGTGACCACAGGGGTGGAGGGTGGCCTGGGGAGGAGGCCAGGCTCAGGGGATGGCGGGGAGAGGCTGGATCCTTCATCTGTGGGGAGATGTTTGGAGATCTGGGGTGGCTTCAGCCCCGGTGCCATGGTGTCCCTGGTGCGGTGACGTCCCTGTGACCCACCTTGCACCTCCAGGGAGCTGCCCCAGCGTGTCTCGCCCGCCGAGCTGGTGGCCACACACTCGTAGTACCCAGAGTCCATCACCTGCGAGGGCAAGAGCTCCTGCCCCATCACCCTGAGCACCCGTCACCTCGGCACCCACCACCCTGGGCACCCACCACTCCGAGCACCCACCAACCTGAGCAGTCGCCACCACCCGCAGCCACCACCCTGAGCACCCACCACGCTTTGCCCCCATAACCCTAGGCTCCCACCATCTTGAGCACCCAACGCCCTTTGCACCCACCACCCATTGCATCCACCACCCTGGGCACCCATCACCCTGAGCTCCCACCACCCCAAGTGCCCACCACCCTTTGCAAACACCACCCATGGCACCCACCACACCCACCACCCTTGGCACCCACCACCGTGGGGACCCATTGCCCTTTACACCCCCCACCCTGAGCACCCATCACCCTGAGCTCCCACCACCCCAAGTACCCACCACCCTTTGCAAACACCACCCACCGCACCCACCATCCATTGCACCCCCCACCCTGAGAACCCACCACCCTGAGCTCCCACCGCCCCATGTACTCACCACCTTTTGCAAACACCACCCATCGCACCCACCACCCATCACACCCACCACCTGAGCACCCACCACCCGAGCACCCACCACCCTGAGAACCCATCACCCTGAGCTCCCACCACCCCAAATACTCACCACTCTGCAAACACCACCCATCGCACCCACCACCCTGAGCACCCACCACCCCGAGCACCCACCACCCTTTGCAAACACCACCCATGGCACCCACCATCCTGAGAACCCACCCACCACCTGAGCACCCCCCACCCTGGGCACCCATCACCCTGAGCTCCCACCACCCCGAGAACCCACCACCCCATGTACTCACCACCCTTTGCAAACACCACCCATCGCACCCACCAACCTGAGCACCCACCACCCCAAGTACTCACCACCCTTGGCACCCACCACCCATCGCACCCACCACCCTTGGCACCCACCACCCTTGGCACCCACCACCCATCACACCCACCACCCTTGGCACCCACCACCGTGGGGACCCATTGCCCTTTACACCCCCCACCCTGAGCACCCATCACCCTGAGCTCCCACCACCCCAAGTACCCACCACCCTTTGCAAACACCACCCACCGCACCCACCATCCATTGCACCCCCCACCCTGAGAACCCACCACCCTGAGCTCCCACCGCCCCATGTACTCACCACCTTTTGCAAACACCACCCATCGCACCCACCACCCGTCGCACCCACCACCCGAGCACCCACCACCCTGAGAACCCACCACCCTGAGAACCCACCACCCTGAGCTCCCACCGCCCCATGTACTCACCACCTTTTGCAAACACCACCCATGGCACCCACCACCCGAGCACCCACCACCCTGAGAACCCATCACCCTGAGAACCCACCACCCTGAGCTCCCACCGCCCCATGTACTCACCACCTTTTGCAAACACCACCCATCGCACCCACCACCCCGAGCACCCACCACCCTGAGCACCCACCACCCTTTGCAAACACCACCCATGGCACCCACCAACCTGAGAACCCACCCACCACCTGAGCACCCACCACCCTGAGAACCCATCACCCTGAAGTTCCACCACCCCAAATACTCACCACCTTTTGCAAACACCACCCATGGCACCCACCAACCTGAGAACCCACCCACCACCTGAGAACCCCCCACCCTGAGCACCCATCACCCTGAGCTCCCACCACCCCAAGCACCCATCACCCTGAGCTCCCACCACCCCAAGTACCCACCACCCTTGGCACCCACCACACTTTGTGCCCACCGCACCTTGTCCCCACCACCCTTTGCAAATACCCATTACACCCACCACCCTGAGCACCCACCACCCTGAGAACCCACCACCCCATGTACTCACCACCCTTTGCAAACACCACCCATCGCACCCACCAACCTGAGCACCCACCACCCCAAGTACTCACCACCCTTGGCACCCACCACCCATCACACCCACCACCCTTGGCACCCACCACCCATCGCACCCACTGCCCCGTCCCCACCCCCTGGAGCCCCTCCCATCCCTGCAGTGCCACCCCATGGGTGCCCCTGAGGGTGGTGGGTGCCCTGAGCCCCCGCTCCGGGCCGGCTCACCCGGAGGCCGGTGATCTGCAGGGTGCCGTTCTCCAGCAGGCTGACGCGGGGCTGGGCACCCACAAGGGCGCTCCCGTCCTTCAGCCACCCCACGTTGGCCGAGGGGTCACCGCCCCCCACCCAGCACGGCAGCCACGCTGTGGCCCCCACCGGCAGCACCGTCTGGTTGGCGGGACCCCGGCCCGTCACCGGTGGTGGGTGCTCAGCCGTCGCTAGGGTGGAAAACGGGGCGGGGCGTGAGAGGGAGGGGAGGGGGGAAAAACCAGGAATTGCTGGGTGTTGGGATGGGTGTCACTCGTGCACCGAATGCGCCCGTTCTCTGCCGGCGCAGGACTTTGTAGAACCATAGAATGAGTTGGGTTGGAAGGGACCCCTAGAGGTCACCTAGTCCAACCCCCCCGCGGCGAGCAGGGACATCGTTAATTAGACGAGATTGCTCAGAGCCTCGTCAAGCCCGGCCTGGGATATCTCCAGGGATGGGGCCTCCAGCCCTTCTCTGGGCAACGTGGGCCGGCTCCTGCTCCGGACTTACCCCCTTCCACCTCCAGCCGCGCCTTGGCCAGGACGCTGCCGGCCACGCTGATGGCCTGGCACAGGTAGTAGCCGGCGTCGGCGGGCTGCACGTCGGCGATGGTGATGGCGCCGGCGGGGCTGACGGCAAAGCGGGCGGCGGGGTGCCGGGGCTGGCCCGGGAACAGCAGCGTCTGCGGGAGCGGGGTTGCGGAGGGGGCTGAGGTGGGATGGGATGGGAACGGGCGCAAGGGTGGGGACGGGGATGGGGATTTGATGGGATGGGGACAGGGATAGGGATGGGGATTTGATGGGATGGGGATTGGGACAGGGATGAGGATTTGATGGGATGGGGACAGGGATAGGGACAAGGACAGGGACAGGAATGGGGACAGGGACACGGACGGGGATGGGGACAGGGATGGGGATTTGATGGGATGGGGACTGGGACAGGGATGGCAACAGGGACAGGAATGGGGATGGGGCAGGGATGGGGATGGGTTGGGATGGGATGGGATGGAAAGGGGACAGGGATGGGGACAGGGATAGGGATGGAGATGGGGCCAAGGACAGGGATGGGCATGGGGATGGGGATGGAGACAGGGATGGGGACAAGAATGGGGAGGGGGTTGGGATAGGGGTGAGACTGGGACAGGGACAGGAACAAGGATGGGGATGGAGACAGGGACAGGGATGGGGATGGGGACAGGGACAGCGACAGGGATGGGGATGGGGACAGGGACAGCAACAGGGATGGGGATGGGATAGGGACGACATTGGGACAGGGATGGGAACAGGGATGGGGATGGGATGGGGATGGAGACAGGGATGGGGATGGGATGGGGATGGGGATGAAGATGAGGATGGGGATGAGATTGGGACAGGGACAGGGATGGGGATGGGATGGGGACGGAGACAGGGATGAGGATGAGGATGGGGATGGGGATGGGGATGAGGATGGGGATGACACTGGGACACGGACGGGGATGGGAACAGGGGTGGGGATGGAGACAGGGACAGGGATAGGGATGGGGATGGGGACGGGGATGGGGACAGCGACGGGAATGGGGATGGGGTGGGGACGGAGACAGGGATGGGGACAGGGACGGGGACAGACCTGGCTGCCCTCCTTCTGCCAAAAGACGGCGGGCGGCGGGTTGCCCTTGCTCTGGCACTGGAAGGTCACGCTCTGGCCGGGGGTGACAGTCTGGTCGCGGGGCCCGGTGACGAGCTGGGGGGGCACTGCCGCAGCGCGGGGAGAGAAAGGGGCTCGGCCGGCCGCTCCGCCAGCACCCACGGGTGCTCCCGCCGGGACCCCCCCCCCCCTACCGTGCACCGTGAGGGTGCCCGACGCCTCCGAGCGGCCCACGCTGTTGTCGGCCACGCAGGTGTAGGTGCCCTCGTCCTCCACCCGCAGCCGGCGGATCCGCAGCGTGTTGTCGGGCAGCACCTCCCACCTGGCGGGGGGGAACCGCGGGGCACGGCGGGGATGCGGGATGTGATGGGATACGGGGTGTGATGGGATACGGGGTGTGATGGGGATGCAGTGAGGATGCAGGATGGGATGGGATACAGGCTGTGATGGGATATGGGATGTGATGGGGATGTGATGGGATACGGGGTGTGATGGGATACGGGGTGTGATGGGGATGCAGTGAGGATGCAGGATGGAATGGGATACAGGCTGTGATGGGATATGGGATGTGATGGGGACGTGATGGGATACGGGATGTGATGGGGATGTGATGGGATACAGGGTGTGATGGGATACGGGGTGTGATGGGATATGGGATGTGATGGGGATGGAGTGAGGATGCAGGATGTGCTGGGATACGGGCTGTGATGGGATATGGGATGTGATGGGATACGGGCTGTGATGGGGATGCAGTGAGGATGCAGGATGGGATGGGATACAGGCTGTGATGGGATATGGGATGTGATGGGGACGTGGGATGTGATGAGATATGGGTGTGATGGGATACGGGGTGTGATGGGGATGCAGTGAGGATGCAGGATGGAATGGGATACAGGCTGTGATGGGATATGGGATGTGATGGGGATGTGATGGGATACAGGGTGTGATGGGATACGGGGTGTGATGGGATATGGGATGTGATGGGGATGGAGTGAGGATGCAGGATGTGCTGGGATACGGGCTGTGATGGGATATGGGATGTGATGAGATATGTGTGTGATGGGATACGGGGTGTGATGGGGATGCAGTGAGGATGCAGGATGGAATGGGATACAGGCTGTGATGGGATATGGGATGTGATGGGGATGTGATGGGATACAGGGTGTGATGGGATACAGGGTGTGATGGGATATGGGATGTGATGGGGATGGAGTGAGGATGCAGGATGTGCTGGGATACGGGCTGTGATGGGATATGGGATGTGATGGGATACGGGCTGTGATGGGGATGTGGGATGTGATGGGATACAGGGTGTGATGGGATATGGGATGTGATGGGGATGGAGTGAGGATGCAGGATGTGCTGGGATACGGGCTGTGATGGGATATGGGATGTGATGGGATACGGGCTGTGATGGGGATGTGGGATGTGATGGGATACAGGGTGTGATGGGATATGGGATGTGATGGGATACGGGCTGTGATGGGGATGTGGGATGTGATGGGATACGGGCTGTGATGGGGATGTGGGATGTGATGGGATACAACATGTGATGGGATGCAGGGTGTGGTGGGATACAGGGTGTGATGGGAGTGCTGTGTGTGATGGGATATGGGGCGTGATGGGATACAGGATATGATGGGATATGGGGTGTGATGGGATAAGGGGTGTGATGGGATAAAGGGTGTGATGGGGATGCAGTGAGGATGCAGGATGTGATGGGGATGTGGGATGTGATGGGATACAGGGTGTGATGGGGATGCAGGATGCAATCGGGATGTGGGATGCAATGGTGGTACGGGATGCAATGGTGGTACGGGGTGCAATCAGGACGCAGGATGTGATGGGGATGCAGGATGCCATGGGGATGTGGGATGTGGTAGGGAAGCGGGATGCAATAAGGATGCTGGATACAATGAGGGTGCAGGTTACAATGGGGATGTGGGATATGAGAGGGATGCAGGATATGCTAGGAATGCAGGATGTGGTGGGGATATGGGGTGTGATGGGGATGCGGGATGTGCTAGGGATGCAGGATGCGATGGGGATGTGGGATGCAATGGGGGTGTGATGGGGATGCGGGATGCGATGGGGATGCAGGATGTGGTATGCAATGGGGATGTGGGATGTGATGGGGATGCGGGATGTGATGGGGATGCGATGGGGATGCGGGATGCGATGGGGATGCGATGGGGATGCGGGATGCGATGGGGATGCGGGATGCGATGGGGATGCGATGGGGATGTGGGATGCGATGGGGATGTGGGATGTGGGATGCAATGGGGATGCGGGATGCGATGGGGATGTGGGATGCGATGGGGATGTGGGATGCGATGGGGACGCGGGATGCGCTGGAGATCCTCCGTGCCATGGGGAGGCGGGATGCGGTGGACACGCGAGCCGCTCTGCGCCCCCCGCCGTCCCGCAGCGCTGCCCGCCCGCTGCCCCCCACGTCCCCCGCCGCCCCTCGTCCCCCCTTTACCTTCCCGCCGGCATCTCGCCCTCCTCCTTGTGCCACCGCGCCGCGGGCCGGGGGTCCCCCACCGCCTGGCAGGGGAACTCCGCCGTCCCCTCCACCAGCACCGCCTGGTTGCGGGGCCTCTTGCCGAAGGCCGGGCGCTCTGCGGGGTTGGGCGGCCATCAGTCCCGCCGGGGGTGGGGGGCACCCACCCACCCACCCCCAGCACCCCAAAAGCGACCCCCACGCACCGAAGACCACCAGCTCCGCCGGCTCGCTGGCCCTCTCCCCCACCACGTTGGTGGCCACGCAGACGTAGACGCCGGCGTCGCTCTTGCGGGCGCTGGCCACCATCAGCTTGCCACCGCGCATCTGGGGGGAGCCCAGGTCAACTTTGGGGGGGGGGGGGGGTGTCTGTGCCCCCCCCCCAACTATGGGGTGGTTTTGGGAGGGGGTCCCTCACCGTCAGGCGCTCGTCCTTGTCACTGAGGCGGGCGCCGTCCTTCGTCCAGGAGACGCTGGGCTCGGGGTGGCCGCGGGGGGGGACGCACTCCAGCACGGCCGGGTCACCCGCCGCCACCACCACGTCCCCGGGGGGCTGGCGGAAATCGTCCCGCAGCACTGGGGAAGGAGGCGGGGGGGGGGGGGGGACACGGTGTCAGGGTCCCCGGCCCCTCTGCTGGCCCTCTGCGGGGTCCAGCCCCCCCCCACAACCTTCATCTAGTCCTGCCCCCCCCCCCCCCCAAAATAACGCCTGAGGGGACCCAGCGGGTGACACCGACGGCCCGGGGCGGGGGGGGGGAGGGGGGGGGGAGGAGGCGGGGGGTGGCATCAGGGGCTTTACTGTCGTTTATTTGCAATTACTTCAATTTCTTTCCAAATATTCACAAGGATTTTCGGTTATTTCCAATTATTCGGGGGGTGGGGGTTCAATTCCTTTCATTTCTTTTCGCTTCTTTTCGCTTCTTTTCACTCCATTAATTTTCGGTTATTTTTAAATTTCATTTATTTTGTCATTTTCACCTGTTTTCCTTTGTTGCCGCTTATGTCCACATGTTGTCACTCATTTCCGTTTCCTTTCCCCTTCTTTTTTCTTATTTTCAATTATTTTAACTTCCTTTATTTTCACCCATTTGCCATTATTTTAACTTCTTCTCGCGGCTTTTCTCCCCTTTTTGTCTATTTTTATTTATTTTCATCCTTTTTTTCATTCTTTTTTCATTTTTTTTTATTGTTTTTTATTCTTTTTTAATTCTTTTTTATTCTGATTTATTTACTTTTTTCTATTTATTTATTTGCATCTATTTCCCCTTATTTTCATTTCTTTTCACTCTGTTTTACTTACTTTTACTTTATTTAGTTTTACTTTACTTTAGCTTTTCTTATTTTCCTTTCTTTTCCCTTTGACTTATTTTCACTTATTGTCACCTTTTTCCGCTTCTTTGCATTTCTTCTGCTTTATTATCGCTTCTTTTCAGTTATTTTAACTTCATTTAATTTCTTTCACTTCTTTCCATCTATTTTCACTTCTTTTCTTCTATTTTCACCTCTTTTCACTTCCATCTATTTTCACTTTTTTCACTTCTTTTCACATATTGTCACTTTTGTTGCTTATTTTCCCTTACTTCCATCTATGTTCACCTTTTTTCCCCTTCTTTTCCCATATGGTCGGGGTTTTTTCATCTATTTTCCCTCCTTTTCACCGATTTCCGCCTGTTTTCACCTGTTTTCACTGCCTTCAGTCTATTTTCACTTTTTTCACTTCTTTTCACGTATTGTCACTTCTTTTTGCTTATTTTCACTGATTTCCATCTCTTTTCACTTACTTCCATCTATTTTCACTTCTCTTCACTTATTTCCACCTATTTTCACTTCTTTTCACCTCTTTTCACCTCTTTTCACTATTTTTCCCTTCCTTCCGTCTGTTGTCCCTTCCTTTCACTTCGTTTCGCTTCTTTTTGTCTATTTTCACTTATTTTCACTTACTTCCATCATTTTTCACTTTTCCCCCTTCTTTTCCCAATACTGCCGTTTCTTCTCGCCGATTTTCACCGATTCCCGTCTATTTTTCACCTCCTTTCACTCATTTCCATCTATTTTCACCTTTCCCCCCCTTCTTTTCCCATATCGTCGGGGTTTTTTCATCTATTTTCCCTCCTTCTCACCGATTTCCGTCTATTTTTCACCTCTTTTCACTCATTTCCATCTCTTTTCACCGTTTCTCCCTTCTTTTCCCATATTGTCGGGGGGGGGGGGTGCCTATTCTCGCTTTTTTTTTTTTTTTTTTTTGATCTATTTTCACCCCTTTTCCACCCGGCAGCACCAGCCCCTCACACACCCCCCCAGTGTCCCCCCCCCGGGACTCACCGGCCACCTCCAGCGAGGCGTTCCTGCTGGTGGCCTCCCCCAGGTAGTTCCTGGCCACGCAGACGTAGACCCCCTCGTCGGGCTTGCCCCGCCGGCCGTGGAGGATGCGGAGGAAGAAGAGGGCCCCCCCCGGGAGGAGGGTGCGGTGGGAGCGGGGGTCCTCCCGGTCCGTCTCCACCCTCTCGCCGTCCTTGTACCACTCCACCGCCGGCGCCGGGCGGCCCTCGGCCTTGCAGCTCAGGGTGGCCGGTTCCCCCCTGGAGACCAGCAGGTCCGTGGGGTGCTCCACGATGCGGGGGGGCATGTCCTCCAGCGGGGGGTGGGAGCCTGCGGGAAAAATTGGGGGGGGGTGGGGGGGGGAGGGTGTTGGGGAGGGGGTGGCTGAGTGAGCTGCGGCGGCTGGCGCAGGGCTTTCCGGGCACCAGCCCCTGCTGGGCTTCCTCAGCCACAGGTGAGATGAAGTGCAGCCAGGTCTCAGCCCGGTCTATCCCTGCCCAGGAGATGAGGTGACCAGGAGGTGAGATGAAGTGTGGCCAGGTCTCAGCCCGGTCTATCCCCGCCCAGGAGGTGAGGTGAGCAGGAAGTGAGATGAAGTGCAGCCAGGTCTCAGCCCGGTCTATCCCTGCCCAGGAGGTGAGGTGACCAGGAGGTGAGATGAAGTGCAGCCAGGTCTCAGCCCGGTCTATCCCTGCCCAGGAGGTGAGGTGACCAGGAGGTGAGATGAAGTGCAGCCAGGTCTCAGCCCGGTCTATCCCTGCCCAGGAGATGAGGTGACCAGGAAGTGAGATGAAGTGCAGCCAGGTCTCAGCCCGGTCTATCCCTGCCCAGGAGGTGAGGTGACCAGGAGGTGAGATGAGGTGTGGCCAGGTCTCAGCCCATCATATCCCCACCCAGGAGGTGAGATGACGTGCGGCCAGGGCTCAGCCCAGTGTATCCCCATGCACACAGAGGAGGTGAGATGACCAGGAGGTGAGATGAAGTGTGGCCAGGTCTCAGCCCAGTGTATCCCCCTGCACACACAGAGGACACGAGATGACCAGGAGGTGAGATGAGGTGTGGCCAGGGCTCAGCCCAGTGTATTACCACCCAGGAGATGAGGTGACCAGGAGGTGAGGTGAAGTGCGGCCAGGTCTCAGCCCAGTCTATCCCCATACACACACACACAGAAGGTAAGACGACCAGGAGGTGAGACGAGGTGCGGCCAGGCCTCAGCCCACTACATCCCCATGCAGGAGGTGAGATGAAGTGTGGCCAGGGCTCAGCCCAGTCTATCCCCACCCAGGAGGTGAGGTGAGCAGGAGGTGAGATGAGGTGCAGCCAGGTCTCAGCCCAGTCTATCCCCATGCACACACAGAGGACATGAGGTGAGCAAGAGGTGAGATGAAGTGTGGCCAGGGCTCAGCCCAGTGTAACCCACATACCCACAACCCAGGAGATGACATGAAGTGCAGCCAGGTCTCAGCCACCCCTCTCTCCCCCAAAAAGCCCCAGAGGTGAGATGACCAGGAGGTGATATGAAGTGCGGTCAGGTCTCAGCTGCCTCTCCCTCCCCCTGGAGGTGTCATGACCAGGAGGTGAGGTGAAGTGTGGCCAAGTCTCAGCCCAATGTACCTCCCCCCACCCAGGAGGTGAGGTGACCAGGAAGTAAGATGAAGTGTGGCCAGGCCTCAGCCCAGTGTATCACCACCCCAGAGGTGAGGTGAGCAGGAGGTGAGACGAGGTGTGGCCAGGGCTCAGCCCAGTGTAACCCACACACCCCCAACCCAGGAGGTGACATGAAGTATGGCCAGATCTCAGCCACCCACCCCTCCCTCCAGAGGTGAGGTGACCAGGAGATGAGATGAAGTGTGGCCAGGACTCAGCCCATTATATCCCCACCCAGGAGGTGAGGTGACCAGGAGGTGAGATGAAGTGTGGCCAGGTCTCAGCCCAGTGTGTTCCCCCCCCACACGCAGGGTGGGTGCTGGTGGGGGTGGGAGTAGAACCTGGAGGGCATCAGACCTCGGACCCCCAGGGGCAGGGACAAGGGGACAAAGCAGCTCTGGTCCCAGTAACACCCCTTTTCCACCCAGTTTCCAACTGGGTATCCCTGGGGAAACGGGGCTGGGGCTAAATGGGGTTGGGGCTAAATTCCCCCCAAAAGGTGGGTTGTTTTTTTTTTCCCATCAGTTGCAAGTGATGATTTTCTGCAGCGGAGAAAACCCTTCGTTTTAAATTTAACCCCCCCCCCCCCCATATCGGGGTCCAGGAAAATCCCCGCCGTCGGGGCACGGGAATTAAGGAATGCTCGTTAAATTAATGCCGGGGTGCAACTGGCTGGGACGGGATGGCGTGGCCCACCCGTGTCCCCGGCGCCACCCGCGGCTGGCACTGCAGTTCAGGCGGCGGTCACTGAGTGTCACTGCTGTCCCGGGGACGGGCTGCGACACACGCCACTGCACGCCCAGACACGCGTGTGCCGGCACATACGTGCACGTACACACACACGCATGGAGAGACCCCGTGTCCCCAAACCAGTCCCGTGTCCCCAAGTCGATCTCTGGACCCCGAACTGGAACCAAAGCAGTGTCCCCAAAACACCCCCAGCGTCCCCAAAACACCTCCCATGTCCTCAAACCATCCCTGTGTCCCCGAGACAGGAGGGATCCCTGTGTCCCCAAACTGTCCCCATGTCCCCAGAGCAGCCCTGTGTCCCTGAACCAGGGGGGATCCCGATGTCCCCAAACTGTCCCCATAGCAGCCCCATGTCCCCAAACCAGCATGGTGTCCCCAAACCAGCATTGTGTCCCCAAACCACCTCCATATCCCCAAACCACCTCCATATTCCCAAACCAGCCCTGTGTTCCCAAACCTGCCTTGTGTCCCCAAAACATCCCCATGTCCCCAACCCATCTCCATGTCCCCAAACCATCTCCATGTCCCCAAATCAGCCCTGTGTCCCCAAACCAGCAGGGATTCCAGTGTCCCCATGTCCCCAAACCAGACCCGTGTCCCCAAACCACCTCTGTGTCCCCAAACCAGACCCGTGTCCCCAAACCCTCTCTATGTCCCCAAACCAGCCCCATGTCCCCAACCCATCTCTGTGTTCCCAAACCTGCCTTGTGTCCCCAAACTGTTCCCGTGTCCCCAAACTGTTCCCATGTCCCCAAACCAGACCGGTGTCCGCAACCCATCTCCATGTCTCCAAACCATCTCCATGTCCCCAAATCAGCCCTGTGTTCCCAAACCAGCTCCATGTCCCCAAATCAGTCCTGTGTCCCCAAACCAGCCCTGTGTCCCCGAGCCAGCAGGGATTCCAGTGTCCCCATGTCCCCAAACCATCCCCATGTCCCCAAACCATCCCCATGTCCCCAAACCACCTCCATGTCCCCAAACCAGCCCCATGTCCCCAACCCATCTCTGTGTTCCCAAACCTGCCTTGTGTCCCCAAACCATCCCCATGTCCCCAAACCACCCCCATGTCCCCAAACCACCTCCATGTCCCCAAATCAGTCCTGTGTCCCCAAACCAGCCCTGTGTCCCCGAGCCAGCAGGGATTCCAGTGTCCCTGTGTCCCCAAACCAGACCCATGTCCCCAAACCCTCTCTATGTCCCCAAACCAGACCTGTGTCCCCAAACCAGACCTGTGTCCCCAAACCAGCCCCATGTCCCCAAATCAGCCCCATGTCCCCAAACCATCTCTGTGTCCCCAAACCCTCTCCACGTCCCCAAATCAGGAGCGTGTGCGTTCCTGCGGGGGCCGGGGGGGGGGGGGGGGGGGTGCATGCACTTGCACACGCAGGTTCGCGCACAGCCGTGAGCATTCCTGCAGGGGGGTGCGTGCACGCTCTCACACACACGCGGGGGCACGCCTGCGCTCGCACACACGCGCGGTTGCACGCGTGCATTCGGGCAGGGGCGTGCACGCGCGCGCTTACACCCACGGACACGTGCAGGCGTGGGAATTCCTTCCTTCCCGGGCGTGCATGCGGGCACTTACACACGCGTGTGTGCATGCCCCTGCATGTGTGTGCGCGTGCACGCATGCGTGTACATAGCACACGCTTACATGCACAGCTGCATGTACACACGCATGCGTTCATGGGGGGGGGGTGCAAGCCTGGGCTCCCCCACCTCCATCCCGACGTACCCCATGCACACGCGTGCACCCATTTACACGCCCACCACACGCGTGTCCCTGCGTTTCCATGCGTGCGCACCCACCCTTCGCCTGCCCCAGCTCCCGAGCGCCGGGGGGACTTGGGGGGGGGGGGGGGGGGGAAGTGGGCATGCTGTGATTTGGGGCGCCCTGGGGAGGGCAGGAGGTGTTGCCATGGGGACGGGATGCGGCTGCCATGGGGACGGGCAGGGATGCTGCGGGGTACCGGGTACCCCCTGGGCGCAGCGGGGGCCGCGGGGGCCGCAGCTGGGCCCAGTGGCTAATTGGGACACGCGGGGGGCCAAGCCGGCTGCGCCAGGGCAGGGGGGGTCCCGCGGGGGGGGGGGGTTAGGGACTCCCTCCCCTCCTGATTCAGCCACGGGGCTGCTCAAAAAGGGCTGAAAATTCTGGTGACACCCCCTCCCCCACCCCTCACCCCCCCGGGACCCGCCACCCGCCCGGGCTGCCCCCCACTCTGTACCCGCTCGGGGACACGGGGCTGCTTTGGGGACATGGAGATGGGTCGGGGACACAGGGCTGGTTTGGGGACATATGGACAGTTTGGGGACCCAAGGCTGGTTTGGGGACACAGAGATGGTTTGGGGACATGGAGGTGGTTTGGGGACATGGGAACAGTTTGGGGACACAAGGCAGGTTTGGGAACACAGAGATGGTTTGGGGACATGGAGGTGGTTTGGGGACAGTTTGGGGACATAGGGATCCCCCCTGGTTCAGGGACACAGGGCTGCTCTGGGGACATGGGGACAGTTTAGGGACACAGGGATCCCTCCTGTCTCGGAGACACAGGGACGGTTTGAGGACACGGGAGGTGTTTTGGGGACACTGGGGGTGTTTTTGGGACACTGCTTTGGTTCCAGTTTGGGGTCCAGATCGACTTGGGGACACGGGACTGGTTTGGGGACATGGGGTCTCTCCCAGCTCAGAGTCAGGGGGTCGGTGTGGGGACACAGGGATGGTTTGAGGACACGGGGCTGGTCCTGGTTCGGAGTGTGGGGATTGGTGTAGGGACATGGGGACAGTTTGGGGACACTGGGTCGCTCCCGGTTCAGGGACATAGGGCCAACGTAGGGACACAGGGATAGTTTGGGGACACCAGATTGCTCCTGCTTTGGGGTCTGGGGGTTGGTCCGGGGACACAGGGACAATTTGGGCACAACCAGGTCAGTCCCAGTTCACAGTCTGGGGGTCGGTGTGGGGACATGGAGCTGGTTTGGGAACAGGGGGTCACTCCCGGTTTGAGATTTGGGGGCACGGGGCCAGTTTGGGGACACAGGGTCACTCCCGATCTGGGGGTACCGGACTGGTCCCGGTTTGGAGTCCTGGGGACCATCTGGGGACAGAGCATCGCTCCCGGTTGGCGGTGCGGGAACACGGAGCCGGTGCCGGACTGGGGACACGGGGCTGATTTGGGGACACCGAGTCGCTCCCGGATTGGGGGACAGGACCCGGTGTGGGGACACGGGGCCGGTTTGGGGACCCGGCATCGGTGCCGGTGGGGTCCCGGCTGGGGCTGGATGCGGGGGGGGGGGAGGCGGGGGGGGGGAGCTGCGGGTTATTTCCAGCATCGCCGCTGGACCAGGACCGGGGACTCCGGGACGGTGGGACCCGGGGACAGCGGGACCCGGGGACAGCGGGACACGGGGACAGCGGGAGCCGGGACCACGTACCGTTGCCGGGGAGGGGGAACGCGGCGCCGGTGCGGTTGGTGCCGAGCAGGAGCTGGGAAGAGTTGGAGCCTTCGGCCCCCAGCGAGTCGGCGAAGAGGTTCATCTGCAGCAGCGTCTTCAGCAGGTACCGCAGCATCGCGGCCCGGGCGGGACCGGAGCGGAGCGGCTCGGGTCGGGTCGGTCCCACTCGGCACCACTCAGCCCAGTCCGGACCAGTTCGGCTCAACCCGGCTCGGCTCGGCTCGGCCCAGCACAGCCCAGTCCGGCTCAGCTCGGATCAACCCAGTCCAGCCCAGTCCGGCTCGGCTCAGCCCAGCACAGCCCAGTCCGGCTCAGCTCGGCTCAGCCCAGTCCAGCCCAGTCCGGCTCAGCTCGGATCAGCCCAGTCCAGCCCAGTCCGGCTCGGCTCAGCCCAGCACAGCCCGGCTCGGCTCGGCTCAGCCCAGCACAGCCCAGCCCAGCCCAGCCCAGTACAGCACGGCTCGGTTCAGCCCAGCACAGCCCAGTCCAGCCCAGCCCGGCTCGGCTCCGTTCAGCCCAACACCGCCCAGTCCAGCCCAGCTCAGCCCAGTCCAGCCCAGCCCGGCTCGACTCAGCCCAGCAAAGCCCAGCACATCCCAGCTCAGCCCAGCACAGACGAGCCCGACTCAGATCAGCCCAGCAAAGCCCAGCGCATCCCAGCACAGACCAGTACAGCCCAGCACGGCTCGGATCAGCCCAGCACAGCCCAGTCCAGCCCAGCACGGCTCAGCTCGGCTCCGCTTAGCCGAGCTCAGCCCAGTCCAGCCCAGCCAGCACAGCTCAATCCAGCCCAGTCCAGCACCGCTCGGATCAGCCCAGCGCAGACCAGTACAGCCCAGCACAGACCAGCACGGCTCGGATCAGCCCAGCACAGACCAGTACAGCCCAGCCCAGCCCAATACAGCGCAGCCCAGCCTAGGTCGGCTCGGCTCAGCCCAATACAACCCAATACAGCCCAGCTCAGCCCAGCCCGGCTCGGCTCGGCTCAGCCCAGAACAGCCCAGTACAACCCAGTACAGCCCAGCCCAGTCCAGTACAGCCCAGCCCGGCTCGGCTCGGCTCAACCCAGCACAGCCCAGTACAGCCCGGCTCAGCCCAGTACAGCCCAGTACAGCAGAGCTCAGCCCAGCCCGGCTCGGCTCAGCCCAGCACATCCCAGTACAGCACAGCTCAGCCCAGCGCATCCCAGTACAGCCCAGCCCGGCTCAGCCCGCGGCACCGCCCCCCGGGTGCGCGGGGGGGGGGGCGCGGCCAGCGCGGTGCGAAGTGGGGGGTGGGAGATGGGGGTGTCCCTGCCCCCCCCTTTGAGATGGGGGGGAGGAAGGGCTCCCATATAGGGGGGGTCCAAGGGAGGGGGCGGAGGGGGAGAAAAAAGGGGGGTGGGGGGTCGTCGGGTTGAAAGAGGAGGAGGAGGAAGGGGAGGAAGAGGCTGCCGTCACCCAAAGTCCCACCCGGGGTGACACCCCCCCCCGCAGTGAACCCCAAAAGGCAGCTTCACACCCCGGGGGGGGTGCTGGCGGGGGGGGGGGGGGGGGACCTCCAGCGGCGTCGGTCTTGGCGGGGAGGGGGGGGGGACGGGGACAGGGACACAAATGGGAACGTCTGCCCCGTTGCAAGATGCCTCCTGAATTCATAATTAGCAATTAGCCGCTTAATTAATGCGCCGGGGCTGAGGTGTGAAGCAATGCGCCTCCTCCAGCCAGCCCCCCGTTATGGGGGGGGGTCATTATAGGGGGGTTCATTATGGGGGGGGTTGTTATGGGAGATTCGTTATGGGGGGCTCATTAAGGGGGGGGGGTTCGTTACGGTGGCGCTAATGACACCCTTGGAATAGGGCAAAGGTGGGGGCGATGATGGGGGGGGGGGGTCGGGGGTGTGGGAAGCCCCTGAGGGGTCGGATGGGGGGGGGAGAGGCGGGGGGGGGTGACACCTGGACGCACACCTGGGCTGCGGACGGGCGGGTGAGCGGGAGAAGGGGCCCCACATCTGGATGGTGAGACGGGCCCCCGCCTGGGGGATGGGAGAAGGTGCCCCCAGCGGGGCTCACATCTGGAGGTGGGGGGGAAGGTGCCCCCAGCGGGGCTCGCACCTGGAGGGCTCTTGGGGCACAGCTGGGGAGAGGGGAGGGCTTCTTTGTGCACATCTGGGCCACATCTGGGTGGTCTGGGGGAGACGGGCGCATTCGGGCGAACATCTGGGGAGGGCTCAGGGCACAGCTGGGGGGGTCCCTGGGGAGTCCCAGCTGGGGACGCTTAAGCGCACATCTGGAGAGTCGGGCAGCCACGCACATCTGGAGGCTCACATGGCGGGGGGGGGGAGGGAGGGGCCGGGCGCACATCTTGGGGGGGGCTCACCCGAGCACACAGCCGGGGCTGGGCCGGGGCGCACATCTGGCCCCCCGCGCACATCTGGGACCCTCTGTATCCCAGCGGATGGGCCGGCTCCCGGCTCCCGGCCCGGCGTCGCGGGGGCTGGGGGCTGGGGGGGGGGGGCCGATGCATTATTCATCCCCCCCCCCCCTCCAAGCCAGGCCCGGAAAAAGTAAATAAATATTAATTTAACGGGATCACAAAAGCTTTTCCGTTGCTCCTGCCGGGGCTGCGGCAGCCCAGGGAGTTCCCGGTAGGATGAAAAAAAAAAAAAAAGGGGGGGGGGAAATAAATTATCTGTAAAATAACGAGTTTATCCAACTGTTATCCCAATAATTCTCCTCCGGGGTGGGAATTGAAGGTGGTGCTGGAATATTAAACGCTGTTTCCGCCCCCCCCTCCATCTCCTTTTGGGTGTCGATGGGGATGGGGCATCTCCCAGCCGGGAAGAAGGGGCTGGAAGGGGATGCTCATCCCGGCGAGCTTTTCCATTCTTTCCCCGGAATGCTTGGGAGAGGTTTTAAGGGGAATGCGGGAGTTTTGAGGAGCCGCAAGGCCGAAAGCGCCGCCGTGTTAATGAGGCCGGAGGCGGCGGTGATGGGCTCCCGGGGCTGCCACACGCCTGTCCGTCCCCGAGACGCCTTGGGACGGGGACAGGAGACAAAGGAGCCGCCTCATCCCGATGGATAATCCCCCCCCCCTCCCGGCTTTATCCCCGTTAATCAGCTGGGCAAACAGCGGGCGCGGGGGCAGCGCCTCCTTGTTAGCAGATTTATTACCGCTGCCGGCGCCTTTAATTACCCTTTTATTCGGCGATTAACGGCTGTTTGCGCAGGCTTTGCCCAAACCTCTCCCTGCCGCGGCCCCAAAATCACCCCCCCCCCCTCCTCCCCCCCCCCGGGAATTTTTTGGCTGGGGGGGAGCCTCATCCCGTTCTTCCTTAGCCTCATTATTCCTCCTAATTTGCGCCGCCGCCTCGTTGGTTTTGGTTTTGGGGTTGGTTTACCCCCCCCACCCCCGGCAGCGGCAGGGTGGGGAAACTGAGGCAGGAAGGACGCGGGGGCAACGCCGGGCCGTGAGATTGTTTCTATGGGCAAATGAGCGGCTGCCGCGCCCCCGCCCACCCCCCCGCCGCTCTGGGGGGGGAAATCCCGGTATTACCATCCCCCCCGGGAGCCCCCCCCAGCCGGGCGCTGGGCCGGAAAATGCGGCTTTTTGAATATTTATAGAGGTTGGGGGGAGGTACCGGGGGGGCGGGTAAGGGGGGGGTCAGGCTGGAGAGGAGCAGTGCTGGGGGGCTGGGACGGGGGGGGGGTTAGGGGATGACACTGGGATGCTGGGGAGGATAATGGTGGGATGCTGGAGGGGATAACAGTGGGATGCTGGAGGGGATGGTACTGGGATGCTTCAGGGGATGGTGCTGGGATGCTGGAGGGGATAATGGTGGGATTTTGCAGGGGATAATGGTGGGATGGTTCAGGGGATGACACTGGGATGCTCTAAGGAATGATGCTGGGATATCTGTGAGGAGTGTACTGGGATAGTGTAGGCGATGATGGTGGGACACTTTAGGGGATGGTACTGGGATGCTGGAGGGGATAATAGTGGGATGCTTTAGAGGATGGTACTGGGGTGCTTTAGGGAATGACACAGGGATACTGGAGGGGACGGTGCTGGGATGCCTTAAGGAATGATGCTGGGGTGACTTAGGAAGTGTACTGGGATGCTTTAGGGGATGATGGTGGGATGGTTTAGGGAACGACACTGGGATGCTGCAGGGGATGGTACTGGGATGCTGTAGGGGATAATGGTGGGATGTTGTAGGGAACGACACTGGGATGCTGTAGGGAATGACACTGGGATGCTGGAGGGGATAACGGTGGGATGCTGGAGGGGATAATGGTGGGATTTTGCAGGGGATAATGGTGGGATGGTTCAGGGAACGACACTGGGATGCTGCAGGGGATGGTACTGGGATGCTCTAGGGGATAATGGTGGGATGTTGTAGGGAATGACACTGGGATGCTGGAGGGAATGACACTGGGATGCTGGAGGGGATAATGGTGGGATGGTTTAGGGGATGACACTGGGATGCTGGAGAGGACAATGGTGTGATGCTTTAGGGGATGGCACTGGGATGGTTTAGGGAATGACACTGGGATACTGGAGGGGACGGTGTTGGGATGCTTTAAGGAATGATGCTGGGGTGACTTAGGAAGTGTACTGGGATGCTTTAGGGGATGATGGTGGGATGGTTTAGGGAACGACACTGGGATGCTGCAGGGGATGGTACTGGGATGTTGTAGGGAATGACACCAGGAGGTTTTAGGGGAGCACATTGGGGTGCCGTAGGGTGTGATGGTGGGATGCTTTAGGGAATGACACTGGGATGTTGTAGGGGATGACGCTGGGATGCTTTAGGGAATGACACTGGGATGCCGTGGGGATGATGGTGGGATTATTTGGGGAATGACACTGGGATGCTTTAGGGAATGATGCTGAGTTGTTCCAGGGGAGTGCATTGGGATGCTGTAGGGGATGATACTGGGATACTTTAGGGGATGATGGTGGGATGCTGTAGGGGATGGTGCTGAGATGCCCTAAGGAATGATACTGGGATGTTATCAGGGAGCACACTGGGATGCGTTAGGGGATGATGGTGGGATGCTTTAAGGATGCTGGGATGTCTTAGGGGAGCGTATGGGGCTGCTCTAGGGGATAATGCCGTGATGCTGTAGGGGAGCAAACTGGGATGCTGCAGGGGGTGTCACTGGGATGCTTTGGGGGATGACACCGGGATGCTTTGGGGGATGATGCCTGGATGTATTAGAGGATGATCCTGGTAAGCTTTAGTGGAACATACTGGGAAGCTTTAGGGGATGACAAGGAGGTGCTTTAGGGGATGAAAAGGAGGTGCTTTAGGGGATGACAAGGAGGTGCTTTAGGGGACAATGGCAGGGTGTTTTAGGGGATGATGCTGGGATGTTTCAGGAGATGGTGCTGGGATGCTTTAGGGGATGACACTGGGAAGCTTTAGGGGGTGATGCCAGGACACGCCAAGGGACAACGCTGGGATGTTTAGGGGAGCGCAGTGGGACGCTTTAGGGGATGATGGTGGGATGATTTAGGGGACAACACTGGGATACTGTAGGGGCTGGTGCCAGGATGTTTCAGGAGATGATGCTGGGAAGCTTTAGGGGAGCTTATTGGGATGCTTTAGGGGCTGACACTGGGAAGCTTTAGGGGATGATGCTGAGATGCTTTAGGGGACGATGCCAGGACACGCTAAGGGACAATGCTGGGATGTTTAGGGGAGCGCACTGGCATGCTTTCGGGGATGGTGCCGAGACGCTTTCAGGGATGATGCCGAGACGCTTTCAGGGATGATGCCGAGATGCTTTTGGGGATGATGCCGAGATGCTTTCGGGGACGGTGCCGAGATGCTTTCGGGGACGGTGCCAGCTGCTTTGGGTGAGCAGATTGTGATGCTGCAGGGGGTGACCCGGGGGTGCCGCGGAGGACGGGTGTCAGTCTGTCTGTCCCCGCGCCTGGCAGACGCAGGAGGCCGCTGGGTCGGGGTCCCCCGGCGGGGCGTCCCAGCCCGCCTCATTACCGCCGGCCTCGGGAAAGCGGAGCCCATGTGTTCTCGAGCCGAGCGACTCGGGGTATATTAACATCCCATTTCCACCTCTTCAATCTAGAGTTTGCCGAGATCATTTATCAGCCCAGGCTCCCTCCAGGGCCGGGGGAAGCCGGGCAGAGCTCGGCAGCTGGGGCACGGCGAGAGGCGAGGGATGCTCGGCCCCCGAAGGAAGCCGGCTCCGGGTTTAACAGGTAGTGGCTCATGTGCGAATGGCCAGTTTGGGACCAGCGCATCATTGGGAAAGGCTCTATCAAAGCTGGGCTTAATTGGGTGGAAGGCTTGTTTGCATGGCCGCTAATGGGGGATCAGAGGGCCGGGGACCCAGCGCTGACGGCCCTACAAAGGCAGGCAATTACTTGCTTGTCTGCATTATGTATTAACCCATCTGGGGCCGGGATATTGGCTTTGAAAAGGAGACAAAGGCGGGGGCGTGACGCTCGTCCCCCCGCTTCCAGCATCGCCCGCCTGAGTCCCCTTTTGTGCAGCTGGCCCCGGGCTGAGGATGCTGGATGCGTCCCTGAGGATGCTGGCGGGTACCAGGGCGCTGCCTCGCTCCGCGATGGGGCGCCTTCCAGCCCTCACCACCCTGGCCGTAACGCGCTCGTTAAGGGCCGTGGCTTTAATTAAGTTTGTACCTCTTTTGGCGGTGTTTTTTGGAGACCCGCTTGGCTTTTTGGCTAGTTGTGGATTATCTTTGTTGAATAGGGAGGTTGGCTCCTGCAGGGGAGCGTCGGGGAGCGGAGGGGCGACTGCCCACCGCTGCCCTGAGCGGCTCGTCCCGCTCTCTGCGCATCCCTGGGGAGCTGAGGACGGCCACCACTCGTGGCACGGGTGAGCCCCGGCAGAGAACAGCCACGATTCGCGGCACAGGCTGACCCTTGGCCGGGAACAGCCACAATTCATTGCACTGGGCGATCCTGGCTGAGAACGGCCGCGATTCATTGCACGGGTGAGGCCTGGCTGTGAACGGCCACAACTCATCGCATAGGGTGATCCGTGGCAGGGAACAGCCACAACCCATCGCACAGGTGAGGCCTGGCTGAGAACCAGCCACAACTCATCACAGGGATGAGCCGCCCCCCCCCCCCCCGGAGAACATCCACCACTCGCTGCCCGAAGCGACCCACCGCAGGGCAGCTGAGAACGGGCCCAGCTCTCTCCAGGAATGACTCCGGGAGGCGCTCGGCGGGTTGGGGGTGGTGGGGGTGGTGGGGGTGGGGGACGGGAGCCGCGAGCCCCCCGCCGCTGTGTCATTAGCGAGCGGTCAAATGGCCCTGATGGGGACGCGGGGCTGCATCGCAATCAGCTGCTCTGGAGGAATAATGAATTTTTCAATCCCTAATTAACCGTTAACCTCATTTGCATTCCTGTCCCCCCCCCCCCCCCCCCCCCCCCCAGCTAACGGCCAGCCCCTCTAATTGGGGCCTGATGAGCTCCCAAGCAGGGGGGTCCGTACAGCGCCGGGGGGGGGCTCGAGGATGGGGGGAAAGGGGCTGGTGGCCCTCCAGGGCTCGGGGACGCGGGGAGCCAGCCGCGGGGACACGCGGGCAAGGCTGGCAGCCTCCCGTGGGCTCAGGGGACACCAGCAGCGGGAATGTCCCTTTGGGGACACACCGGCAGCGGGGACAGCCCTCTGGGGACCTGCTCTGGGGACACGTGGCAAGGCTGGTGGTGGGACATGACACAGGGCTGGCAGCATGACACCCCTTTGGGGACACGGTGGCAGCAGGGACATACCTTCGGGGACACGCTGGCAGTGGGAACACCCCTTTGGGGACACAACGGCAGGAGGCACATCCCTCTGGGGACAGTCCGGGAGCAGGGACATCCCTTTGGGCATGTGGTGACAGCAGGGACACCTCTTTGGGGACACAGTGGCAGCAGGGACACCTCTTTGGGGACACGCCAGCAGCGGCGACATCCCTTCGGGGACATACCACAGTGCCGGCAGTGGGTGCATCACTCTGGGGACACGTTGTCAGCACGGGGACATCCCTTTGGGAACGTGCTGCAGAGCTGGCATTGGGGACATCCCTTTGGGGACACACCACCAGCAGGTACCTCCCTTTGGGGACACACTGGCAGTGGGGACATCCCTTTGGGGACACACCACAGGGCTGGTAGCAGGGACATCCCTTTGAGGACATGACACAGGGATGGCAGTGGTGACATCCCTTCGGGGACACACCAGCAGTGAGCGCGTCCCTTTGGGGACACGTTGGCAGCAGGGACATCCTTTGGGGACACACAAGCAGTGGGTACATCCCTTTGAGGACACGCTGACATTGGTGACATCCCTCTGGGGCCATGACACAGGGGTGGCAGCAGGGACATCTCTTTGGGGACTCTGCCAGGGCTGGCATTGGGGACATCCCTTTGGGGACACACGAGCAGTAGGGACATCCCTTTGGGGACATGGTGGCAGTGGGGACATCCCTTTGGGGACACACTGACATTGGGGACAACCCTTTGGGGCCATGACACAGGACTGGCAGTGGTGACATCCCTTTGGGGCCATGACACAGGGGTGGCAGAAGGGACGTCTCTTTGGGGACACTCCCAGGGCTGGCATTGGGGACATCCCTTTGGGGAGACGGTGGCAACGGGGACATCCCTTTGGGGCCACACGAGCAGTGGGAACATCCCTTTGGGGACATGACACAGGGGTGGCAGCGGGGACATCCCTTTGGGGACACGTTGCCACACGGGCATTGGGGACACCCCTTTGGGGACACAGTGGCAGCGGGGACATCCCTTTGGGGACAAGGCATGGGGCTGGCGTTGGGGACGTCCCTTTGGGGACACCCGAGCAGTGGGGACACCCCTCTGGGGACACGACACAAGGGGTGGCGTTGGGGACATCCCTTTGGGGACACTGCCAGGGCTGGCGCTGGGCACAGCAGCCGGTGACAAAGACCCTGCCGCCCCCCCCGCCCGCTGAGGGGGGGGGGTGGTGGTGGTGGTGGTGGGGGGTGTCAATGTCCCCCTGTGTCCCCTCCCCGCCCGCAGCCCCTAATCCCTGTAATTAGAGGGGGCTAATTACGGCGGCTGATTGCTCCAGCTGCGTGCGGCGGGCAGGGACAGGCAGGGACAGGCAGGAGAAGGTAAGGACAGGCAGGGACAGGCAGGAGCGGGCAGGGACAGGCAGGGACGGGCAGGAGAAGGTAAGGACAGGAAGGGACAGGCAGGAGCGGGCAGGAACAGGCAGGGATGGGCAGGAGAAGGCAGGGACGGGCAGGAGAAGGTAGGGACGGGCAGGAGAAGGTAGGGACGGGCAGGGACAGGCAGGAGCGGGCAGGAGCAGGCAGGGACGGGCAGGAGAAGGTACGGACGGGCAGGAGCAGGCAGGGACAGGCAGCCCCCCCCGCCCGCCCCATTCCCCGTCATTTGTTTAACCACCAACCCCCTAATTAAAGCGGGTAATGAAGGCGCTGCCCAGGCGGGGGGGACCCAGGGACCACCCCACCACCCCCCCCCCCAATTTTTTTGGGGGGAGGGGCCAGGCTCGCTGCTCATTAGTCTCGGCTTAACGAAGGGGAGGCGCAGGTGGGGGGGGCTGGGCCCCCCCGCGAGCTGCCCCCCCCCGGCTCATCAATCAGCGCCCCCCCCCCCGGGTGTTAATTAGGACCCCGGCGGGTGCGGGGGTGGGGGGGCTCGGAAAGAGCCGGTGCTGGGGAGGCCCCATGGCTGGGGGTGCTCAGCCCCCACACCGGGGGGGGGGTCTCAGCCCCACGTCGGGGGTTCCCAGCCCCACGTTTGGGGTCTCAGCCCCACACCAGGGGGGTCTCAGCCCCAGTTTTGGGGGTCTCAGCCCTACATCGGGGGTTTCAGCCACACATTTGGGGTCTCAGCCCCACACCGGGGGGGGGTCTCAGCCCCGGTTTTGGGGGTCTCAGCCCCACATTTAGGGTCTCAGCCCCACACCAGGGGGGTCTCAGCCCCACATCGGGGGTTCCCAGCCCCACGTTTGGGGTCTCAGCCCCACACCGGGGGGGTCTCAGCCCCAGTTTTGGGGGTCTCAGGCCTACATCGGGGGTTTCAGTCCCACACCGGGGGGGGGTCTCAGCCCCGGTTTTGGGGGTCTCAGCCCCACATTTGGGGTCTCAGCCCCACACCGGGGGGGTCTCAGCCCCACGTCGGGGGTTCCCAGCCCCACGTTTGGGGTCTCAGCCCCACACCGGGGGGGTCTCAGCCCCAGTTTTGGGGGTCTCAGCCCTACATCGGGGGTTTCAGCCCCACACCGGGGGGGTCTCAGCCCCACACCGGGGGTGCTCACCTCACGCCCCCTTCCCCCAAGCCCCGCCCCACCCCCTCAGCCCCTCCCCTCGCCCGTCTTTGACCACGCCCCCTTCCCCTGTGGCCACGCCCCTTCCCAATGACCACGCCCCCGACATGACCACGCCCCCCGCCCCGCCTCGGGGGTCTGCCGGAAGTCCCTCCTCTCCGCGTCACTTCCGCCCCCCTCGCTCCGGCAGCTCCAACATGGCGGCGTCCTGCGGCTCCTCGCAGCTCCCGCCCGCCGAGCCGCCCCTCAAGATCCCCAAGATGGAGGTGCTGTCGCCGGGCTCGCCGGGGGCGTTGAGCGACGGCAACCCCAGCCTCTCCGACCCCTCCACCCCCAGCGGCGCCTCCCCGCTGGGCCCGGGGCCGGCGGCCGGCGGGGCCGGGCCGGGGGTCGGCGGCGGGGCGGGGGGCCGCGGCGGGGCCTCGCCCTCCGTCTCCTTCTCGCCGGGCGGCGCCGCCGCCGCAGCCGCCGCCGCCGCTTGCCGGGGGATGTCGTGGACGCCGGCGGAGACCAACGCGCTGATCGCCGTCTGGGGGAACGAGCGGCTGGTGGAGGCCCGGTACCAGCAGCTGGAGGGCGCCGGCACCGTCTTCGGCAGCAAAGCCCCCGGCCCTGCCATGTACGAGCGCGTCTCCCGCGCCCTGGCCGAGCTGGGCTACGAGCGCACCCCTTCCCAGTGCCGGGAGCGCATCAAGGTACCCCGGCGGGGGCGGGCGGCTCGGCCCGGGGCGGGGCGGGACGGGTGGGACGGGTGGCCCCGGGGCTCAGCGCGGCCTTGGGCCGGCGGGGGCGGGACATCGTGTCCCCTGGGCTCAGCCTTTCGGGGTCTCCCCATGCAGGCAGCTTTCCAGAGCATCCTTCAAGCTCTGGCTGTGGGCATCCCCTGGGCTCAGCCCAGCCTTTGGTCCTGAGAGCGGGGACACTGCGTTCTCTGGAATCGCCCCACCGGGGCCTCCCCACTCAGGCAGTTTTCCAGAGCATCCTCTGGCCCCGGGTGTGGGTGTCCCCTGGGCTCAGCCCAGCCTTTGGTCCTGGGTGTGGGGACACCCCCTGCCCTGGGCTCAGCCTTTTGGGGTCTCTCCATGCTGGCAGTTTTCCGGAGCATCCTCTGGCCCTGGCTGTGGGGCACCCCGTGCCCTGGGATCACCCCATCAGGGTCTCCCCACACAGGCAGTTTTCCAGAGCATCCTCTGGCCCTGGCTGGGGGCATCCCCTGGGCTCAGCCCAGCCTTTGGTCCTGCATTGGGGGTCATCCCATCCCCTGGGATCAGCCCTTAGGGTCTCCCCATGCAAACTATTTTCCGGAGCGAATTTTCCCATGCGAATTATATTTCCAGGGCCAAAGAGCATCCTTTGGCCCTGGGCATAGGGTCACTGTGTCCCCAGAACTCAGCCCGGCCTTTGGTCCTGGTTATGGGGGCACAGCGTCCCCCAGGCTCGATCCCTTCCAGATCTCCCCTAAAGCATCCTTTGGCCCTGAGTTTGGGGCCACTGCATCCTCTGGGCTCATCCCAGCTGGGTCTTTCCACGCTGATAGTTTTCTGGAGCATCCTTTGGCTCTGGGTGTGGGTGTCCCCTGGGCTCAGTCCAGCCTTTGGCTCTGGCTGTGGGGGCACCCCATCCCCTGGGATCAGCCGGTCAGGGTCTTTCCATGCTGATAGTTTTCTGGAGCGTCCTATGGCCCTGGGCACAGGGTCACGGTGTCCCCAGGGCTCAGTCCAGCCTTCGACCCTGGGTTTGGAGGCACTGTGTCCCCTGGGCTCAGCCTTTTGGGGTCTCCCCACGCAGGCAGTTTTCCAGAGCATCCTCTGGCCCTGGCTGCGGGCATCCCCTGGGCTCAGCCCAACCTTTGGCTCTGGGTTTGAGGACACTGTGTCCCCTGCAATCAGCCTTTCGGGGTCTCCCCAGGCTGGCAGTTTTTTGGAGCACCCTGTGCCCCTGGGTGGGCCCCTGGGCTCATCTACCTGGCTCCCCGCAGCACCGAGTTGGCATCTTGTGGCCCGGAGCAGGCTGGGCGCCATGTCCCGGGGGTTCAGTTTTCACTCTTTCCAACCCAGGCGCTACGTCCTTTGGGATCAGCCACTCGGTCTCCCCGGCGTGGGTGGGCTGCGGCAGCATCCTTTGGTCCTGAGTGGGGAGAGACGCAGCGTCCCAGCTGTTTGTGTCCCCTCACGGGGACACAGCAGCATCCTTTTCCCAGGGTTTTGGGCGCACCGCGTCCCCAGGGTTGCCTCCTTCATCCCTGAGTGTGGTGGGCACCGTGGCCCCGGGTGGCTTGACTCAGTCCCCTTCCCTGTCCCCCAGCGTCTTCTGGCTGTGAGGGGGTGGCACTAGCTGCTCCCCGAAGCCCTCACGGGAAAAGGTGGCTCCCAGTTACCCCAGTAATGAGGACTGGCTCGGGCTCTGGTTGCCCTCTTGCACTTGTGGCTCCCTCCGTTGCTTTGGAGTTGCTTCACGGGGTACAGGGTGCCCTGGCTGGCACCAGAGTGTGCTGCGCTTTCAGGAATCTCTTTAATAACTGAGCCGCCTTAAACAGCCCCAGGGACTGCAGTTTTCCAGAGAGATTTTTCCAGCTGCATCGTTCCCTGGGGAAAAGGGAAAGGCTGGCTTGGGTGTCCGGCTTGGGAGCAGCCGTTCTGTGCGCCCCGCTTTTCCGAAGAGGAGATATTTGGAGGGACCGTGGATGGGGGGTGGGAGTCGCGGCGTGGTTTTGATGTATAAACATGAGTGAAGCTTGGAAGGGTGAATTAAACGCTCCAAGCTCCCTCTGGCTTTCATTTTCCCCTTCCGTGACCCATTAGGCTGCCCGTGCCGCTGCTTAAAATGTCAATTGATTAAAAAAAAAAAAAAAAAAAGTAATGTTTTGTTATTGCTAGGGATGAGCGAGGGTTTTTGCTTCTCTTCTGTGAAATACGGCCGCAGCGGCCCAGCCTGGCTGGGATTCTCCAGGTGTGTTCACCCGGGCTGCCTTTGATTTGTAAAATACGGGAAATGAGGGATTTTGCATTATGGAGGGTGCTCGGGAATAAGTGAGAGACTCACCCTTCGGTCCCTGTTAATTAGAGCAGCCTTCGTGCCTGAAATTAGGTGGCCAAAACAAAACAACCCCCCTTCCTCTAGCTGTTTCAGTTTCCTAGCGTATTTTCCTCGTGTCATCTCCTTGACTCCCTGTATTTACTCCTCAGGGATTTATTTCCCTTGACCGCATCCAAATATTGTTTGAGCGGAACGTTGCTGCACCGCGAAACCTCTTTGAGTCCCTGTTTTTCTCGGCGGCTCTCAAGGTGCTCGTTGCTTAAATCACTTCTTCCCCAAATCCTGGGGGTTTCCCGGAGGCTGATGCGTGCTGGAGGAGTTACTCGAGGCGGTTTGGCTTTGCCTGCCAGGCTCCGATGGTTTCGGGTTGCGGTGGGCTGTAGAGGGACCGTACCCGAGTCCAGAACTGGCTGTTCAGCTTCGGACGATGGAGCTGGTTGCGGGTTGTGACAGCTTTGGGGCCAGAGGAAGCGTTTTGGTGACTGCTGGCTGATCCCATCCTCCCAGCAGGTTGTGAGCTTCCCGCAGAGGAGGGCTTCTCTCCCTTTCCCTTAAAAAGTGATGCTTGAACACATCTTTGCCCCTAAAACGTTCGAGCTTGAAAGAAATCACACCTCACATACCTATCGAACAGCGCAGAGGGAATAAAAGACCACAAGGCCGATATTTATCACCTTGCCACGGCTCCGGGAGCAGCTCCTGATGGACCTGTTAGGTGTTTCTGGATCAACACGCAATACAGAATCCTGGAGTCCCAGACTGGTTGGGCTTCTCCGAGCTGCTCTCGGAGCCATTGCAAGGCGATAAATAGAAGGGACCTCTGGAGATCACCTCATCCAACCCCCTGCCAGAGCAGGGGCACCCACAGCAGGTGGCACAGAAGCGCGTCCAGGCGGGTTTGGAATCTCTCCGGAGACTCCCCCACCTCTCTGGGCAGCCTGTGCCAGGGCTCTGCCACCCTCACGGGAAAGAAGTTTCTCCCCGTGTTCGGATGGAATTTCCCGTGTTCCGGTTTGTGCCCGTTGCCCCTCGTCCCGTCCCCGGGCACCACTGAGAAGAGTCTGGCCCCATCCTCTTGCCCCCCGCCCTTTAGATTTTGCTGAGCATTGATGAGATGCCCTCAGCACAGAGGTGCTCCATCCCCTGATCATCTCCGTAGCCTCCGCTGGACTCTCTCCAGCAGTTCCCTGTCCTTCTGGAAGTGGGGAGCCCAGGACTGGACCCGGTGCTCCAGGTGTGGCCTCCCCAGGGCAGAGCAGAGGGGGAGGGTGACCTCCTTCCCCCTGCGGCCGCGCTCTTCTCAGTGCACCCCAGGAAACCATGGGCCTCCTTGGCCACAAGGGCACACTGCTGGCTCGTGGGCAACTCGTTGTCCACCAAGACTCCCAGATCCCTCTCTGCAGAGCTGCCTTTCCATGGCTTTCGAGCTCACGGTAGGTTTTTGACCGGAATCACTGTGAAACGAGCGCTCTTCGAAAGCTGGGCTTTCTCAAGACAGCCAAGAGTTGACCTTGTTACAGGGATTACTGAGATAGCTTCAGTAGCCGACGCCAACCCTAAAATCCCAATTTTTGTAGGATTCCAGGCGTAATTGGCAGCTTGACTCTTTCGTGCTTGAGCAGGAGTGAAAATCGCTCCTGGGTGTGGAGGGGTCAATGCCTGAAGTCATCTTTAAGACGGAGTAAGACAACTTGAACACGCTGTTGGAGCAAGGGGAGGTGACAGGCGCTTCACAGCCCTCCGGTATCGGCCGAGATGGAAACAGAGCCGGGGCGATGGCGATGAGGGAGCGCTTAGCGGCATCTTCATTTATTATCCGTAATGCTCCGTATTTCCATGATTTTCATATACTCTGACTTAATGCCCATCAAGGGAGAGCAGCGTGGGGATTTGTCGATGTGTTACAAATGTAAATCGTGCTTAAAACGGATCAGATTCAACTTATTTTATAAATGCCTTTTAGAGAAGGACTCGCTATTGGCTTTCTTCAGGACTCTTGCCTTCCCTGGACTCGGCCAAATCTTGAAGAGCGAGGTAGAAATGAGCTGGAAAGGGAAAAGTCAGCTCCGCAGAGGAAAGCTTTCCAGTGGTATCGCACAGGCGCGTTCTCTCCTAATTCAAACAGGATGCGAAGGGAGGGCCCGGTTCCGATTTTTGTCTGTCTCGTAACATCTGCGTGTGCTTTTCTGCGCGCAAGCAGGGGCTGGGAACGCCACCGCTGTTCTGTTTGAGCGCTCTGGAAACGTCTGTTTCAAATTTCGGGATTCACACGTAACCGTTCCGGCAGCTTTTCCTTCGGAAAAGAGACCTTGAAGCCGACTTGGTGGCTGGTAGGTCGGCGCATCGGCGAGTTCTGCAGTCGCGAGCCTCAGGAGGGTTGAAACGTCTCGATTTCTGTCTGTTGGGTTCCTGGAAAAGCTGTTTTCTGCTCTGTAGTTTCCTCATCCTGTTGTATCCTTAATCCTTACTTTATTTAGTAATATATTCTGACCGTCCCTAGGACACATAGCTCTCATTAATAAGTCATTTACTGAAGTGCACGTGCTTCATCCAGCCCTCCTCCTCCGTCCGAAGAGGCCAAGGATTTAACCTGGTTTGCGTTGCCCAAAACTCGTCGCCTCTCTGCAGCAGCGCCTGGAGAGCCTCTAAGTGTTAAGGTTTGACTTTAGCGCTGGGGTTCGAAGGCCGGGGATGGAATATTTGGCAAAACCTTTGCTGATCCTGTGCCCTTCGCCTGGCGACGTTTCGGCCGGAGGTTAGCCGTTCGCTCGAGCTGCTTTTAACCCCGGAAAAACGAGCTGTCTCCTCGGGCTGTGTGACGGCCAAAAGCCGACGTACCCTGCGTGGATTCCTTGAGATCCCTTTCCATCGGGTTATACCCTCGGAAGTCGTCGGTTCCTCCGCTTCCAGCCTTCGCCCCTGGCTGCGGTGGCAGGGACGGTGCAGGTGAGCGCAGGCTTTACAGTTGCCGCTGAGCAGCGCAGAGCTGCGCGAGTCAAGGGTAATTTTCAGGCAATAAAGGCTTGCTTGATTTCAAAGGAGTCTTGGAATAACGTGTTCCAGTTGTTGTTGGTGGGTTTTTTTTTTTTTTCCAATGCCGGATCTTATGCATTTTTTAAATCTGCGGAAGAGTTTCTGCTGCGTGCGTCTGCCTTCATCAAGGGTGCCATCGAAGACTCGCTCTCCTGCCGGCGCTTTGCAGGGCTGCCAGAGCCTTTTGGTGCTAGAAATTCCCTGGACACGGTTTCAGCTGGCGAGTTTTTCTCCAGCAGAGAGAATTCCCTCCTTAAAAGTCGCCATCCGGCAGCGGGAGACTGTTAAATTTTACATCTTTAACGTGGCATTTCTTCAACCGTCGGGTTCTATGCAGGTTCCGCTTTGGTTTTGGGAGCGAGCCGCTGAAATTTGTTTGTCCCGCCCCGGAGTTGGTGCCGAGCCATTTATTTGGAGGAGCGCTCTGACATCTAACTCCCGGCGGCAGGAATTCCCCAGTCCCGGTGCCGACGGCGAACCCGCTGCCCCCAGGGTTGGATTTTCCGTAGGGAGCGACCTCCCTCTCACCCCAGCCGGGTGACTGGAGGCTTCTGCTGGGTTGAGGTTGTGGGCTAAGCGTGTAATTATTTTTTTATTTTTTTTTTGTTTCAAAAGAAAAAGAAATACTTTGAAGACAGCGGTGAAAGACTCGTGGAGGACGTAGGCACGAAGGGGAGAAGCGAATGCCGCGAACCCACATGAAATGGGAAGGAACGAAAAATTACACCTCAGTACCAGCCGTTGGCGTTCCTTTGCTTTAAGCTCTATGTAAAGCACCGGCAGCCGGGGCTTCTTTGTGCCGGGGCTGTGGTTTTAGCTGCTTTACCACGTAAACAAAGTATTTTTAAATCGCGCATGAAGTGGTTTGGAAGGAAGGAAAAGCGACGCTAACCAGACTGTCTCGGAAGCGACGCGTGCCGTCATCTAGTTTGCCCTCCTGCGTGATGCGGGAGGTTGGGTTTCACCCAGAATTCCATCGTTGGTCGCGCTAACGTTGCGCAGAGCGACTGTCTCGTAATTTGAAGATCTCAAACGGTGGAGCCTCGGTACGTTTTGTAGCAACCGGCCAACTGTCCGCCTTCAAAACGGCTTTGCCGTCTATTTCTTTGGAACGCATTTTATCTTTGTCTTGCGTTTGTTATCTCGGGTCCGGGTCCTCGTCCCGGTGGCTCCACCGGCTGCAGGCGGGGTTCAAGTTACTGCCGGATCTTTCTTTGGCTTAAATGGATTCGGATACACTGGGTCTTCCAGGCTGGGTCGGTTTTTGTCCGCCCTTGAACTCTCTCCAGCAGCCCAGCTTCTCACCGCAGGATCTCGCAGGCCCCGGCAGGTTGGAGCAACTTTCTGTTGATGTTTATAACCTAGAAAAAAAAAAAAAATAAACTCTTCAGTGACAAGGAACAGATTTATTTATTTTACTCCTGGGACGTATCACGGGGCTGCGGTTGAGGAGCGTCGCTGGGAGGAGAGCATCACGTGGAGCGAACCCTCTTGCAGAGAAGCTGCATCCGCTCCCTCCGGACGGGGTTTTGCAGGGCAGCGTGGCGCTGGTCGGCATCTGCCTGGCTTTGCACCTGCAGGATGAGCGTCTTTACGGTCGAGTAGCTTCTGCAGCCGCCTCGTGCATCTGTAGTGCTCTGCGCCGGTGGTTCTGGCATGCCTGGGTCACCCACCGCTCGCTGCCTGGGTGCAGAGTGACTCCCAGAGGGAGCAGGGAGCGAGCCGGCAGGCTGTCTGCTTGAGGCAGGAACAGTTGGTGGCCAGGAACTCGTTACAGGACAAACTTGCTAAACTTGAACACTGGCTCTTAGTTTGGGAGCACGTGGTTTTTCCCTGTCATGCTCCTTGACTACGGAGGACTTGGAAGGTGTTAAAAATCCTCCTCCTGATTTTTATCCCTTGCCCTTAGCCAGCACACGCAGGCGGGCGGAAATTTCAGGCCTCCCATCGGCATCGGTTATTGCAGAGGCCGCTTTGCCGTCAGGAAAGCGCCAGCAGCAGCGGCGGCGGCGCAGGAGGTGTTGGGCGGTTGGTTGTGGGCTGTGTTTGCAGCTGGATGCACCTGCGGAGCTCAGCAGAGTGAAACGGGTGTGAGTGAACCGCAGCCTGGGCTCATCCCCAGCAGCGTGGGCAGCAGGGCCGGGGGGGGGGGATTCTGCCCCTCTGCTCCGCTCTGGGAGACCCCCCTGCAGTGCTGCCTCCAGCGCTGGGGCACCAACAGCAGAAGGACACGGAGCTGTCGGAGCGGGGCCGGAGGAGGCCCCGGAGATGCTGGGAGGGCTGGAGCCCCTCTGCTGGGAGGACAGGCTGAGAGAGCTGGGGAAGAGAAGGCTCCGGGGAGACCTTCCAGCCCCTTCCAGTCCCTAAAGGGGCTCCGGGAAAGCTGGGGAGGGACTCTGGAGCAGGGAGGGGAGCCATGGGACGAGGGGGAATGGGTTCAGACTGAAAGAGGGGAGATTTAGGTTGGATATCAGGAAGAAATTCTTGGCTGTGAGGGTGGTGAGCCCCTGGCCCAGGTTGCCCAGAGAAGCTGTGGCTGCCCCATCCCTGGAGGGGTTCAAGGCCAGGCTGGACGGGGCTTGGAGCAACCTGGGCTGGTGGGAGGTGTCCCTGCCCAGGGCAGGGGGTGGAATGAGATGATCTTTAAGGTCCCTTCCAACCCCAACCATTCAATGTTTCTATGAATGCGTGCAGCTTCGAGCGCCGGTGCAGGGGTGGAATCTCTGTCATTACTCCTCCTGGTTACACTCCGTCCCGCTGAGTGTGTAAATTTGGGGGCCGTGTCGGTGACGCTCTCCGGACTGCCGTGGTCTCACCGGCTGCCACACCTTGACCGCTAGTCCTGGTGAAAATTGGAGCGAAATCCACCTTTGGAATTTCACGTCCAGCTTTTCCCATGGATTTGGGTACTGCTCTCCGCTGGTAACGTTTTCTCAACGCAACTGAAGGCAAGCGGCACGGACCTTCCTCTAGAGCCACCCGGCCCCGGGGTGGGCACCGACACGCTGCCAGGATGGTGTTGTGCATAAAGTTTTTTAACTTTCTGAACTACGGGAGACGTTTCCCGCCCTGTGCCGCGGTGCCGCCCGTGTCGATGCTTTCCGCTGCTCGGCTGAAGCTTGTTTTGGAGAGGAGCATTTTCCCTCCCACCCGCGGGAGGGTTTGTGCTGCTCTTCGTCTCCTGGAGGGGCTGGTGGCCTCGCTCTGCGCGTCGACTGGAGTCGGCGGGGTCCCGCGCGGCTGGCTGAGAGCAGGGATGCGACTTATCGGAGTACGTCTCGGACCTCTTCGATCCAGGCTCCTGCGCTTCGGGCTTTCCTTGAAAGGCAGGCTTTGGGGATGGCAGAGAGACGCCTGTCCCCGGTCCAGGGGGTGCGTGGAGCTTCAAGCTTGCTGTTAGGCATGAGCGTGTTCGTGAAGGCCAGACAGTCTCCTGGAGCACGGCCTTCACCGCTCTAAAGCAGCGCTGGGTTTTCAGTGCTGGTTTTGAGCAGGTCATGCCAGGACTGGGTTGAACCTTACTCGCGTGTCTCTGCCAGCCGAGACCTGGCTGTAGGACACGTCTAACCCTTCCCAGAGCCTGGCTGTGCTGGGTTTTGCTGGGCTGCCTTCTCAAACTCGGAGTTACTCTGCTTTCCCTCCGGTACTGTCTTAAACCGGGAGCCCAGCACGTCGGGAGGTGAAGGTGTCCAGCCATCCGCTTTCCGCAGGCAATACCGGAGAGTTTCTTTGCCCTAGGTGTCTTCTCCGATCCGTACCAAATCCCCGAGAAGGGTATGAATGGTTTTATTCTCGGCTCTCTTAATACCGGCAACCGATGGAGCGTCTTTGCAGGCGGCTGTTTGGAGACCCGAGGTGTCGCCCGCCGCCGCTGCGGGGAGGTTCGTCGTCTCTCGGCGCTGCTCGGTGACTCCCTCACCCAGCCGGGCCGCTGCTTTTTACACCCCGGCTTCGTTCCCTCGTGGTCGCTGGCAAAGTCCTGCCTCGGCCAGGTTGACCTTTGCAATTGGCTGTAGCAATTCTGCAAATAATTCCTCTCCAGGCAAGGGCTTATTTTATTTTTTTTTTTTTAAGATATTTATTTGTGATTCGGAAATTGGCAGTGGAGGGAAATCCGCTGTGTTTTTTTGGTTAGGTTCTAGCTATGGCTAACTTGGTGTCTCCTCTTGGAGACACGTTGAAGTCGTCAGCTACCTTTCCGCAGAAAGGCTCTCCGGAGAGTTTAAGGTGCTCGCCCTTCTCCTTTTATTCTGGATTGACCACTGAAATCGGGCTTCTTGTGGCCACCTCCCGTGTAAGTCTCGTGTTCTCTGGCCTTGCAAGCCCTAAAAGTCCCAAGTCGAGCAGAGCTCTCAGACTCCTGGAGCCAGTTCCGCTCCCACCAGCCAGCTCGGGAGGGGAGGACTGCCGGACCTTTCGCAGTGCCGGCCATCCCTGCATGCCCTACGACCACTCCAGGCTTCACGACCCGTTTCTTTTCTCCCGGTAGAGCTTCATCTTGTGTTGCTCGTGAGAATCCTGGCAGGATGAGGGAGGAAGCTATTTTATATTGCCGTTCTTAATTTGGGACGTAGAGGCAAGAGCTCCTCTCTCCCGTTAAAGTAAAGGAGCGTCTTTGGAGCTGAACATTGTGCTGATGGTGCTCTGTGCCATCAGGACCCTTCTAGGCCAGCTGCTGGCATTTAATAGACTTAAACATATTAACGTGGACTCTCCTGTCGGCCACCGAACTGCTCTGTGGAGCCCGTAGCGCCTGGCTGATCCAGATCCGGGACCTGGAGGTTCTTGTGTTGGACCGTCTCGGGGGTTATGCGTACGGAGCTCGCTGCGGTGTGGTTCTCCTCCCTCGTCGGATTTCTCGCTGGGAGGACTGTGTCCGCAGCCTTCCTCGGAGGCGCCGCCGCAGGCTTTTCTGACCAGCGTTTCCGTCCTGCCGCAGTTCCGGCGGGGCGACCGCTTCTCCCGTGGCTTCGCTTGTAGAGAAGATGAGGGCTCGTTAAGTTAGAAAGGGTGAGAAACCCTACGTGGAGCTCTTTGGACTGTCTCCTCCTCCTTTGGATGTCGTCACGCTAAATTTAAGCGGGGATAACCTGTCTTCACGTTGCAGGCAGCGTTGCAGAACAATAAGCAAAAGCCTCGGTCTCTTCCAGTCTGTGCAGTCACTGGGCAGCCGTCAGGTCTGTTTTCAGTTACTTGTCCTAAATTTGCTGGTTTCTTGCCTATCTGTATCCATATGTGTGTGTGCACTTTAGGAACCACGGAGCGGGAGTTGAGCTGGACACCGGGAGGAATAGAGGAGGTGCGTAAGAAAAACCCAGATCCCAAATTATGGGCGCTCCGAATAACCTGCCGGGAGGAAGGCGGCTGAACCCTTGAGTGCTATAAAATGGCCAGGGGAGGTTTCCCCAAAGTCCCAGCAATTATTTAGGTCGGAAGAGAATCATCCCGGGAGGCGCAGGCAGCTGCGGAGGGAGAGCCAGCGGGCTGGTCCGCCTCACCCCTGCCACGCAGGAGCCTGGAGCATCCGTGAAACGGAGCTGATCCGTGTTTATTCGGAGGTGAAAATCGCTTAGGAAAGCGGTAGGGACAGCCTGGTGGAGAAACCGGGGAGCGCCTCCCGGGAGAAAGAGCTGGCGGGACTCGATTCTCCAGGCAGCAAGACCAAGGAGCCGTCAGCTGCTCGTGACCTCCTGGTGCTTTTGAAAGCACCAAATTTGAGCTTTTCTCCCTCAAATTTGAGGTTATCTGCCGCCAGAAGCGTTGAGGGAGTAACCTCAAAAGTACTCTTGACTTGCAAGAGTAACGAGAGCATCGCTCGTTTGTTTTCGCCCCGTTTTTGTGTCCCTGCCTTTAATTCTTGCGCTGGTCTCCATCGACTTGACGCTAAAAAATCATTTTTCCTGGGAAAAGAAGCCCCTTTGCGGCCTGGATGAAACAGTTAATGGCGACTGGGCTCCGACCCGGCATGAGATACCCCAGAACCCCGTTGGTGGGGAGAGGCGTTGGAAGCCCACGCTTAAAATAGAGCGAGAGGCTGCGGATGTCGAGCGTTCCCAAGGGGGCTTGGCCAAGAGTAGGGACGTGGGGTTTTTTTTTGGTGAACCGCGCTGGGGACGGTTTGTTTCGCTTAAAGGCTGCTAAGAAACGCGGCTAAATCTGCAGTTAACTCCGATGGATAAGCGGAGCAGATGGAAGAACTTGGGGGTTTGGGAAATATATTTAAAAAAAAAAAAAATACAACTTGGGTGGGTTTTAGAAAGAGTCTTGGGAGCGAAACAAGAGTTTGCCCGAATCGCGCTCGGGGGGAGATTTGAGCCAAAAGGAGAGAAATCGGAGTGGAAAAAGTTGGGCGTTGCATCCTCCGCTGCGCTTTTCCGGGCAAACCGGACCGTTTCGAACCTCCTGGATGTACCCAAGGGGTTCTTATTGCTAAATTTTAACAACCAAATTTATCGGTGCCCCCACCCTAGGGAATACCGACAGGTTTCTTGGCCTTGGTTTCAGGCTGACGTGGCCGGTTGGTTTTTTGGGGTTTTTTTAGCCCATTTGCAGGCCGAAACTTAAAATTTGGTGGTGGCGGAGTCGGGATGGGTTCCACCTGAAACCCCTGAACGATTCTGGTCTTATTTCTGCCCGTGGTTGGTGGGATTTTGTTCTGCCTTCTTTTTCTGTGTGGGTTTTTGGGGTGGTTTTTTCTTTTTTTGAAACAGCCGGGTAAAACTGACTTACCCCTTAGCAGTTTCGCTCCTGGGCTCGGAATACCGGGAGGAAAATGGTTAGGAATGTCTTCCTTTCCCGCTGTTAAAGCAGCACACGAGCAGCATTAAGTAGGTTCCGGCTTTCTGGAGAGGCAAAGCTTCATTTTTTGGGGGGGTGTGGGAAAAAAAAAACAAGTGTTTTTTGCGGTGATGTGCGCTTGGAAGTCCGTCCCAGTCGTATTCCAGAAAGCAAGGCGACAGGACAAGCTCTTCCCAAATTAATGCCTCCCTCGTACTCCAGAGGCGGCATTGCCGTACCGGCTAGAACCTGAGCAATCCAGTAAATCCCATATGGGAAAAAAAAAAAAAAAAAAAAAAAAAAATACATTTTCTAGCGCTCTACCAATCCCAAAACCACCGAGATCCAGAAAATCTGGGGCCCGGCGTTACCTTTCAGAAAGCAGAATGGCGGCAGAATTAAAACCACATGGAGGGATGCGCATAAAGATATATATATTTTTTTTTTTTTTATGGATTAGGGAGGGGGGGGAAACTGGATGGAAATCGTAGGTTTCTGGGGCTTTGCATCGCTGGCACGCAGCCGGGGGGGGGGGCGGGGAGGGGATGCTCCGGCTCGGCCGTTGGTGCGGGGTGCTGAAGGGATCCCCAAAACTACGCCAGGTTTGTGGTTTTTGTTTTTTTTGGGGTTTGTTTTTTTTTTTTTGTTTGGATCTGTCTTTTCAGCCTCAGCGCTGGGTTTTTTTGGGGGTTTTTTTTGGCGGGTTTTTTTTTTTTTTTTTGGAAAGGTTTCTTAGAGCCGTCCCGGTATTGTTTCTTACTTAATGCTTTTTTGCTGTGTGGAAGTCTGGGAATTGGGAGCGTTATTGATTTGCCCTCTTTTAAATTTCAGCAGCTTCACAAGAGACAGAGTGAGTTAGTAAGGAATGCAAAATATGTAAGTAATATATATTTTCCTAGCTGAATAGCTTAGGCCCGTATACATTTTGTACCTTGTGTCTTCTTACCGGAGCGAGGAAGGTTGGACCGTCTTTGCTTTGGGGGACTCCTTTCTCTTTCCCTCTCTCTCTCCTCCCCGCTTCCCCTTCTCCGCGCTGGGGGCACAACACCAGCTCTGCTTTCTCCTCCTCGGCGTAGGTGTGCATTTCCTTGGCTGGTTGGTATCTCTGACTTGGGGGGGGGTCTCTTGGTATTTTTATTTTATTATTTTTATTTTTTTTTCCCCACGTGCATTTACGTAGCGGATCCGGGGGATTTTTCTTTTTTCTTTTTTTTTTTTTCCCCCCCTCCCCGAAAGAGAGCGAATCGCCCGAGTTAAATCTGACGAAGCTGTCGCTGCTACGCAGCTCTGCCCTGTGTCGTAGACGTTAAACGCTAAATCGGGAACGTCGGATACCTACGATGCTTCCCGGCGGGCGTAGATTAATTCGGGAGCATTGCATTTAGCTCGTGAGTGTGGGGCAAAGACTGATCAGCAGAAGTAAAAAAAAAAATAAAAATATAAAAACAACCCGAAACTCTGCCTAGCAGCCCTGTAACTGCCTGCAAGTGGATGTGTGCTCTTCCGACGCGCTGCCGCCTGATTAACCGGCGTTTTTCTGTCTTCAGACCCTTCGCAGGTGCTACAGCCGGGTGAAGGAGCACGGCGTGGGGAAGAGGAAAAGCAGCTACACTTTTGAGCAGCTGGAGCAGGTCTTTGGACAGGGAGGATGGGACTCCCAGCCCTGCCAGCCCGTCCTCATCAACAGCAGCGGCTTGTACCAGGAGCTGGAGTCGGACGGCAGCACGATGGAGGAGTATTCGCAGGAGGATTGGGGAAACCACAGTCAGGATCTTCATTGCTACCAGACCGGCGAACAGGAGTTGGGTAAGAAAGCCCATCTTGGCGCATCTCCATCCTCTGATTTTTACCTGGGCTCTGGGCTCGTGCCATCTCACGCTTACGTATCAGGGAACCGTAGAATGATTAGAGCTGGAAGGGACCATGAAGACCACCCAGTGCCACCCCTGCCCTGGGCAGGGCCACCTCCCACCAGCCCAGGTTGCTCCAAGCCCCGTCCAACCTGGCCTTGAACCCCTCCAGGGATGGGGCAGCCACAGCTTCTCTGGGCAACCTGGGCCAGGGGCTCACCCCCCTCACAGCAAAGAATTTCTTCCCAATATCCCATCTCAATCTCCCCTCTTCCAGTGTAAAACCGTTCCCCCTCGTCCCGTGTCTCCCCTCCCTGCTCCAGAGTCCCTCCCCAGCTTTCCTGGAGCCCCTTTAGGGACTGGAAGGGGCTCCAAGGTCTCCCTGGAGCCGTCTCTTCTCCAGGCTGAACCCCCCCAGCTCTCTCAGCCTGTCCTCCCAGCAGAGGGGCTCCAGCCCTCCCAGCGTCTCCGGGGCCTCCTCCAGCCCCGCTCCGACAGCTCCGTGTCCTTCTGCTGTTGGTGCCCCAGCGCTGGAGGCAGCACTGCAGGGGGGTCTCCCCCAGAGCAGAGAGTACCGGCTTTCGTGTTTCAGACATCGTGTTCTCCGAATGCCCAACGCTTGATGTCCTTGGGGAGAAAAGGGGAAATTCCCCAGTTCATCCTCAAAAGCCAAACGTGGTTCCCAAAGTATTTTAGGATCGGGGTTCAGAGTTTGAAGAGCCTGGCAGGAGGAGGGAAGGGCTGCGTGGCCAGAAACGGTGGAGGAGGAGGTGGCAACGTGTTCCCTGTCCCTCCTTCCCTGCTCAGTTCTGCTTCCCTTCGTGGGACTGGGGAGATATTTTCCCTTTCGCTGGTATAAATATGCTTATATCCAGGGGTGTGGCCTCTTTTATATAGAAAAAAAGAGCAAGCAAGCTCACAGTACAGCAGTGAGACCTATAACGAACTCCTCCACGTGCTTTTCTTGCCCGAATTGTTGGTGTTTCTGCAAAAGAATCAATATATTAATTCATTTGGCGATCTGCTTCTTGCCTGGGGCTTATTGAACCTTGTGGAAAGGGAGCAAGGTACCGTGTTCTGGGTTGAAAACGCATGCTTTTGAGCAGTTTTGTGAAGGAATGGGTTGGTTTCTTTATATATTTCCATCGCTTGACCAACCGACCTTACGGACGCGTGTTCCTGAGCGAGGGGGTTTTTGTTTTCGCGGTGGAAACTTTGAAGTCGATCCAATTCGGTGGAGGCCCAGGGGAAGAAGGTGGATTGGATAAAGGTTCTTGGTGTGATGGCTTTTCTTCCCCACCCCTCTGACCTGTGGGCTGAAGCGGGGAGAGGAGATGCAGTCCCGTACCTGTGTTCAGGGAGTTGGGATGCTCCGAAAGCGGCTTAAATCACAGTTGAAGGGTAAAATTTGCAAGTTGGCCGTTAACCGCGTCCCGGTTCTCTCGGACTTCTTCGCCGGGGGAGTCGGAAATGAGGAATAGGTGGGAGAGAAACAGTGGGGAGAAGGCGCGATGACACAGAACGCGTGTGACCGGGGGGGCTGATTCCGCCTAGTTTGGCTCGTCGTGGCGAGTCGAGCCGCCGCCGCCGCCGCCTGCTTTGTCACCGTTTGCCTTGACTCGGAGCGGGGCCGTTTGCGCGCGCTTGGGCTGAGGCTGTTCGTAATTTTCGGAGAAGTCGGGAGAGAAGCGCTCCGCGCGCGCGAGGTCTAAATGGAACGCAGCCGCGTTTGTTCTGCTGCTCGCTCTTACGATGTGCCACTGAACGCGGAACGGCCTTTTTTCTTTCTCCCCCTCTTTTTTTTTTTTTTTTTTTTCTCCTTTTAAACATATACTTTGCAATTAAAGAGGTTTGTGATTTACTAGCCGGAACTGTAGTCTTGCCCTTGAAAGGTTTTGCGCTTGCAAATTCAGATCTTCGCTTGACGACGTCTCTTCCAAGGGAAAATAAAAAATAAAAAATATACTATTCCGTTGGGGAGGATTTAGGAACTTGGAGCTGTCTCGTGCGGAACTCCAGTGGTCTGCCTGCCTTAGGAAACAGCTCTGGTTTATTTTTGATTTAATTTCAGCCTTTTTTTTTTTTTTTTAAAAAAAAAAAAAACCAGGAACATAATTTAAAATATAATTATGTGTTGGAATTTTACCTTTCAGATGAAATGCCTACCACAAAAAGAACATTAAAGATAAAGCAGGAATCTTCGGAAGACACGCAGTAAGTAATTTATGACTGTTTTCCCCTGGAATGCATTTCCCTGGGGATGGCGTGCCAGGAGGGGAGGATATTTGAAACTTCTGATTGTAATTATAACGGCGTTGTGCAAGACCATTCGTAGGGTTGGATTCCGCTTTGTGCGTTACTCCAGTTACCTCAGACCGTCCGAAAAGCTTCCCAGCTCCGTCCCCTCTTGGCTTCGGCGCTCAGCAAACGGAACGAGACTTTACTACGCCGATGCGCGGGCTTAAAAATGCGGATAAAACCCACGGCGGCTTCCTTAGGGATGGATGCGGGCAGCCGGCGGGTCGTGGGACACGCGGCCAGACTCTCGGATCTGTTTGTAATCTGATTTTTTTTTTTTTTTTTTTTTTTTTGTCCTGTTTGCCCCTTGGGATGTTAAGGAAAAAAAGGGAATGTAGGAGGAGCGGAGGAAAGGAGGAGTGAGAAGAGGGAGGCAGTGCCCCGGTAGTTGGCTTGGCGTGAGTAACGCCTGCAAGAGAAGTTCCCCTCCCTGGTGGGAAGGCTTGCCAAAGCTTGTGACTTATTTTTATTTTCTTCTTTCTAACTTTTGGATCGGTTTAAGCCGACGGATGCCCGGAGCGTTTCGAATGCTTTGAGCACGTGAATCTCCTTCCCCTCGCCAACAATAACACGGAGCCTTTTAGCGGGGCTTTCTTCCCATCTTCGGGGGGTTTTAAAACCCGCGGGGCGGTCGTCGATCTGTCCGCGATGCGACTTGGGCCATCGCGAACTGGCTGGGTGGGTTCCACGCGCGGGTTTCCCCCCCCCCCCCGCCGCCTCCCGTCGCCGGTAATTTGTAGTGTCATCCCAAGTCAATCTTGGCGTTTCCGACGCTGGAAAACGAGCTTCTGTGGGGCAGGAAGTCATCGGCACGGTACGCATTTAGGTCGCGTCCCTGCTTAGTAACGCAACAGAGGCTTTTTGTTGTAACTAATTAAAACAAACCAACAAACCAAAAAATCCTCTAAAACCTTAAAAAAAAAAAAAAAAAAAAAAAAATAAGCTTCCGTCGTAATGGCCTGGCTTCGTCAGCCTCCTCGCTTCGGGTGGCTTTTCACGGTGCCCAAAGGGTGACTTTTTTTTTTCTTTAACCTGGAGCAAATTCAGTTTTAGCGACTCGGGGGCGACCCGGAGAAAAACAAGACGTTTTTGCTGTAAACCTTATTATCACCTCTCTGAAGGGTTTCTCGGGGATAACGTTACCTTTCCGAGGCGTGCTTTAGGGAATCGCGTCAAAAAGAATCCTGAATTTTCGGAGGGGAAGGCTCGGACTGCCTGAGTCTTCTCTCCCAGGTTCTGTCGTGCAGAGGGACGGCTGGGTCGGATTTAGCAGATTAGACCTTTCGGAGTTTTGTGGTGGGTTTTGTGGGGTCCTCCCCCCCCCCCCCCCCCAAAAAAAAAAATTCCCTCTGAAATGCACAGATGTCTCTGAACTCTCAGGCATTTTGGGAAGCGGGCGGGTGACGAGCCCGTCTTGGACGCTCAGCGGAAACACAAACCATCTTCCAACAGAGATTTGCTGAAAATTGCCCTTTTTTTCCCCCCCCGTTACGAGAGCAAGGAACTTTTAAACTCTGATTCAGCAGATTAAAAGCAGTCAGGAGAGGCACGGCTGATGGAAAGATAAGCCGGCTAGTTGTTATCTTCAAAAAAATAGAAATCGTGTTTCTTCTTAAAAGCCACAGACGTTAAAACGCCAAACCTTTTCACCCCTTTGGCCAGCGTTTTAAAATACGTGTAACTCGTTTCAAAGGCAGCAGGGCTTCGGTTCGCCTGCCGGCTCGGTCGAGTGCCGGCTGTCAGCGGAATCGGAGGGAGGGGCGGCGGTGCGTTCGAATCCTTTGCGGAGCCTCCGTTGTTGACGCGGAGAACTCGGGGTGCGGCGGCGCGGGAGTGTCGCGCCTGTATGGCTAAAAAAAAAAAAAATCGTCTTGAGGTGGAATTTCCCGTGTTCCGGTTTGTGCCCGTTTCCCCTCGTCCCGTCCCCGGGCACCGCTGAGAAGAGTCTGGCCCCATCCTCTTGCCCCCCGCCCTTTAGATTTTGCTGAGCATTGATGAGATGCCCTCAGCACAGAGGTGCTCCATCCCCTGATCATCTCCGTAGCCTCCGCCGGACTCTCTCCAGCAGTTCCCTGTCCTTCTGGAACTGGGGCGCCCAGGACTGGACCCAGTGCTCCACGTGCGGCCTCCCCAGGGCAGAGCAGAGGGGCAGGATGACCTCCTTCCCCGTGCGGACACACTCTTCTTCTTCCACCCCAGGAGACCGTTGGCCTCCTTGGCCACAAGAACACGTTGCGGGCTCACGGTCAACTTGTTGTCCACCAGGACTCCCAGGTCACCCCCAACCTGTCCTGGTTGCGGGGGGGTTATCCCTCCCGAGATGCAGGACCCTGCGCTTGCCCTTGGTGAACTCCATTAGGTTCCTCTCCACCCAACCCTCCGGCCTGTCCGCGCTGGATGGCGGCGCAGCTTTCCGGTGCGTCAGCCGCTCCTCCCAGCTTTGTGTCACCAAGCAAACTCGCCGAGGGTACGCTCTGTCCCCTCAAGCCAGGTGGCGGGTGAAGACGTTGAACTGGGCCCAGTACTGAGCCCCGGGGAACACCAGTAGCTGCTGGGCTCCGCGCCGCCCGCCACAACCCGCCAACCTCTGCCGTCCGGCCGGTTCTCCGCCGTGTCTCCAGCGCGTCCCCGCAGAGCCGCGTTCGCAGGGGCAGCGCTGCCTCCCTTAACCTCGGCTAGCGGATACCCGGCCTCCAAAACCATCTGAGGACGTCCGCGGGTCCCGCGTCGCCGTATTTTCGGCGGTGGAGGAAGCGGGGAGCGCTGGGCAAGCAGTGGCCGGGTGCCGTTGCTCCGTCAGCTGGGCTCTCCTTCCCTGCGCCGCCATGGCGTCCCCTTGGCCTCCAATAAACTGGTTTATTTCTATTTTTCTTTTTTGGAAAAGTGAAACACTGCTTAAGCCTCTCTTCTGCTATTTAAGATTTATTTTGAGGGATGGCGGCACTGGGGGCTTTGTGAAGATGAACTGGAAAAAGCCGGGGGAGCCGGGGTCCTTCGGTGGAACCAGCTGTTCCAGCCCCTTGGAAGTCTGCTTGCGTTTGGAAACGGCGGCGCCTGAAGGACGGATTTGCACCGCGGCTCGTGTCGTTCCTTGGCTGAACTGCGGAAGCTTCCGAGGAGGGAGAGACGGAGATGGCCGGGCTCCAGCGGGAGGTCGCGGTTCGACGGCAGGGTAAAACCCAGCTCCGGGGCACCTTCTGCAGCTGGAAAATGAGATCGCCCCGCGCCGCCCGGCACTGGCACGGGGAAAACCCTCGGATTTTTCTATTGGGAAATAAATAACAGTGGCGGTTTGACTCTTGCTGCTTATAGTTCCGCTTGGCCGAGCCGGGGAGAGGCTGGATGGAGGCCGGGAGAGCGGAGCTGAGCCCTGGCGTCCAGCTGTAGGCGGGAAGAGGAGATGCTAAAATGCAGAGCTGCTTAAAATTTCTGCGTTCCGTGTCGCTCGAAGTGCGGGATTCCCTCCGTGGAAAGCCCTTCTGTGCCGTACGCGCCGTGCTGCCGGAGCCGTCTCCGGTGAAATCATTCCCCTTCCCAGCAGGAGCAGTTTGACGAGTGACTCATTTCATTTTTTTTTTTTTTTTTTATTTTTTTTTTCCAGCTCCTATTTTGTGCTGAACTAAACTTAGCGCGAATATTTATAGTGTAATTAATAAAGGTGGGGGCTTTTTTTTTATTTCTTTTTTTTTTTCCTTTTTTTTTTTTTTTTTTTGTCGTTTCTTAACTCTGTTCCTCCACCGTTGAAGGAAAATCTGCCCACGCTGCGTCTCTCCCGTCTCTGGCTTCGGATGCGTTTTTAACCCCCCCACCCCAGCTCCACAAACCCCGTCACCCTCCGGCGGCGGCGCCGGGCCGTGCCTGCCAAAACGCCTCTTGACGTCTCTCCAGGGCTCCCGTGGCGCGGTGGCCGCTGCGAGGCGGTTGTGGCCACGGTCCCTCCCGGCGCCGTGAGGAGCGAGCCCTCTCGCCTTGGATCCGTTCCGGAGCGCTCGGACGTCCCACCCGAAGTTTGGAGAGCCGGGTCACCGACCCGCGGGCGTCGAAACGGGCTGGACGCGGCTCTGTGGTCCGAGCCCGCTTTGCCCTGGAGGCACCAGCCCTTGGAGAACCTCCCCAAAACGACGGGCGTCGTGCTTAACGCCGCAAGGAGCCGTCCTGGCGCGGTGCTTGGAGACCGTCGTGTCCCTCGGCAGCCCCCGGCCCTCCTCGCCCCACGGAGGAGCTGGTTTTGGGACGTGGAAGTGATCTTCCCGAGGAGATGGCCTCCTCCCGCGAGAGGAGGGAAGGCAGAAGAAGGGAAGACCCCCCCTCCGACCCCCGGCAGGAGACGACCGGCGTGACGCGGCGCAGGGACGTAAGGCGCAGCGTGTTCTCCTGGTGGGACAGGATCCTCCTGGGGATGGGGCGATTCCGCGGGATGGCGGTTCGGCTCTACGGATGCAGATGGAAGGAAGGAGATTTGGCGGGGGGGGGAGGGAGAAGGCTTTTAAATCCCATTTGTTGCCCAGGAGAGATTTCTCCGGTAACCAAACGAGGCTCATTATCTTCCTACGGCTTTGATTATAGGACGATAACTCTTAAAACGAGCCGTTCTCCCAACGAGCTAATTACGCCCCGAGTGTCTCATTCATTCCGGAGGAACCTCTTCCAGAGTTTAAATCCCGCCGTGGAAACGCGCTTTGATGCCGTGTCGTTACCGGGCGGGAATAGAAATCTTTGGGAAGGTGGGGATTGCTTTTCCAGAGGGATTTCTGCTCTCCGTCCGGGCATGGGTCATCTTCACCGGCATCTTCTTCAAGCCCGGTTCGGATCCAACGCTGGGACCAAGCCCTTCGGAGCGGCCGGGCGTTCGCTTTTCGGTTGTTTTTCCACAATTACATGAACGTTGCGGGGGGGGGAATGCCGAGGGGGGAGGGGTTTGGAGTGGCAAACGAGGGTTTGGAGTGGCAAACGGAGGCACACCGGACAGCGTGCCGGTGGGAAGGCAGGGCCGTGAGGAAGAACCCGAGAACTGAATTTTACATTTATTTAGCGGCGCCGGCCACGTGTTCGCTCGCAACCGCTTTGGGGGCAGCACGGGTGGGAGCGGGACAGGTCCGACCCCCCCGGGGGGGGGGGGTTGGGGTTGGGAAGAGCCGAAATCTTCCTCGGAAGCGGAATTTGGGGATTTCTCACCTCGCCTGTCCTTTGCCGGGTTGGCACCCGCAGAACTTCAGGTGCGAAAGGCCCTTCCCAGCCCAGATCGTGGTTTGCTGGGGACATCGGAAGGGGGCGGGGGTGGGTTTTGATGCGGTTTTGCTGGAATTGGTTAAAAACACCCCGTCAGCGCGGTGCCGGAATCCCTAACCTCGCCTCGCAACGCAGGACGGATATCGGGACAAATAAAGAAGCGGCGGAGAAAGCCGAAAGGGATGAATATTTTCGGGCGGTGGGTGCGTGCGCCGGGACGGTTTCGCGACCAATGCCTTTATCCTTCTCTCCATGGTTTTTTTTTTTTGTTGTGTTTTTTTTCCCTAATTTCCAGGAAGCGCGACGTCATGCAGAACATTATGCAAATCCTGGAGTCGGTCCAGCTGAAGTGGGAGCTGTTTCAGAGCTGGACGGACTTCTCCCGGCTCCATCTTTCCAACAAACTGGCCATTTTCGGCATCGGTTACAACACCCGCTGGAAGGAGGACATCCGTTACCACTACGCCGAGATCAGCTCCCAGGTACCCCTCGGCAAACGGCTCCGGGAATATTTCAACTCGGAAAAACCGGAGGGCCGGGTCATCATGACCCGGGTGCAGAAAATGAACTGGAAAAACGTTTATTACAAATTCCTGGAGATCACCATCAGCGAAGCCCGCTGCCTGGAGCTCCACATGGAGATCGACTGGATCCCCATCGCTCACTCCAAACCCACCGGCGGCAACGTCGTGCAGTATTTATTGCCGGGAGGGATCCCCAAAAGCCCCGGATTGTACGCCATCGGCTACGAGGAATGCCACGAGAAACCCCCCTCCCCTCCAGCCGAGCACCGGGGGCCCGATCCCGGCACCGAGACTCCCGGGGAGCTGGAGGTCCCTTCCCCGCAAGCCTCCCTCCGGCTGGATATGGAATCCGCCCGGATTATCTACTGTTACCTCGGCATCGCCGAGGTCCGGACTCTCCAGCAGTGCCTGTTTTTACATTTTCAGGCAAACACCAAAACCTTCAGCAAGGATTGGGTGGGGATCAACGCCTTCCTGTCTCAGAACTGCCTCGTCGAGCCCGGCGTCTCCCCCAAATCCATCTACATCAAATTTGTGGAAGTGGAGAGGGATTTTCTTTCCGCCGGCTCTTTGGTAGAGTGCCTGGAAAAAGCCATCGGATACCCCTTAAAATTTAACAACTGAGGCTCGTCCTTCATAAGGATTCGGGCTTTCCGCCCCTTTTTTCCATCTCGCTACCAGACGCTTTGGGCTCCCGTCCCTCCGCAGCCGGGCGAGTCGGACTTTTCCGCCCGGAAAGGAGGTTGGGTTTTTTTTTGTTTTTTTTTTCCGGGGGGTTGACGGGAGGTTCGCGGGGTGCATCCCGTCGGCTCGGCCTCAGCCAGCCAGCGCCGCCCGGCTCTCTCTCGCCGCTCGGCCCGGCCCATTTTTCCCACCGAATCGGCCGGTATTCCCAACGGAGGCGGCGCGGGCGGCGAGGAGAAACCCCCCCCCGGGCCCCCGTGAAGCGCCTGGAGGTACATTCCACGCCGGACCAGCGCGTTACAACGTGGCGTTTTCATACGAAAAGCTGGGTTTTTGGTTTGGTTTTTTTTTTTTTTTGGGGGGGTGGGGGGGGGTGTGGGTGGGATTTCTTTATTCCACAGTGTCTCGTTTTGACGCATCCCGTCTCTCTCTTAAGTGTTATTACGGATCCGAATAAATAAGCAATAGCTAACGGCAAGTTAAACCTTGAATCACGTTAAAGGAGACTGTTTTTCAAGAGAACTGTTGTATATAATTTAGGACTTCCCTTTTTTTTTCCACCCGCCGAGTGTTCTCCTCTCTCCGGACAGTGTTGCCTGCGGAAAGACTTTGGTTTCTGTGACGTAATTCCACTTTACTCGTAGCGTTGCCATAGCCCGCTTTTTATTTTTATTGGGATTTGGGTTTTTTTTTAAACGTTAAAAGAATTCCTGGCCTTTTTTTTTTTTTTTTTGGGGGGGGGGTGGGTTGTTTTTTGGTGGGGTTTTTTTGTTTTGGTTTTTTTGGGGTTTTTTTTTTTGGTTTTTTTTTTTTTTTTGAGTTGGACTCGGCCTCTCCGTGCGAACAACCTGGCAGCTGGGAAATATTTTTTATTTTATTTTATTATTATTATTATTATTCTTTTTTTTTTCCCATCGAACCGTGCTTATGGACACAATCAAAGCTGTGAGAATGGGGGGGGGGGGGGGGAAGGGGGAGGGGAGGAAGGAGGGGGGGGGGGGGGGCACACGGGGACGGGGCTGGGGGGGGGGCGGCGGGGGGGGGGGGAAGGACGCATTTAATGCCTTTTTCAGCTGTGTGACTCTCTCTAAAGCCCCATTATCGCTTTCGGTTGGGTTGTTATTTTTGTTTTTATTTTTTTTTGTTTTTTTTTTTTTTTTTATTAATTCTCAAAAGCTCATCGATCGGTGAAGTTGTGACATACGATGAATGTGTCGGTCCTAATAAAATCAAACAAACGCGTCCCGGCTCCGGCAAATCTTCCTCCTCCTCCTCCCGGGGCGGAGCGGGGGGGTGTGGGTGTCTGTGGGGGGGTTTCTCCTGGCGTTTTTTTCCCACCTGGGGCTTCGTTCCAAGGCTCGTTTAGGGCCGGAGTTGCTTAATGAACTTATTTTATGGGAGCCGCTTTCCTTCCCCGGCGGAGATTCCTGACATCTTCGACGACGGAGGGATGCGGAGAGAGGAAGAGGAGGGCGCCCCCGTCCCGCTCCCGGGCCCTTGAAATGGGGTGAGTTGCCCCGAAATGGGGTGAGTTGTCCCGAAATGGGGTGAATTGCCCCGAAATGGGGTGAGTTGCCCCAAAATGGGGTGAGTTGCCCCGAAATGGGATGAATTGCCCCAAAATGGGATGAATTGCCCCGAAATGGGGTGAGTTGTCCCGAAATGGGATGAATTGCCCCGAAATGGGGTGAGTTGCCCCGAAATGGGGTGAATTGTCCCAAAGAGCCCCTGCCGGGAGCCGAGGAGGGGAGAAGCCGTCGGCTGGAGGAGGTGAGATCCCGCCGGGATCCGGCCGGGACAATCCCCCCCCCACCTCAAGAAGCCTCCTCGCTCCCCGCAGCCGGATCCTGCGATCCTGGTGGGATTTACGGGGGAGATGAGGGCGAGAGGGGATTAATTCCGCTCCCCCCACCCCCCACCCCGTGACTTCATCCTCCTCCTCTGCTGCCGGCGTCTAATCTCTCCCTGCTCCGAGGTCGGCCGGAGGACCGGGATAACCTCGGCGGGCAGGATTGATCCCGCGGCTCCTGAAAATGGGGGACCTCGATCCGCAGGGTGAAAAAACAGCCTTTTTCGGGGGGGGGATTGTAATTTTTTCCATTTGTTTTTAAGGATGATGGTGATCGTCCCGAGGGCGAGGGGTGCTGGGGGGGACGCCGGACCCTGCCATGTGGCCGGAGAGGGGTCAGGGGGTCCCTGTGCCCCCCACCCCCCTCCCCGGGGGGGGGGGAATATTAGGGTGCCACATTGCGCACCCCCCCCCCATAACCTCGCTATAATTAATAATAACCCGAATAAAATAAATAATAACCCAAACAATGAGTTAATCATCGCCATTTCTGGGGGGGGGGTGGATGTCCCTGCTTCGGCCCCCCCCGGGGACTCCCCCCACCATGGGGTGGGGTGGGATGAGGCCACGCCCCCCCCGGAGGCTCCGCCCCCACCTGCGGGGCGGGTTCCCGCCCCCTCCCCGGTTCCTCCCCCCGGCTTCCCCCCCCCCTCCCCGGTTCCCCCCCCCACCCGGCACCTGCTGCGGCTCCGGCCATGGGCGCGCTGCGGCGGGCGGCGCTGGCGCTGGCGGCGCTGCTGGGTGAGACCCGGGGCACCGGGGGGGGGGACGGGACGGGGGGGGTCCCGCGGGGGTGGGGAGGGGGGCAGCCGGTAGGACCCGTCGGCACCGAGGGGAGACCCGGGAGGGACGCGGGGAACGGCGCGGGGGGGGGCGGCGGCACCGGGAGGGAGCCGGCGGGACCGGAGCGCAGCGGGCAGGACGCGGGGGGGACCCGGGGTACCGGGGAGAGGCGGGGGGGGCACCGGGCGGGACCCGATGGTCCCGGGGACACCGGGCAGGACAAGGGGAAGCTCGGGGGGGGGCACCGGGACGAGCTCAGCAGTACCGAGGTTGGCGGGGGGGGCACCGTGTGGGACCCGGCGGCACCGGAGCGCACCGGGCAGGACACGGGGAGGTTGGGGGGAGACACCGGAGGGGGGGGGACCCGGGGTACCGGGGGGGGGGGGACAGCGACAGGACCCAGGGAACTTGGATGTGGGGGGGCACCGGGCAGGACCCGAGGTACCGGAGCGCATCGGGCAGAACACGGGGGTGCCGGGGGGGGGCACCGGGCGAGACACGAAGCGGCCGGGTGGGGGGGGCATCCATCGACCCCCACGGGAGCTGGGGACCCCCGGGCAGGACCCTGGGGAGCTTTGGGGGGGGGTCACCAAGGGGGTGACACCAGCCCCCGGCCCCTCTGTGTGCCCTCCGGTCCCGCAGGCAGGAGGGTGCTGGGGGGGGGGGGGGGGGCCCGGGCCCGCTTCGGGGTGTCCCGAGAGGGGGAAAAAAATCCGCGTCCCCCGGGAAAAGCCACTTGGCTCCTTGGAGCTGCCGAACGGCACCTTCCAGCACCCGCCAACCAAAAGCCACCCTGGGGTTGTTGGGGGGGGGGGGAGCCGATAATTCACCCCCCTGCCTGGCGCCAGGTGGGGAAAAAAAAAAAAAATCCCATTTTTTTCCCATTTTTTTTTTTCCCCCGTGATAGAAACCGGCCGCCTCCTTGTTTCCTGGGGCTTTACGTTCACCCCGGCCGGCTGCGGGGCGCCGCGTCTCTACCCCTCTCTTTCTGTGGGGTTTTTCCTTCCTTCCCCCCCCCCAAATTCCCAACCCCGGTTGAGTTTTTCTGGAAACGCCCCAGTTGCTCCGAAGGGAAGCGTCCCTTGGCGTTCCCGGGGAAGGAGAGGCCTTTGGGGAAAGGAAACGGCCCCCGAAGACAATGGCAGCGGCGTTTCCTCCTGGCGGGACGTGGGGTGGGGGTGTCCCCCCCCCCGGAGCCGGGGGTGAGGGGGGGGTTTTTGCTCCTTGAAGGTGTTTTTTGAATCTTTTTCCATGATAAAAATTAATTAAAGGGTGTTGGGATGAAGCGCTGGGGTTGCTTCGGCCTTAAATCCCACCGGGATGCTCCTTCGCCGCATCCCCGTGGCGTGAATTTGCTCCGGGGTCGTAATTTGCCCCCCCCCCCCCCCCCCAAAAAAGTCCCTCCTGAGCCCCGGGATGTGATGCCGGAGGGAGCCGGGAGGACGAAACCGCAGGGAAAAGATGCTTTCGAGCCCCAAAATGGGTGGTTTTCCTTGAAGTTTGCTTTCAAATATCCCGGCCCCACCCTGTGGGATCCGTACGGGATCGTGATGGGAAAAGCAAAATGAGGGGTGATGCTCGGCATCCCCAATCCCTTCCCTATTCCCAATCCCATCCCAATCTCATCCCATTCCCTTTCCCAGTCCCATCTTCATCCCATCCCCTACCCACTCCCCATCCCATCCCATTCCCACTCCATCCCATCCCATCCCATTCCCACTCCATCCCATCCCATTCCCACTCCATCCCATCGCCGCCTCCTTCTCCCACCCCGGGGGGTTAAAGCCTGTTTCTATCTATGGCAAAGTCACGTCGTCTTCTTCTTATTTTATTTAATTTTTTTCTTTTCTTTTTTTTTTTTTTTTTTTTTCCCAAATTTGGCCTCTCCGGAGGATACGGCGCTTTCTGCCCCCACCCCGGGGTCGTGAGAAAAGCCGCCGGGGATTTTCCCAAGGGATGCCGCTCCGCAGCCCCGGCGTCTCCTATCTGCCCGGTTATAAATAGTCGGAATTAAGGGAAAAAGGGGGGGGGGGGGGGGGGATATAAAATCAAACCCCAAATTAAAAAAAAAAAATAAATAAGAATCCGGGTGACCCTGTCGCCTCGCCGAGGTGCTCCTTGACCTTTTTCCCGGGTGGGTTTTGGGTTTTTTTGTTTTTTTTTTTTTTTTTTTTCCGGCCGGATTCCCACCGGGGATTTTACATCCCGAACCGGGGCTTTCGGGATTTCATTTGGGTGCTGGTTTCACACGACTCCGGCGCCTTAATCCCGCGGAGCCGGGTCAGCAAACCACCAGCCCATAATAATCCAGGGGTTAATAGCTTATAGGGAGGGGGGGGGGATGGTTTTTTGGAGGGGGGGGTGTCAGGCTGAGCTTTGAGCCGGGAAACAGCTTTTTTTTTGGGGTGAAACGATGCGATTTGCGGTCAGAATTTAATATAGGGAAGGGGATTGAGGTGGCTGTAGGAGCGCGGGGACGGAATGGGATTATTTTTCCGTAGGGGAAAAAAATCGAAAGGTGAATCTTAAAGGTGGGTTTGGGGTTTTTTTCCCCCCCTAGGGAAAAAAATTAAAAGTGTTTTTAAAGGGAAATTTAAAGTTTTGGGGTGTTTTTCTTTCCCCAAGGGAAAAAAATTTAAGGATATTTTTAAAAGCGAATTAATTCAAAGGTATTTTTTTTCCCCCCTCGGGGTGGGGGAAAAATTAAGGGTGAATTTAAAGCGGGTTTATTTTCCCCGGGGGTTAGGGGGGGCAAAAAAAAATTAAGGTAAATTTAAAGGTAATTTTTTTTTTCCCCCTCTGGAAAAAGAAAGCGAAGGGTCAACGGAAAGGAATTCATTCCGTTGGGAAAAAAAAAAATTAAGGTTTGGTGGGGTTTTTTGGGTTTTTTTGGTTTTTTTTAAGAGGTAAATTTGAAGGGGTTTATTCCGTAGGGGGGGGGGAAATCAGGGTTTTTCAAAGGTACTTTTAAAGGTCCATCGAAAGGTAATTTTTTTTTTTTTTTTTAATTTTTTTTTTTTTTCCGACGGGCAAAACTCCCGGCAGATGGGCTGGAGCGGAGGGAAACCCCCCGGGCAGGTGCTGAGCTCGGGGCGCTGGATAAAAATCCAGGTTTTTTCGGCCCAAATAGCAACCGGGAAGGTCCCAAGATTCCCCCCCCCGCCCGGCCCCCCGCCTCCCCCCCCTATCCCCCCGATATGCGTATTCGCGCCGGGAGCGGCTTAATTTTTTCGATCTGGTTAAAGCATTAGAGGATTTGAAGCGCGGAGGTGGCTAAAGCCGGGGCTGATGCCAAAGGGTTCGGTCCCGTGCCCGCCGCTCCAACACCGGGAATTTTTTTAGGCTCCCAAAATTCCCAGCTGAGGAATTTGGGGATGAATTCTGCGAGGGGCGGGGGGGAGGGGGTTGGAGCGGGGAAGGAGATTTTTTTTTTTAGTTTTAGTTTTTATTTAGGAAGCGAGCATCCTCCGGTCTCTGGATGGGTCCGGTTGGAGGGGGGAGGACGGAGCCGCGGTCGGCTGTCGCCGTGGTTTGAGGGCGACACCGTCGTCATTAGGTTTCAGAGTGAACGCGGCGCAGGTAGAGCAGAGGGAGCCTGGGCCGCGGCTGGCGCTGGCGGGTTGAGCCCCACGGGGCTATTTTCGTGCCCAGGAGCGTGATGGAAAACCCCCAGCCGACGCCGGAGCATCTTTTCCCCCTCCGGAACCTGGATTCCTCCGGGGACGCCCAGCGCCCTTTGGCCTATCCCCCTGTGTTTTGCCCCCCCCCCCCCCCCCCCCCCGCCCCAAAAATGATGTCGACAGGTGAAAAACCTGGATTTTTTTTCCCCCCCCTGGCTGTTGGGGATGTTTGGGAGCCGGGGTGTCATTCCGTGGTGCCGTCAGCATCGGGAACGAACCAATAGAAGAAGAGTCATTTTTAATTTTTTTTTATTAGAAATTAACGGCGCATCGTTTTCGTTGCGATTTGACGACGGGAGTTTTGAAACGATCGTTATCCCCCTCCTCACCGCCCGCATCCTCATCCTCGCCTTCCTCCTTCTTCCCGCAGCTATTCCCGTTGTCCGTCTAAAATCGCGCGTACATCCGTCGTCTTTCGAGACCGTGTCTTTTAAAAAAAAAAAAAAAAATCTCTAAAACCTTTCAAAGACGCTCGCTTTTATTCTGGAAAACCCCACGTAACCGTCACCTCCCGGGACCGTTCTCCGTATTTATAATGGCTCCAAAAAATTCAAAATATAAAGGTGGCTTTTCCCCGCCGTTGGGGGTGCGGGGAGGGGTTAGGTCCGTTAGGACCGAGATTATTATTATTATTATTATTAATAATAATAATAATAATAATAATATCAGCATTATAATTGGCCTTCATTATTATGAGCGTTACGACCGCCGCCGTCGTCACTTTAATCGTTCTTATCCTATTATTGCTATCCCGTCCCCGTAATTGCCACTAATTTTATAAAACCGTCGGTACGTTCACCGTTTCTACCAAATTTGCCTGTTTTAGCGTGGAAATGGCGGTTGGACGGGCCGGGCGCCTTACGGTTTCTTACAAGACTTTTGGTTTCGCCTCGGGGCGCCATTCCCGTTCTGCGCCCCCGCCTACGGCGCGCGGCGTAATTAATAATACTAAAGAATATTAATTCGCGGCGTCCGTCCGTCCGTCGTCCCCCCCCCCGGCTTCGTCCCCCCCCGCCCGACGCCAGGACTTAAGGGTTTATGTTCTTAACCCGAGGGAGCTATTTTTAAGCATCTTCCCCAGACCGGGGCCCGATTTCTCCCGTTTTTTTTTTTCACCGGAGAAAGGAAACTTGCCCTTTTTTTTTTTTTTTTCTTATTTTATTATTGTTATTATTTTTATTTTTAATTCTTTTTGAATTCCTGGGAAGACTTATCGGCCGGAGCAGAGTTTCCTGCCCCGGGAGCTGGAAGGTTCCATCCGGAAACGGCACCGATGCCTTGCCGGGAGGGGGGATGAACGGATGCAGGAGGAGGCTAAAAATATCCCCCCCCTCAGCGCCTTGTTTGCCTCTTCCCACCCTGGAAAAATCCCATGGAAACCTCCGAGTCCAGAGGGAAGAGGGCAAAGCCGTCGGAGGCTGCCTAAATCCTTCAAAAGCAGGGATATTTCCCCAAACCCCAGGCGGCAGAGCGAGGATTTGGGATGCTGGGGGAGCATCCCCCTTTCCCCCCTGCCTCCGCATCCCAATCCGGAGCATCCCCGGGGCGCTGGCGGGAGCGGGGCCAGCCGGGGACACGGATCAATGGGCAGGACGCGGGGATGGAGCCGCCGGGATGCAGGTCCTCGCTGGCGTTCCCCTGGGGAAAAAAAAAAACCTGCCGCAGACCCGGCCTCGCCTGAGCCGATTAATTTTCCGGCTGAGCCTTACGGGCAAAGCCAGGGAATAATCTTCCCCCGGAGCCCAGCATCCTTCTGCGCTCCGTGGTACCCGCTCCTGTCCCGATGCCTGCTCCCAGTGGGGTCTGGGGATGCTGGGGACATGGGGATGGGGTATTTGGGATGAGATGGGGTGTTTGGGACGGGACATCTGGGATAGGATGTTTGGAATGGGATGAGTTGGGATGGGACATTTGGGATTGGATGGGATGAGATGGGATAGGATATTTGGGATGGGATGGGATATTTGGGATGAGATGAGATGGGGTATTTGGGATGGGATGAGATGAGATGGGATACTTGGGATGGGATGAGGTGGGGTATTTGGGATGGGATGCGGTGGGATATTTGGGATGTGATGAGTTGGCATGGGGCATTTGGGATGGGACAGGGCATTTGGAATGGGATGAGGTGGGATATTTGGGATGTGATGAGTTGGCATGGGGCATTTGGGATGGGACAGGGCATTTGGAATGGGATGAGATGGGATATTTGGGATGAGATGAGATGGGATATTTGGGATCGGATGAGATGGGATGTGATATTTGGGATGGGATGAGATGGGGCATTTGGGATGAGATATTTGGGGTAGAATATTTGGGATGGGATGGGGGGAGAGTGGCCTCCCGGTTTAGCACCAGCAGGAAAAGGGGGGATGCTGGGATGATGGGGAGAGCTTGTGAGGTGCATACGGGTGCCTCCTCCCCCCCCCCCCCCCAAATCCCATGGGATGGAGGATCTGGCACCCCAACACTGCGCTCACGGAGGGTGCCCGGCTGCGGGAGCTCCTGGGGGAGAACCAGCAGCCCCGGGGCGGGGGGGGGGGTGTGGATTTTCAGCTGGAGATTTTCCCATCTCGGGAGGAGGAAAGGGGGATGGGAAGGCTCGGCATTGTCCTGCATCCTCCGGAGTTGCCGGAAAGCCCTTCCCATGGCAGGGAAGGAGGAGAAATGTCTTCCCAGCCCAACCTCCCGACGATAACCTGGGAGTGTTGGGGTTTCCCTTGGGAACAGGGAGGTTTTTCCGACAATCGGCGGGGTTTTTGTGGAAAAAACGGCACCCGGGGTTGAGTCACGTCCCGTTTTCTTCCCTCGCCGGCCGTGAGCAGGTGTCTCCTCGGCCGTGCTGGAGGTGCACGTGGGGACGGGCTCGGTCTTCTCGGTGGAGGGGCAGCAAGCGGTGCTGCCCGCCTGGTACACCAGCCGCTCCCAGAAGAAGCCCTACATCACCTGGCTGCTGGATAAGGAAGATGCCGACCCCTTCCAGGTCAGCGGCGGGGCGGGGAGGGAGGGGGACCCACCGGGAGGAGGCCATGGTGGAGGGGTGCTCATGGTGTCCATGACTGGGGGGAAGGTTCTGGTGCCCATGATGAGGTGAAGCTCGTGGTGCCCACCATGCAGAGGTGCCCACCAGGGGATGGTGCCCATGGTGGGAGAGAAGCTTATGGTGTCCACGATGAGGTGGTGTCCATGATGGGGTGAAGCTCATGGTGACCACCATGGGGAGGCGCCTGCCGTGGAGTAGTGCCCATGGTGGGGCGGAAGCTTGTGGTGTGTCCATGATGAGGTGAAACTCATGGTGCCCATCATGGGATGGTGCCCGTGGTGTGAGAGAAGCTCATGGTGTCCATGATGGGGTGAAGCTCATGGTGCCCACCATGGGACGGTGCCCGTGGTGGGAGAGAAGCTTGTGGTGTCCATGATGGGGTGAAGCTCATGGTGCCCACCATGGGGTGGTGCTCATGGTGGGGGGGAAAGCTCATGGTGCCCATCGTGGGGAGGTGCCTGCTGTGGAGTAGTGCCCATGGTGGGGAGGAAGCTTGTGGTGTGTCCATGATGAGGTGAAGCTCATGGTGCCCACCATGGGATGGCGCCCGTGGTGGGAGAGAAGCTCATGGTGTCCACGATGAGGTAGTGTCCATGATGGGGTGAAGCTCATGGTGCCCACCATGGGGTGGTGCTCATGGTGGGGGGGAAAGCTTATGGTGCCCATGGTGGGGGAATGCTCGTGGTGGCCATCATGGGGAGGCACCCGCCATGGAGTAGTGCCCATGGCGCCCACGGTGGGGAGGAAACTTGTGGTGTGTCCATGATGAGGTGGTGTCCGTGATGGGGTGAAGCTCATGGTGCCCATGGTGGGGGGCAAGCTTATGGTGTCCGTGATGGGGTGAAGCTCATGGTGCCCACCACGGGCAGGTGCCCACCATGGGGTGGTGCTCATGGTAGGGGGAAAGCTCATGGTGCCCACGATGGTGAGATGAACACGATGGGGGAATGCTCATGGTGCCCGTGATGGGAAGGTGCCCGTGATGGGAAGGTGCCCGTGATGGGGGGAACCTCATGGTGCCCACAATGGGGAGGTGCCCACGGTGTCACGGATAAAACACCTCAAAGGAAGGCCACCTGAAGAGCAGCAGGAAGCAAACGCAGCCGCTCCAGCCAGGAGGGCACCTTCTCCGGGCGCCCAGCTGAGGTGCCTCCATGCAAACGCATGGAGCACGGGAAACAAGAGGAGTTAGAGACGTGCTCACGCCTCCAGGGCTATGATCTCCTTGGCATCACGGAGACGTGGTGGGATGACTCCTATGACTGGAGTGTGGGAATGGAGGGATACAGGCTCTTCAGGAAGGACAGGCAGGGGAGACGAGGAGGGGGTGTTGCCCTCTATGTCAGTGACCAGCTGGAGGGCATGGAGCTCCACCTGGGGACGGATGGACACTCAACGGAGAGCTTATGGGTCAAGATTAAAGGGAACGCAGGAGCAGGGGACATTACGGTAGGGGTCTGCTACAGACCTCCTGACCAGGATGACAGAGCGGATGAGGCCCTCCATAGACATCTGAGCGACATCGCGTTGACAGACCCTGGTCATCACAGGGGACTTCAACCACCCCGCTATCTGTTGGAAGGACGGCACAGCGGGGCACAAGAAATCCAGGAGGCTCTTGGAATGTGTCGATGACAACTTTCTTCCTCAAATGGGAGAGGAGCCAACACGGAGAGGAACTATGCTGGAGCCTGTCCTTACCAACAAGGAGGACGTTCCTGGTGGGGAACGTCAGGCTCAAGGGCGGCCTCGGCTGCAGCGCTCGTGAAGTGGTAGAACTCAAGACCCTTCGGGCAGCGAGGAGAGCACGCCGCAAGCTCCCTACCCTGGACTTCAGGAGAGGAGCCTTTGGCCTCTTGAGGGACCTGCTTGGCAGGGTGACATGGGAAAAAGCACTGGAGGGGAGAGGGGCCCAAGAGAGACGGTTAGTGTTCAAGGATCACCTCCGCCAAGCTCAGGAACATCCCAAGAATGAAGAAGTCAGGCAAAAACGGGCAGGAGGCCTGCGTGGATGAACAAGGAGCTCCTGGACAAGCCCAAGAGCAAAAAGGAGGCCTACAGAGGGAAGATGTGGGCCCTCTCCAGAAGGAAGCAGGAGACCTGGTCACCCAGGACATGGAGAAGGCTGAGGTGCGGAATGACTTTTTCGCCTCGGTCTTCACCGGCAAGGGCTCCAACCACACCACCCGGGCTGCAGGAGGCAAAGGCAGGGTCTAGGAGAACGAAGAACCGCCCACTGTAGGAGAAGATCAGGTTCGGGACCATCTGAGGAACCTGAAGGTGCGTAAGTCCATGGGACTGGATGAAAGCCACCCCCGGGTCCTGAGGGAGCTGGCAGATGGAAGTCACTGAGCCGCTTTCCATTCTATCTGAAAAGTCGTGGCAGTCTGGTGAAGCTCCCGCTGACTGGAAAAGGGGAAACAGAACCCCCACGTTCAAAAAGGGCAAAAAGGAAGACCCAGGGAACTACAGGCCGGTCAGTCTCTCCTCTGTGCCGGGCAAGATCACGGAGCAGATCCTCCTGGAATCTCTGCTGAGGCACATGGGAAATAAGGAGGTGATTGGTGACAGCCAACATGGTTTCACCAAGGGCAAGTTGTGCCCGACAAATCTGGTGGCCTTCTACAGCGGGGTTACAGCGTTGGTGGATAAGGGGAGAGCAACCGACGTCATCTACCTGGACTTATGCAAAGCGTTTGACACCGTCCCACATGACATCCTGGTCTCTAAATTGGAAAAGCACGGATTTGATGGATGGACCGCTGGGTGGATAAGGAACTGGCTGGATGGCCGCACTCAAAGGATTGCAGTCAATGGCTCATTGTCCACATGGAAACCGGTGACCAGTGGCGTTCCTCAGGGGTCAGTACTGGGACTGGTGCTGTTTAACATCTTTGTCGGCGACTTGGCCAAGTTTGCTGATGCCACCAAGCTGTGTGGGGCGGTGGACCCGCTGGAGGGAAGGGATGCCATCCAGAGGGACCGGGACAGGCTGGAGAGGTGGGATCCTGCCAAGCTCATGAAGTCCAACCAGGCCAAGTGCAAGGCAGCTGTGGCTGCCCCATCCCTGGAGGGGTTCAAGGCCAGGTTGGACGGGGCTTGGAGCAACCTGGGCTGGTGGGAGGTGTCCCTGCCCAGGGCAGGGGGGTGGAACTGGTTGATCTCTAAGATCCATTCCAGCCTGAACCATTCTGCGATGGGAGACGCTCATAGTGCCAACGATAGGGAGTAACCCACAGCGGGGGGGGGGAAGTCCGTGGTGCCCATGATGGGGAGGTGCCCGTGACTGGGAAGGTGCTCATGGGGCCCATACTGGGAAGGTGCTTATGGTACCCATCATGGGCAGGTGCCCACGCTGGGAAGATGCTCATGGTACCCATGATGTGGTGATGCTCATGATGGGGCAGTTTCTCATGGTGCCCGTGATGGGGGTGGGGTTGGGGGGTGGTGTGGCACCTGTGGTGCCCTTGGTGGGGAGATGCCCACAGTTCCCGTGCCGTGGATGCTCATGGCAGCTGAGGATGGAGGGGGCTCATGCTGCTCCACAAAATTTGGGATTTTGGCGGGGGGGGATTTCCTCTCCTGCAACACAATCCGGAGGTACCCGAGCGGGCGTTTTCCCCCGTGCAGATCCTGACCTACCTGGACGGGGTGGTGAAGGTGGAGGAGACGGAGCTGAAGCCCCGCGTGGGGTTCCTGTACCCCATCCTCACCCACAACATCTCGGTGTTCATCAACGCCACCCGGGAGCGCGACTCGGGCCAGTACATGTGCACTGTCAACGTGGTGGACGATGTCACCAGCACGGGCAAGAACATCGGCGTCATCAACCTCACCGTCCTGGGTAAGGCTCCGCCGGTCCCCCCCCCTCCCCGGGCTCCCTTCAGCGTCCCCCGTGGCGTCCCTCGGGACTAACGTGGGTGCCCGCAGTGCCACCGGCCGCCCCGACTTGCCGGCTGCACGGCGACCCCACGGTGGGGGCCAACGTCACCTTGAGCTGCACCTCCAAGAAGGGGAAGCCCTCGCCCGTCTACCAGTGGCAGCGCACGGCCCCCACCCTGCAGGTCTTCTTCCCCCCCGCCCACGGTAAGGTGGCACCCCGGGGGGGAGCGGGAGGGGGGGACACAGGGGGGAGCAGGGTGGGAGGAGTGGAAAATCCCGAGGAGCTTCAGCTGGGGGATGCTTTCGGCTTGGTTCCCTTAATTCGGCCCGTTCCTGGATTATCCCCTTAGCCCTGCCCATTCCTGCCTATTCCTCAGGGAATATCCCCTTAACCTTGCCCATTCCTGGAATATCCCCTTAACCCTGCCCATTCCTGGATTATCGCCTTAACCCTGCCCGTTCCTGCCCATTCCTCAGGGGATTATCCCCTTAACCTTGCCCATTCCTGGAATATCCCCTTAACCCTGCCCATGCCTGGATTATCCCCTTAACCCTGCCCATGCCTGGAATATCCCCTTAGCCCTGCCCATTCCTGCCCATTCCTCAGTAGAATATCCCCTTAACCCTGCCCGTTCCTGGATTATCCCCTTAACCCTGCCCATGCCTGGACTGTCCCCTTAACCCTGCCCGTTCCTGCCCATTCTTCAGGGAATATCCCCTTAACCCTGCCCGTTCCTGGAATATCCCCCTTAGCCCTGCCCATTCCTGGAATATCCCCTTAACCCTGCCCGTTCCTGCCTATTCCTCAAGGGAATATCCCCTTAACCCTGCCCATTCCTGGATTATCCCCTTAACCCTGCCCATTCCTGGAATATCCCCTTAACCCTGCCCGTTCCTGCCCATTCTTCAGGGAATAGCCCCTTAACCCTGCCCGTTCCTGGAATATCCCCCTTAACCCTGCCCATTCCTGCCCATTCCTCAGGGGAATATCCCCTTAATCCTGCCCATGCCTGGACTATCCCCTTAACCCTGCCCGTTCCTGGAATATCCCCCTTTAACCCTGCCCGTTCCTGGATTATCCCCTTAGCCCTGCCCATTCCTGCCCATTCCTGGATTATCGCCTTAACCCTGCCCATTCCTGCCCATTCCTCAGGGGAATATCCCTTTAACCCTGCCCGTTCCTGGAATATCCCCCTTAGCCCTGCCCATTCCTGCCCATTCCTCAGGGGAATATCCCCTTAACCTGCCCATTCCTGGATTATCGCCTTAACCCTGCCCATTCCTGCCCATTCCTCAGGGGAATATCCCTTTAACCCTGCCTATTCCTGGAATATCCCCCTTAACCTGCCCATGCCTGGATTATCCCCTTAACCCTGCCCATTCCTGCCCATTCTTCAGGGGAATATCCCCTTAACCCTGCCCATGCCTGGAATTTCCCCTTAACCCTGCCCGTTCCCGCCCAAGGAGGCAGGGGGGTGGGCAGGGGGGTGGGCGGGGGGGTGGCCGCGGGGCAGCACCCCAATTTCTCGCCCGCAGACCAGGCCAGGGGCACCCTCAAGCTGACCAACCTCTCCCTGGAGATGTCGGGTCTCTACGTCTGCGCGGCCGAGAACCGCGCGGGTTCGGCCGAGTGCAGCATCGTCCTGGAGGTGCACTCAAGTGAGTACGTGTCGGGGGGGGGGGGGGGGGGCGGGGGGGGGGGACACGGTCCCCACGCGCTCCCGTGGGAATAAAGAAGGAGGAGAACTCCCCCCGGCCCTCGCCACCTCTCCATCTCTCTCTCTCTCTCCCGGCAGCTAGCACCAAAGCCGTCATCGCTGGCGCCGTGCTGGGCTCCCTGGGCGCCCTCGCCACCGTTGTCTTCTTCACCCGGCGGGTCGTCAGCTACCGGAGGAAGAAACGGGACGGCCCGGAGGAGGCAGCCAATGAGATCAAGTGAGGCCCCCCCCTCCCGTGGAGGAGATTCAAATCATCGCTAGGTTTCAGAGTTAACAGGAGTGGGGAAAGGAGGTTTCCATCTGTGGGTAGTCATCATTAGGCTTCAGAGTTAACCGGCAGGGGGAAGGTTTCCATCTCTGGCCAGCCATCATTAAGTTTCAGAGTTAACAGGAGGAGGGAGGAAGTTTCCATCTCTGGCCAGTCATCACTAGGTTTCAGAGTTAACAGGGGAGGAAGAGGTTTCCGCCTCTGGCCAGCCATCATTAGGTTTCAGAGGTTGACAGGAGGAGGTTTCCATCTCCGGCCAGTCGTCGCTGGGTTTCGGAGTTAGCAGGAGGAGGGAGGAAGTTTCCATTTCAGAGTTAACAGGGGAGGAGGAGGTTTTCACCTCTGGCTGCCATCGTTAGGTTTCAGAGTTAACAACGGCATTTTTCCACCTCAGTTTCCCCCCCTCTTTCCCTCGTGTCCCCCTGTTTTGGGATCCAGGAGCTCTGCGCAACCTCGGGACTCCCCGTTGCTTCGGGAGGGGTGGGTGGCGGGGCGGGGAATGGCGGGGGGGTTCCCTGTGCCGATCTCTCCGACGCTGTCCCCTCTCGGCAGGGAAGACGCCGTGGCCCCCAAAACCCCCACGTGGGCGAGGAGCCCGGCCTCGGACACCATCTCCAAAACCAGCACCTTGTCCTCCATCGCCGGCACCCGGGAGAGACCCTACGGGGCCAAACCCCCCTCCGACACCGCTTCCATCCTCACCGGCAGCTACCGGGGACCCCCCCCCCGGGGAGGGGGGCGTACCCCCAATCTCTCCCCCCCCGTCGTTAACGGCACCCCCCAGCGCCGCCAGGAGCCGGCCGCCCCCCCGGCATCGTTGCCCCCCTCCAGCTTGGCACGGGCAGGCGCCGTCCCCGTCATGGTGCCAGCGCAGAGCCGAGCCGGCTCCTTGGTGTGACACCCCCACACACACCCCCCCCCCCCCCGAAAAATGACACCCCACCCCCCCATTTTCTGGGGTGGTTTTTTCCCCCTTTTTTTTTTTTTTTTTTTTTTTTTTTGTTTCTTTGTTTTTTTCATTTTAAAAGACGCCTCGAGCAGCTGGACTCGTCCTGGGGGTGTTTAATGGGTTTGGGGGCAGGCGGGGGGGGGATGCCTCCCCAGGTTTGGAGGGGGGGTCGAGGGGGGGGACCGAGTCTCCCTGTAACACCCCAAAATAGGCCCGGCCCCACCCAGAGGGGGGGCTGTCGTCATCTTTGTCGGGTTTTTTTTTATATATATATATATATATGTATCAGTTGAAACGGGGGATTTTTTCATAAAAGAGCATTAAAAGCCGGGGGGGGGGACAGGGGGCGGGAGGGGGGGGGGGGGGTTGGAGGGGGAGGGGAGGGTAGCACTTTTTTTTAAGGGATTTTTCTGATTAAAAGCTGGCCGCGCTGCTGTCCGGCGCCGTGATTTTGGGTGAGTTTGTGGGGATCGAGGCGGGTTGCGGGTCTCCGCGTCCCTCCGAGCGCCCGGGGTGGCGGCTGCGTGATGTCACAGCGGCTGCGTGATGTCACAGCGGCTGTGTGATGTCACAGCGCACGCGCACACACCCCGCCTCCAGGCTCCTCAGCGTGGCGCGGTGGCACGCGTGCCCTGTCACCCCCCCCCCAAGACCTGTCTGGCGCCGTGACGTCACGCCCTGTGTCGGGGACGGGGGGGGGGGGTGTGTTTGTGTGATGTCACGACGAGCATCGCAGCATCCCGTGTGACGTCACACCGGCTGCCACGTGTCCCTCGGTGATGCCGTGCACGCCTGCGTGACGTCACACCGGCCGTCGCGCTGCCAGCAGTGACGTGACACGCGCCTGTGTGACTCCGCACCCGGGAGCGCCCTCCAGCAGTGACGTCACGCCACCCCTGTACGATGTCACACCACCAGCCGCCGTGGGGCCGGCAGTGACGTCACACCACCCGGCCCATGGCCGCAGAGCGTCAACGCGAGCTCTCTCCCACCCACCAGCGGGGCCGCGCCCGCCGGCGTGACATCATCGCCCGCCCCGCAGTGACGTCAGTGCGCCCGGGTGCTGTCACACCGCCCAGCGACGTCCCGCACCGGCGCGGCGTGACGTCACCGCTGGGCATCACCCACCCGCCTTCGCCCCCCCGCCCCCCCCCCCCCCCCCCCCCCCCCCCCCCAACCCCGTGACAATCCCACCTCCGCCCCGCTGTGACCTCACCGCGCCGCCGTGACCTCACCGCGCCGCCGGGTGACAGTCGGAAGGCGCCAAGGACAGGCCGGGCCTCTGGCAGGGACGTTTATTGGGGCGGGGGGACCCCGGGGTGGGGGGGGGCAGCCGGGGGCAGGGGGGACCCCGGGGGGCACATGCAGGGGGTGGCGGGGGGGCAGCGGGGGGTCCTGGGCCTCGGCGGGGGCTCGGCGGCGGCGAGGGGGGTCCGGGGAGCGGCCGGCGGCCCCTGCAAGCAAGGAGAGAGCGGTCAACGCGGGCATCAGCCCTGCCTGCATCCTGCCTGCGCCCTGCCTGCACCCTGCTCCTGCCTGTGCCCTGCCTGCACCCTGCTCCTGCCTGCACTCTGCCTGCACACTGCTCCTGCCCACGCCCTGCCTGCACCCTGCCTGCATACTGCTCCTGCCTGCACTCTGCCTGCACCCTGCTCCTGCCTGCGCCCTGCCTGCACCCTGCTCCTGCCTGCACTCTGCCTGCACACTGCTCCTGCCTGCGCCCTGCCTGCATACTGCTCCTGCCCACTGCCTCTACCTGCGCCCTGCCTGCACCCTGCTCCTGCCTGCACCCTGCCTCTGTGTCCTGCCGGCGCTCTGCTCCTGCCCGTGCCCTGCTCCTGCCTGCACCCTGCCTGCACACTGCCTGCTCCTGCCTGCACCCTGTCTGTGCCCTGCCTGCTCCTGCCTGCACCCTGCCTGCATACCGCTCCTGCACACTGCCTCTACCTGCACCCTGCCTGCGCCCTGCTCCTGCCTGCACCCCGCTCCTGCTTGTGCCCTGCTCCTGCCTGTGCCCTGCCTGCACCTGCCTGCATCCTGCCTCTGTGCCCTGCCTGCGCCCTGCTCCCGTACCCTGCCCGTGCCCTGCTCCTGCATCCCACTGCTGCGACCTGCCCCCTGCCTGCACACTGCCTGCTCCTGCCTGCACGCTGCCTGTGCCCTGCTCCTGCCTGCGCCCTGCCTGCACCCTGCCTGCATACCGCTCCTGCCCACTGCCTCTACCTGCACCCTGCTCCTGCCTGCACCCTGCTCCTGCCTGCACCCTGCTTTTGCACCCTACCTGCGCCTGCGCCCTGCCTGCGCCCTGCCTGCCACCTCTCCATGCCCTGCTCCTGCACTCTGCCTGCGCCCTGCCTGCACCCTCCTCCCATACCCTTCTCCTGCACCTTGTCCACCTCCTGCCCTGCCGCTGCTGCTGCCTCCTGCACCCTCTCCGTGGCCCATCCCCTCCCTGCCTGCACCCTGCCTGCACCCTGCCCGCTTTGCGCCCTTCCCACGCCCTGCTCCTGCAGCTTGCACCCTCTCCATGCCCTGCCCACACCCTGCCTGCACCCTGCCCGTGCCCTACTTGCAGCCGCCCACACCCTGCGTGCACCTTGCCTGCGCCCTGCTCCTGCACCCTTGTCCTGCCTGCGCCCACTCCTGCCTGCAGCCTGCCCTCACCCAGCCCCAGACAAGCAGCCGGGAGCCCCGGAGCGGAGGGGGGGGACACCCAGCCTAGGCCCCCCAGGGCAGAGGACACTGGGGGGGTGGGTGTACCCAGCTCAGCCCACCTAACGAGGGAGCCCTAACGAGCCTCATGGCCCTAATGAGCTTCACAGCCCCTGCACTTGGCAGCTGCTTCCCCATTGCAGCCCCACAGCATCCGCACGGAATCCTCACTGCCGCCCTGCTGCTCCTCCATTGCACCCCCCCCATTGCATCCTTGTTGAATCCCCCCCCCCTCCATCCTCAGTTCATCCCCACTGCGTCTCGGTGGCATTCCCCAGGGCATCCCCTCTTCATCCCCACTGCACCCTCACTTCATCCCCTCTGCGCCCTCACTGCATCCTCAGCTCATCCCGCTGCATCCCCAGCGTATCCCGACAGCATCCTCCCTTCATCCCCACTGCATCCCTAGTGTATCCCCCCTGTAGCCCCACTGCATCCTTAGTTTATCCCCACTGAATCCTCACTGCATCCCCACTGCATCCCTCGTGTATCCCCACTGCATCCTCAGTTTATTCCCATTGAATCCCCACTGCATCCCCGCTGCATCCCCACCGACTCCCCACTGCATCCCTAGTGTATCCCCACTGCATCCTCAGTTTATCCCCCCTGTATCCCCACTGCATCCTCAGTTTATCCCCACTGACTCCCCACTGCATCCCTAGTGTATCCCCCCCTGTATCCCCCCTGCATCCTCAGTTTATCCCCACTGACTCCCCACTGCATCCCTAGTGTATCCCCACTGCATCCTCAGTTTATCCCCACTGAGTCCCCCCTGCATCCCTAGTGTATCCCCACTGCATCCTCAGTTTATCCCCACTGCATCCCTAGTGTATCCCCCCTGTATCCCCACTGCATCCTCAGTTTATACCCACTGCATCCCTAGTGTATCCCCACTGCATTCTCAGTTTATCCCCACTGACTCCCCACTGCATCCCTAGTGTATCCCCACTGCATCCCTAGTGTATCCCCCCTGTATCCCCCCTGCATCCTCAGTTTATCCCCACTGACTCCCCACTGCATCCCTAGTGTATCCCCACTGCATCCTCAGTTTATCCCCACTGCATCCCTAGTGTATCCCCCCTGTATCCCCCCTGCATCCTCAGTTTATCCCCACTGACTCCCCACTGCATCCCTAGTGTATCCCCACTGCATCCTCAGTTTATCCCCACTGCATCCCTAGTGTATCCCCCCTGTATCCCCACTGCATCCTCAGTTTATCCCCACTGCATTCCTAGTGTATCCCCACTGCATCCTCAGTTTATCCCCACTGACTCCTCACTGCATCCCTAGTGTATCCCCCCTGCATCCCTAGTGTATCCCCCCTGTATTCTCAGTTCATCCCCACTGCATCCCCACTGCATCCTCGCTGCACCCCCACTGCATCCTCACTGTATCCCCACGGAATCCTCAGTTCAGCCCCACCACAGCCTCCTTGCATCCCCACTGCATCCCCACTGCATCCCAGTTCCAGCCTCCCCCCCCCCAGCCCCGCCACACACACGTGGCCGCGCCGGCAGCGAGACCTCCCCGCCGCTAACCCCAAACCAGCCTTCCCAGTAGCCGGGGCCGCTTCCCGCTCACCGCGCCGGCACGGCACGGCACGGCACGGCACGGCACAGCCACCCCCCCCCGGGGCCCCACTGCCACGCGGCCTCGGCACCCGTGGGCGCTTTTTAAATTTACCTTTTCCTGCCAGGAGACTGTGACACAGGCTTTTAAAAATAGCATGTGCTGAGGCGAGGCGTTCGGGGTGGTGTTGCTAAGGGAGAAATCCAATTCAAATCTAGGGCTTCGCCTTCCCATGCTAACTACTACGGCGCGCTCCCAAAATTAGGGCAGGCAGGGGCTGCCTGCTGCCTGCCTGCGGGCGTTCCACCTCCTGGGAACAAACCCCCCCTGCCCCGCTTCTCCAGCCCGAGTCGGCACGGGGAAGGATGCCGCATCCCCCAGCCGGCGCGGGGAAAGATGTTCCGTCCCCAATCCGCGCGGCGAAGGACGCTCGGCGCAGCAGCCTTGGAAAAAATGACCTAATTTTGGGGTGGGATAAGGGAGATTCGGGGCGTACCTAGTCGCCGTTGCGGAGGTCGCCGCCGCGGGTGCTGTTGGCGCACTCGGCGTCCTTGGTTTTCCGATCGATCTCCCCCCCTTTGATCTTCTTGCGGGTCATATGGCCGCGGAAACTAGCCTGGATCTTGGCGGCCGCCGCGTTGGCATCGGGATCGTCCAAGGGGATGTCCAGGATGTCCTCATCCAGCTTCGTGCAGGCTCCCTCCTGCCGGTGGCAACGGGAGGGTTATGGCCAGTGACACCCCAAAAAGGGCATCTGTCCCCCCCAGTTTAATCCATTAAATAAGGTCCTAAATTAGCCCTCGTGCTAAAAATTAGGGTCCTTTGCTACAAATTAGGGTCCTTTGCTAAAAATCAGAGTTCGTGCAGGTGTCTCGGGGGATTTGCAACTGCAGGTGTAGCAGCAGGAGGTGCTTTACCCCCCCCGTTCATCCCTAAATTCCACACCCCCCCCAGACCACCCGGCTGCAAGAAGCCTGACCCCAGCCAGCCCCGCCGGGGCCGGATCCTGCTTTTCGCAGGGAGAGGAGCATCCATTGGAGCAGAGGTTGGGAATTTTTGGCAAGGGGAGGGGGGGGGGGGGATATGTCACGCGGCACAAACCGAGCTGGCTGTGCCTCAGTTTCCCCCTCCCCTCGCAGCCTGTTGCATCCTCCCGCATCCCTGCTCAGGGCTTTGGTTGAAAACACCAGGAAATTTGGGAAGGGAACGATGCCGGAGGCAGGGGAGGGGGGGGGAACCCCCCTTCCCTCAGGATAAATCGCTGCAGCCCACTCCGCTCCTGCCGCATCCCGCCGGAGCGGTTGGACTTGATGCCGAGGTCAAGGGCCGGGGCGGGAGGGGACGGAAAAAAAAAACCACCATGGGAAAAACAAATGAGATGGGAGCGAGCCGGCGTTGGATGCTCCGGTGTCGGCAGCGCTGCCGGTGCATCCTTTGCATCACCCCGGGAGCGCTTTAAAGGAGGTTTTTTGGGGGGTGTTTATTTGGAAGATGCAGATTTGGGGGGGGGGAAGGGGGGGGGGGGGGAGGAAGGGGGAGAGGGATGCTCTTCCCCTCCAAGCGTGCCACGGCTCCGCAAAGTTGCTCGGGTTCTTTTCCCGTCGCGAAAGGTGAGGGGAGCAAAAGAGCGGCGGCGGCGGCGGCTTAAGTGACGGGTCCGAGGTGGAACTGATATATCCAGGGTGGAAATGTTATAGCCAGGGCTGGAAATCCTATAGCCGGGGGGAGGAAATCCTATAGCCAAGAGAGAAATCCTATATTCAGGGGAGAAATCCTATATATGGGAGGGAGGGGGACCTATATCCAGCGGAGAAATCCTATCTCCAGGGGGAGGAGATCCTATATCGAAGAGAGAGATCCTATATCCAGGGGCGAAATCCTATATACAGGGAAGGAAAAAACTATGTAAGGGGGGACATATCCTATATCCAGGGAGAAATCTTAAATTCAGGGGAGAAAGCCTATATTCCGGGGAGAAATCATATATCCAGGGGGTGAAAACCTATATCCGGGGAGAAATTCTACATCCAGGGGGAGAAATCCTATATCCAGGAGGAGAAATCCTATATCCAGAGGGAGAAATCCTACATGCAGGGGGTGAAAACCTGTATCCAGGGGAGAAATCCTACATCCAGGGGGAAGAATCTATATCCAGAGGGAGAAATCCTATATGCAGGGGAGAAATCCTGTATTCAGAGGGTGAAATCTGATATACGGGGGGGAGAAATCCCATATCCAGGGGGGAGAAATCCTATATCCAGGGTGGGCTTTGCCTCTCCGGAGGGGGGGGGGGTTCTCTCCACGCTGCTGGCTGAGCAGGAGAGGGGGAAAGGGGAAAAGAGGGGGAAAAGAAGGGGAGAAGGGAAGAAAAAGGGGGGAAAGAGGGGAAGGGAGGAAAAAGGGGGGAAAGGAGGGGGGAGAAGGAAGAAAAAAGGAGGAAAAGGCTGTGGTTTTCCATCGGATCAGCTCCCCAAGCCGGCTGGTGGCCGGGTGGCGAAGGGTGCTCACCCCTGGGTGAGGATGGAGGGGCGCAGCCCCCTGCTCGCCCCGATTTATCCCCGTATCCATAAGGAATTTCTGATCCCACCTGGAGAGTAATTTGGGGAGGGGGGAGAGAAAAGAAGACCCCCCCCCCCGGCCTTGTCTGGCATAATTTGGGGTTGGGATGGGGGGGTACTTTTCCTGACCGGGATGCCGGCCGGGCTGCGGAGTGGCTGCCAGCCCTTGGCGGGACGGATCCTGAACTGGTGTGAAATGGGAGGGGGGGGCGGAAAATGAGATGGGGGTGGGGGGGGTAGTGGAATATGGGCCTGGGGGTTTGCAGCAGCGCTGATGAGTTGGGGGGGGGACACAGACACAGAATTGATTGAGCTTTTGGGTGCAGCACCCATGGCAGCATCACGCCCCCCGCACACAAAATCCCCTCTGCCGTGCCCCCCCCGCCACCCTGCTCCAGCCGGGGACCAGTAATAATAATAACAACAATAATAGTAAATTAAATGCAGAAAAGCGAGATGCTGGTGGAGGGAGGGGGTGGAAAAAGCCGGGGCGGGGGGTGGGGGGGTTGTTGTTGGGGGGTGGGGGGGTGGGGGGGTAGAAACCTACATTGCAGCAGTCCATGGCGGAGGACGGGTGGGTGGCCAGCGATGGGCGAGGGGCTCCGGCAGGGTCTCACTTCCCCGGCGACTCTCCCGGCGCAGGTGGCAAGTTGAGCGGAGCCGCTTGCCTACGTAATGCGCTTTCCTCCGGGCGAGCCTATCAGCCCTACACCCCTGCCAGCCTTTTGGGGGGGGGGAGCTGTGGGGGGGGAGTGGTGTTTCTTATATATATATATATTTTTTTTTTTTTTCCCTTTCTCCTATTTTTTTTTTTTAATTTTTTTTTAATTTTTTTTCTTTTTTTTTTTTTCCGCCTCCTCCGATTTTCTTTCGCAGCCTCCAACTCCCTCCTTCAACGCTTAAAGGAGCCGGCGGCAGCTCGCCCGCCTCGAGAGTTTCGCCGGAACGGAAGAAAAAATCGGGCGCGGAGGAGGCGATCCAATATTTAACGGGGCTTTTCGGGTCTCGCCCTCGGCGCGGCGGGTTTAACGGGGCCCTGCCGAAATTTGCAGCAACTTTTTTTTTTTTTTTTGGGGGGGGGGGGTGGTAATGAGGGGGATGCTCAGCTTGGTTTGCCCCCACCCCGCCCCGAGTGGGCAAAATCTTCCCGACCTACTTAGGGCTTGGTTCCAAAGGAGGGTGAGGATGAGGATGGAGGGGATGAGGATGGAGAGGATGAGGAAGGGTCCCGCTGCGCATCCGGGGTGACGTGCCCAAACGTGGTTCCATGCAGAGGAGAGGGCTCCGCTTTCGGGGTTTGGGGGGGGGGGTCCCTTCCCCCCAGTGCTCGCAGCGGCATCCCATCGCCCCAAATTTGGGGGGTTTTCCAGCCACACCTGCAAACCCAGCCATTTTCCCAGCCCTCGGAGCTACCTGCGCGCCCCGCTTCCACCCTCGGACCACGCCGAGGTGCCGGGGCGAGACAGGGGGGGACCCCAGGAAAGAGGGGGGGGACCCACAGGGGGACACGGGGGCTTGCAGCCCGCAGCCCCCCGCATCGCCCGCCTCGCTCGCCTCTAATCTGGGTTTGGGAGTTGCTAAGCAACCGCATCCGTCGCCCATGGGCTCCGCACACCGGTACCGGCTCCGGCCGGCCCCCGAAACGCGGCGTGGCCCCCCCCAGCCGGGCATCGGCACCCCCTGGTCTGCCTGTGCAGTCGGGGCACGCTGCGCTCCCCGGCCGGGCTCGCTCACGGAGCCGTGGCCCGCACGGGGGTCTGGTGGCACTGACCTTCCTCTTTGCCATCACTGGCATCATCATCATCATCATCATCATCCTCACCGTGCCCGTGAGCATCCCTGTCCCAGCGGCATCACCATCCCCATTTCTGGCACTGCCACAATCCCCACTGCTGCCACCAGCCCTGTCGCCATCCGCGTCCCTGTCCTCATCCCCGTCACCTCCACCACCATCTCCACCATCGTCCCTGTCCCCAGGCCCGTCATCATCCCCATCCCTTTCCTCATCCTTGTTCCCATCCCTCTCATCGTCCCCATCCCTGTCCCCATTCCCAACTCCAAACCCATTTCACCGTTCCCATCCTTGTCCTCATGCCCATGCCATCCCCAAACTCAACCTCATCATCATCTCTCTCCCCATCCCTGTCCCTGTCACCACCCCCATCATCAGCTTCATCTCTGGCCCCATCCCTATCCCTATCAGCAGCCCTTTCCCTGTCCCCATCCCTGTTTCCATCCCCGTCTCCATCACTGTCCCTGAGGCTGCTCCAGACGGGGTGCAGGTGGTGGTATCTCCTGCCCCCCGACACCCCCAGCTCCCCAGGGCACCCAGACCACCCTGCTCACCATCCCACCCCACCCCATCCCACCCCATCCTGTCCTCATCACCATCCCATCCCATCCCACCCCATCCCCGTCCCCATCCCATCCCCACCCCCATCCCACCCCATCCCCATCCTGTCCTCATCACCATCCCATCCCTGTCCCCATCCTGTCCTCATCGCCATCCCATCCCATCCTCATCCCCATCCCCATCCCATCCCCATCCCCATCTCCATGCCCATCCCATCCCCACCCTGTCCCATGCCATCCCCATCCCATCTCATCCCATCCCATGCCATCCCCATCCCATGTCATCCCATCCCATGCCATCCCCATCTCATCTCATCCCATCCCATCCTCTCTCTTTCCCACCCCATCCCATCCCCACCCCATCCCCATCCCATCCCCATCCTGTCCTCATCGCCATCCCATCCCATCCCGTCTTCATCCCCATCCCCATCCCATCCTATCTCCATCCCCATCCCATCTCCATCCCCATCCCATCTCCATCCCCATCCCATCCCCATCCTGTCCTCATCCCCATCTCATCCCATCCCGTCCTCATCCCCATCCCCATCCCCATCTCCTCCCATCCCATCCTATCTCCATCTCCATCCCATCCCCACCCCGTCCCATGCCATCCTCATCTCATCCCATCCCATCTCATCCCATCCCATCCCATCCCATCCCATCCCATCCCATCCCATCCTATCTCCATCTCCATCCCATCCCCACCCTGTCCCATGCCATTCTCATCTCATCTCATCCCATCCCATCCCCATCTCATCCCATCCCATCCTATCTCCATCCCCACCCCGTCCCATGCCATCCTCATCCCATCCTTATCCCATCCCATCCCATCCCTCTTCCCACCAGCACAATGCAGAGGGGCAAAAATCACTCTGCTCCAGAAAACCCTGCTCCAGCTTCCCGGCGAAGCCTCGGCTGGGATTTTTAGACCGGAAAACGATCCCTTTCCCTTTTTTTTTTTTTAGACCCTTCCATATCCATCGCCGCCCGCTGCAGCAATGGGAGACTTGGCGTTTTGCGGGGAGCTGAGCGGAAAGGGATTTTGGAATGATTCGTGCATCAAGGATCTGGGAAAACTATCTCCAAAACTAGGATGCAAAACGCTGGGAGGATCATCCTGCTACCAGAAAACCCCAAAATTTCACGAAACCGGGGGGTTTGGGACCGGTTTCCATACAAGAGTGGTCAGCATCCCGTTTTTCCAGAGGCGCAGGGCTTCCCCCCCCATCCCCAAAATCCGCTCGGGCCGCGGCCCCCGGGTCCTGGCAGAGCCACTGAGCGCCGGCATCTCCCGCAGGCTGCGGCTGCGGAGGAGGGAGACGCCAAATGCCAGAACATTTCTAATCATTAACGGCGGGTTTTGAGCCCGTTCCAGGCTCTGCGTTTTCCTTCCCCGGGCCCCTTCATCCCAGAAAACATCCCATCCTGGCGTGTGTGTAGGGCGGGGAGGGAGGGGGCGACGTGGAATACTGGGGTGACGCTTTTCCAGGTGCTCCAGCGCCTCTTGGATCCGAATCCCGATCAAATTTTGGAAGGCGCGCCGGGCGGGAAATATCCCGCCGTGGCCGTTTGAGGTGGTGGGTCCCGAGGGGTTTTTTGGTTGTTTTTTTTTTTTTTTAAAAAAAATCCTTTAAAAACAAGGCGAAAAAAATAAGGAAAATTTGATATTGGAAAGGTGCCCTGGGCGGGCAGCGTTCCGGCTGCCGAAGCGGGAGCTGGCAGCCGGCGTTGGGGGGGGGGGGTCACGGCGTAGCCGGTTGGCATCGGCCCCGCCGCGGGGTCCCCGCCAGCTTATTTTCTCCCCCCCCCCCCCCCCCCCCCATCCCTCCTTCCTGTTTTTTCCTGGGGGAGCCGCCGCCGTGGGTGAGCGATACGGGGAAAAACAGGAATAAGGCGGGGGGGGGGGAAAATGGGGTGAACAAGGGTGTCACCCGCCCCCCCCCCCCCCCCAAAAAAAAGAGCAGCCAGTTTTGCCGCAAACCCCATCACTGTTTTTCGGGGGGTTTTTTTAATTATTTTTTCGACACCAGTTGGGATTTTTAAACCATTTTTTTGGGGGTGGGAAAAACCTCAAATTTCACCAGTTTGAATGGGATGGGGTAGGGGGTGGGGGGGCGCTCCCCAAAATTCCGGGGATTTCGGTGCTTGGAGGGTGCGGGGGGAGGATGGAAGAGGAGCAATGTCACATCCTTCCCTCAGGCGGGGACACTACTCAATTTTTGACAAACCCCCCCCCCCCCCCAGGGATGCAGGGGCCTAAATATAGAGCCTTAAAATATCATCTCGTGCTCAGCCCGGCCCCTAAACCCGGGTTTTTTTAGGGAAAAAGAAGTCCCAGGTGAGAGTCGTTAATAACGGCGGGGACCTCGTTAAGAAAAATTCTCATTAAAAAAGCACCGTGGGGAGATGGGGGGGGGGGGGACGGGAGATCATCGCCCGCTCCCCAGAGGAGGGCAGGAGCCTGGTGGGGAAATTGAGGTTTTTGGGGTTTTGGGTTTTTTTTTTTTTTTTCCCATCCCACCCCAATTTGGGTTTTTTTTGGGGGGCCAAACGGGGGATTTGGGGCAGGTCCCCGGGGGGGGTGGCCCTTTTCCAGAGGGTTACGGGGGCGTGCGTCCCCCTTCCCCACCCCCCCCCGAGGGTCTGCTCCGCTCTGCTGCATCCCCAGGGAGGATTTTTGGGGAGGAATCTTGGTGGTTTAGTGCTGGCAGTTCCCCTTTCCCCCCCCCCACCCTCCGGATGCTTTTTTGGGCCTAAACAGCCCGGTTTTGGGTGCGGGCGCTGCGTCCCTTACCGTGCCCGTGCTCCCCGACTTCTCCTCCTTCTCCTTGTCCTCCTTCTCCTTGTCCTGCGGGAAAAGCAGGAAAAATGTGAAATTGAGGTGGCATGGGATGAGGGTGGGGGGCACCAGGGTGGGGGAGGTGGGGGGTCCCGGCCCTTCGCCCCGGGCACCCCAAATTCTCCGGGGAGGTCGGTGGCGGGGGGGAGCCCACCTGGACGGGGGGCTGGGGGAGAAGGTGGTCCTGCTGCCGGGCTTCCCGCGCCTCCGGGTCGGCTGAGCTGCCTGGGGGAAGAGGAGGAGGATGCCAGGTGGGACGGGCACACGGGGCCTGACACCCCGGGGATGGGCACATGGGGCCTGACACCCTGGGGACGGGCACACGGGGCAGCCCTGACACCCCGGGGATGGGCACACGGGGCAGGCCTGACACCCTGGGGATGGGCACATGGAGCCTAAGACCCCGGGGATGGGCAGGTGGGGCAGCCCTGACACCCCGGGGATGGGCAGATGGGGCAGGGTGGACGGCACGAGGGATGGGCAAGGTGCCAAGTCCCCTAGGAGGGGCAGGAGCGACACTCTGGGTGGTGGGCACAAGGGACAGGCACGACACCACGGCTGATGGGCAGACGGGCAGACACAACGCCATGGGTGATGGGCACAGGGGGCAGGCCTGACACCCTGGGTGATGGGCACAGGGGGCAGGCCTGATGCCCTGGGCGATGGGCACACAGGGCAGGCACAACGCCCAGGGTGATGGGCACACCAGGAGTGACGCCATGAGCAATGGGCATGTAGGGCAGGCACAATGCCATGGGCGATGGGCACACGGGCAAGCCTGATGCCTGGGGTGATGGGCATACAGGGCAGGCACAACGCCTGGGGTGATGGGCACATGGGCAGGCCTGACACCCTGGGTGATGGGCACATGAGACAGGCCTGATGCTCTGGGCAATGAGAATATGGGGAGGCATGACGCCATGGGTGATGGGCACATGGGGCAGGCCTGATGCCCTGGCTGATGGACACACAGGGCAGACACGATGTCATGGGCGATGGGCACATGGGGCAGGCCTGACACCCAGGGTGATGGGCACAAGGTGAAGGTCTGACACCAGGGGCAATGGGCACACGGGGCAGGCACTACGCCACGAGTGATGGGCACACGGGCAGGCCTGATCCCCGGCACATGTGGCAGCCATGATGCCACACAGGATGGGCAGGCAATGCAGTGTGGGACAGGGGATGGAAGCGCAGGATGGATGCACTGCTGGGCCGGGACAACTCACCCTCTCTCTGCTCCAGCAGCTTTTGGAAGTGCTGAGCGGCGAAAGCCACCACGTCGGTGGGCTGTGCCCGCAGCACCTCCCACGCCAGCCCCTCCAGCAGGTTCTGGAAGCCGTCGGGCAGCCGTAGAGTGATGTTGGAGAAGGGGGTGGACATGGCCGCCTCTCCCAGGCGCCCTGCCGCGGTACAACCCAGGTCAGGGAGGTCCCGACCGGGCGGCGGGGGACAGCGGGAGGCGCCGGGACTCGAACCCGCGGCTCCCAGATGGCGGGGGCCGCCGCCGCCAGGGGGCGCTCCCCTCCCCGCCCGCCGCGCCTGCGCACGGCCCGACTCTCCACGGCGCGTGCGCAGCGGCCTCCCGGGCGGGGCGGGGCCAGCGGTCGCGGAGGGCCCCGCTCCCCCCGTCCCCCTCCCCGGTTCCCCCCCGGTTCTCCCCGGTTTCCCCCCGGTTCCTCGGATCCCCCCGCTCCCCTCGATCCCTCCCGGCCCCCCGCGGCCCCCTCCCCTCGTCGCCGGCCCCCCCCACCCGGCCAGGCCGCGCCGGCGCCGCTGGCTGTGGTGAGGACGCTGTCGCTTAGCAACCGTCCCCCCTCCCCGCCCCGTGCCAGGCCACGCCCCCGGCGCTGCACACGCCCCCGGCGCTGCACACGCCCCCCCTGGGCTGGGGTTGGGAGGGGGGGGCCGTGCCCTCAGGCCCCGCGTCGCCCCCGGGATGGCGGCCTGGGTGCTGCTGGCGCTGGCTCCGGTGGCCGCAGGTAAAGGGCTGGGGGGGGGGGGGTTGGTACCCCCCCCCGGGACCCGCTTCGGGGACCTGCGCACCCCCCGGCCCCGCCGTGGTGCCCTTGGTACCCCCCCGGCCCCGCTTCAGGGCCTTTGGTACCCCCCCAGACCCGCCGTGATGCCCGTGGTACCCCCCCCCCCTCCCCGGCCCCGCTTCAGGGCCCTCGGCACCCCCCGGCCCTGCCGTGGTGCCCTTGGTACCCGCCCAACTCAGCTTTGATGTCCTTGCCCCTGCCCCCCCACCCCACTTCGGGGCCCTTGGCACCCCCTTAGCCCAGCTTTGATGCCTTTGACACCCCCCAGAGCCCCACTTCGGGTCCTCTTGCACCCTCCAGCCCTGTTTTGACACCCTTCATACCCACCCCGAGCCTGGCCTCGGTGCCCTTGGCACACCCGGACCCTGCTACGCTGCCCCTTGCACCCCCCCTGCCCCACTTCGACACCCTTGGCACCCCCCCCCCCACCCCGAGCCCCACTTCGATGCTCTTTGCACACCCCGAGCCCCGCTTTGGGGCCCTTGGCATCCCCTAAACCCCACATTGATGCCCTTGGTACCCCCCTTTCAGACCCGCTTCAGTGCCTTTGGCACCACCCTGAGCCCTGCTTCAGGGCCCTTGGCACCCCCCCAGCCCTTTTGTGATGCCCGCGGTACCCCCACAGCCCCACTTCGATGCCCTTTGCACCCTCCTATCCCCATTTCAATGCCGTTGGTACCCCTCCAGCCCCTCTTGGATGCCCTTGTCACCCCCTCAGCCCCTCTTTGACACCCTTGGAACCCTCCCCAGACCCTCTTCAATGCCCTTGGCACCCCTTCAGCCCCCCTTCGACAGCCTTGGCACGTCGCTGCCGCCATGGGACGATGCTTTACGTAAGGCGGGAGTCGCATGCGGCGCCTCGGCGGCGTCTCGTGGGCTCTCCTCCCTTCCCTCCTCCCAGCCGCTTTTTATAGCCTCCAGTCCCTTCCCCGGCGTCTCGGTGTTTATTTTTTATTTTTTTTTTCTTCTCCTCCGACTCGTTTTTTTTTTATGTAACTCGTCCTTCCCGGAGCCTCGGCGCATGAGACGGTGGGAGCAGCGCTGTGGCTGATTTCAGAGAGGCCGAGGACGTCGTTTCTTTCCTTTATTAAAGCCAGCCTGGGACGAGCTGTGGAGGGGAGCCCCTGTTTGATGGCTACAACGGGGCTTACCGCTCACATCACCTCTCCGTGCTCCGCAAATGTGGCCCCGACCCCCCCCTTCCCAGCCTGGTTTTATTTTCACACCCCAAAAAATGGGGCTTTTGAGGGTGCCGGGGCCAAGCCCTCTGCTTCCCTCCCTGCTAAAGGCGCCTTTGCCCGGTGTTTCCCATCCGACTGCTTGCCAAACTTCTTTTGCAAGGGGGAAAAAAAAAAATATGTCAGAACATATTTATTAGCCCAAGGCTGGGCTGGCGGAGACGCTCCCATATGGTTTTTAGAAGAAATTTTTACTGAAAGCTGTATCCAAACTGTGTGACACAAGCTCCTGTGCTTTGTGAGGTGACTTCCCTCTCCTGGGGACTTTAAATCCTGACGCTTCCACAGTTCCTCGGTGCTTTTAAGCACCTTAAGTTTGAGCAGGAGTGAAGGAAGCTACAAACTAAGCGGGATCTGAAATAATCTGTATTTAAGAGGAGTTGCTTTTGGCCTCGTGGAGGTGACGTTTGTGCTCTCTGTTGATCCCAGGGGCGATGCTTGGCTTCGCGTCCTACTATGGCGACCACATGGTGCTGCAGAAGGAGCCGGCGGGGGCCGTGGTGTGGGGCTACGGGGAGCCGGGGGCCACCGTGACCGTGGTCCTCTCCGAGGACAGCGGCCTCATCGTCATGAAGAAGACGGTGCGAGTTAAAGGTCGGTCCTGGTTCCCAACTGGCCAACCGGGGCCGGTGGTTTTGGTGGCCGAAGAGCCAAACCGGACCTGCTTGTGGGGTGGGGGTGACAGTGACATCTCTAGCTCGTGCAGGCCTGGGGCTGTGCTTTCCCCTTCTCCAGGAGATCTGGGGTGGGGGGGTTCAGCCATCCCCCTCCCCGCCAACACCGGCCTTTGCTCAATTCGGTTTCCTACCAGCGGGACGCGGGAGCCGAGCTGCCGTGGGGGTGGGTGGCACGGTGTGGGTTGGAGCCGAGTGCTGAGGCTGTGGAGGGGAGCCGGGGGGGAACTGAGCTCTTCTCCCTGTCAAAACCATCTCCGGGGAAATCTCTTGGCTGCTTTTTTGATGCATCCCCCCCTCGGAGGATCTCGAAGCCCTGAAGGACGTCGCCTCGAGGCTGGGGGGGGCTTGGAGGCACCTCAGATCTCAGTTGGTGGCCTCGTTCCCTGCCTAGTGATTCGGGGGGCTGCTGCTCACCTTTTTGGGGGTGAAACTGCTGCCTAAAGGGCTCCTCCACGAGCTGGAGAACCCAGAGGCATCTTGTGAGAGAGCAGCGATCTGCCGCTACCGGGAGATCTGCAGGATCCAGCCGCAGCCGGGCCAGAAAATCCACGCTAAATTCCAGCAGAATATCTTTACGCCTCGATTCGGCGCCTCTAAAATTAGCTGGAGACATCTCGGTGTCACACACACCAAGCTGCTCCTGTAATCCCGGTTCCTCCCAGCAGCTTCTGCTCTGACACACATTTGTCTTCGAGATTTTCTTTTTAACCCCTAAGATCCTGCAGGAGGAAAGACCCTGGGATGGCAGGGAGCTTCCAAAATCCGTTTCCCCAGCCCAGCTCCGCGGTGGGGAAGCTTTCCCTCGCTGCCCGTTCATCCCCACTGGTTGCTGGCCACTCGTCCCACCTCTTTGTGAAGGTCTTGAGGTCTTCATTGGGATCGTGAAAGATAAGCACCATCTTCTTCCAGGACCTTCTGGGACATGGACAACTGTCCTGGACCCTATGGATCGGGGCGGTCCCTACGCGCTGACAGCCGGGCAAGGCTCGGAGAACGTGACGCTGAGGGACATCTACTTTGGGGACGTCTGGCTTTGCAGCGGGCAGAGCAACATGGCGATGACAGTCTTGCAGGTAAGCCCCTACAGCGCAGCCCGATCCTGCCCGCTCGGGCAGGGATCAGGCAGGGATCAGGCAGGGATGGAAGCGCCTCGCGCGGTCCCGACCCTTCCCTAGATCGCCAACGCCAGCCGGGAGCTCGCCGACGCCGCTCGCTACCCCTACGTCCGCGTCTTCGCCGTGGCATCCGCCCGCTCTGACGTGGAGCTGGAGGACCTGGAGCGCATCGACTTGCCGTGGTCCATCCCGACGGCCGGTGAGTGCAACGTGCCTCCGAAAATAAAAGCCTGGAAATGGCGGTTTTCCCCCCCCTGCTTTTTTCCCCTTTGCAGCTCACCGTTTCTTGAACAGAAAACCTGGGCCATGGGAATTTCACCTACTTCTCGGCCGTCTGCTGGCTGTTGGGGCGTTACCTCTACGAGGCTCTGGGGTACCCCGTCGGGCTGGTGGAGGCGGCCTGGGGGGGCACCCCCATTGAAGCCTGGTCGTCCCGAAGGGCTCTGCGGGCCTGCGGGCTCCCGGAGGACGCGGGGAGGTGAGAGAAGTGGTGGAAACACCTTCCGCCCCGCGCCACGTGGCTTTTTGGGGGGCATCCTCACCCCCTTCCCACCCCACTGCCTCTCCCAGAGTCCCATTGTCCCCTCCGTGCATCGTTTTACGCACTCTGGGTAAAATCCCCTCCTGTGCCGAGAGCGTAAGGCACATCTCAGGGGTGGCAGGGGGAAGACGGGGACCACGGGGCTCCCCATTTTGGGCAGCGTTAGCTTTGCCCGTGCGAGCTTTGCTCCTGGAGCCCCAGCTTGCGTTTTGCACTCCCTTAAGCCCAGCTTTGGCCTCCGGCATCTCCCCGCACCGCCATCTCTCCGGCCCGCAAACGCCCTCCGTGCTCTGGAACGCCATGATCCACCCGCTGCTCAACATGACGCTGCGGGGTGTCGCTTGGTACCAGGGTAAGCCCCCTTCCCGATCTTTCGCGCCCCCCTCCTCCAGCACGGAGCAGCCCCCCGCTGTCCCACCAACCCTTTTCTTTTGGTGCCAGGTGAGGCCAACACCTTCCTGCACACGGACCTGTACAACTGCACCTTCCCCGCGCTCATTGCCGACTGGCGCCGGGCTTTCCATGCCGGATCAGCCGGGCAGACACAGCTGCTCCTCCCCTTCGGCTTCGTGCAGGTGATGGGGGGGATGAAGGGGAGGACCCCCACCCTGCTGTGTTGTTCAGAGAGGTTTTATCCACCTTTTTGCACTTCCAAGCCAGTGGGAGGGAGAGGATGCTGTAAACGCATGGACAAATCCTTCCGGGGTGCCGAATCCTGGGCAGGGACCGCAGCGGCTGGTTTTGGGAGCAATGGCTGCTCCGCTTCCCCAGTTCCACCCCTTTCTCTGCCTTGCAGTTGTCCACCTATCGCCGGCAGAGCCCGGACGACAGCTTCGCCCGCCTCCGCTGGCACCAAACGGCTGATGTGGGGGTTGTCCCCAACGCCAGGATGCCCGGCACCTTCATGGCTGTGGCCATGGATCTGTGCGATGAGCGCTCGCCCTACGGCAGGCGAGTCCCGGGCGGTGGGGACGCAGGAAAGAAGCTATCGGCTACCAACCCCACACCTCCCTCCTCTTCCTCGGCAGCATCCACCCCCGGGACAAGCAGAACGTGGCCCACCGGCTGCAGCTGGGCGCCAGGGCTGTGGCGTACGGGGAGAAAGACCTGGTTTTCCAGGGGCCGTATCCCACCCGGGCCGTCCTGGAGGTGACCAGGGATCTGCTGAACCTCACTTACAGCCAGGAGCTCGTCTGCCGTCAGAGGGACACGCGGGCGTTTGAGGTGAGGGCTGGGGGGGAAAGCTTCTCCCCAGGGCTGGAAGAGGGAAGCCCACCCTGAAGGAGGTTTCTCCCCTACCCAGGTCTGCTGCTCCACACCCTGCGGGTGGGTGCCGGCACCCGTGGTGGCGGTGGGGTCCCGCTCGGTGACGCTGGCCCTGGCTGGCTGCGGGACGCTGGTGCTGGCCCTGCGCTACGCCTGGGCCGAGTGGCCCTGCGAGTACCAGTCCTGCGCCCTCTACAACACCCGGGGGCTGCCCGCACCCCCCTTCCTCCTGGACGCCCTGCCCGTAGGGAAAATCCCGGGGCGTTCCGAACCCGCCGGAGGGAGGGAGCTGCTTCTCCTCCCCAGTTCCGGCTTCTCCGGGGGGATTTAGGCGAGGGGAGGGCAGAGGGAGCTCAGACCTTTCGCAAAGCAGCGCGGGGCTGCTGGCATCGTGCCTTTCCGATTTGGGGAGGCGGCTGGCTTGATTACTGTCTTACTAATTAAACACTTTCCTGCTCCTCTTTGGCCCGAAGTCAAGGCTGCAGGGGGAAGGAAAAAAAAAAATAACGAAGCAAGCCAATTTAAAATGAAATTTATGAAAAGTTATGTTAAGAGAAGCAGCAGGGCACAGGGATGGGATGTGAACCCCTCACTGCTGCTCCCCATTGCCCACGGAGCTGGTCCTGTCCCCCCCCGGGACCCCCCCCTGGGCTCCCTGACCCCCGTTGGCGGGATGGTGGCAGGATGCAGGGACCAGCCTCCCTCTGTGGGGTGGGGACGGAACCTCTGCCAAAAAAAACCCACCCCACAACCAAAGGCTAAGGCTGGGGCTGGGAGGGGGAGCTGCAGGGGGCGCGTTGCGTTGTGGCCTTCCGCCGCCCTGCGCTAATAAACAGGTCATAACCCAGCTCCTTTTATTCTTGGGTCCTTTTTTCCCTTCAGAGGAGCATCCCTTAGTCCTCCGTTCCCCAGCTCCTGCCACACCAGCTGGGAAATTTGTGTGGAAGAGGTGCAGTGTGACACCCAGCGCTCGGATATAAGACATCTGAGAGGGTCTCTGCGCACAAAAAAAATGACCGTTTAGGCTTTTCTTTCCTGGAAAATCGTACATAAGAAGGGGAGCCCCAAATGCAGGAAGAGCTCAGCCCGGCCGCCACTGTCGCGTTACAGATGTCACCCCACCAGGCTGTATCAAAACCAGAGTTTAATGCGCTCGAGCGACCGCTGACAGGAAGGAATTGGATCAAACTGGATCCCAGTAGACCAACTGGGCAGGTCCCGAGGGGTCAGGCAGAGCCGAGCGAGTCCCGGGAGGCTTTTCCCATCGCCTCCACTCCAGGCTTCGCTTCTGGGCAAGGGGGAGAAGAAAAGGAGGAAGTTAATTAACTGGGCAATCGTAAACTGGAATCTTGGGCTTTCTCTGCCAGCGTGCGACTAGCCTGAGAGCCAGTTGTGCTAGCCCTGTGGTTGCCATGCCAACCGGGATGCTAAATACAGCTCAATCTGGGTGTTTTTGTTAAAAACCACAGCCCTCAGACTGGATCCAGGGCCGGGAAAGGAGCCCAGGCGGCCTGGCTCCCGCCCTGCCAGGTCGAGGATCCCCGTGAGACCACATCGTTGCCAGCAGCCCCCCCGGGATTTAAAGCTCCCCACTCCCAGCAGGCTGCACTGCTCGCTCTGCCAAAAACGGGGACCCCCCCCCCCCCAGCCCCCCAGTTTGCCCAGAGCTTGGATTTGAGCCGCGAGCTCTCCGCTTTCCGTTCCTATAGCAACTCCTGCCCACGCGTGGGCTCGCAGTAGCATCACATCCCGCCTGCCAGAACCCATCCCCGGCTGCAAACGGAGCCGTCGGCCCCCCCGGCAGCCCCCCAGCTCTCCCCAGAAAAAACACTCAAGGTCTCGGCAAAGGGTTTAGGGCCACGCTGGACGGATCCAGCCTCACCGGGTGGGATCTGGCTGCGGAGGAGCCAAGAGGAGAGCGAAGAAGTCTTTCTCTACCGAAAAAGCCTACCTAGAGCCCCGCCGTTGGGGAGGGACACGCTGCCGTCGGCCTCGGGGGGTTTGGGCTTGGTGGTCTCCAGCCCGGCCAGCAGCGTCATGAAGTCGACGACGGTGTCGATGTCCTCCTTGTTGGCGGTGGCTTCCCTCAAGGCACTGACAGCGTTGAGGCGGCTGAAGGAGGTCAGCTCGGAGATGTTGGCCCGGAGGAAGAGGAGGATGACGTTGAGGTCGTTGACGGGGCAGGTGAGCATCTTGCGGCTGAGGAGGTCAAAGGCGGGCAGCATCTCGTAGACGGAGAGCAGCCCCTTGTCCCACTGGCAGAGCTGCAGGGCGTTGTAGATGACGACGGGCATGAGGAGGACGTAGACGCCACCGACCGAGAGGCTGATGAGCTGGAAGACTGAGAAGAAGACCAGCTTGCAGGGGATGAGCGGGGGGATGTGGGGCTCCTCCTGGAGCAGCCCCGTTTTGATGGAGCAGCTGAACTCGTCCTGGAAGAAGATGTTGAGGTGGAGGAAGACCAGGTAGAGGCAGGTGGCAGCCAAGAACAAGAGCAGCAGCAGGTTCCTCAGGATGTAGATGAACACCAGGGAGTGGGCGTGCTGCTTGCAGGTGAGGTAACGCTCCAGCAACGGGAACTCAAAATACCTCTCCCGGCGGGCCCTGGGGGCAGAGGGGACACAGCGGGGAGTTAGAGCCACCCCCCCAAATGGAGCCACTTCGCCAAAGTCCATCCTGAATGTGGCCGCAGCCACACCACGCGGAGGGACTTGGGAAGAACGCGGTGACCAGTCGAGGCTGCCCAGAGGTCTCACCTCTCGTATTCCTCCCAGAATCGCTCCGGCTCGGCGCTGGCCTGCTGGACCTTCCTCATGTGCTGCACCAGGCGCACGGAGCGGTTGTAGGATTTGTCCAGCTCGTCGATGATGAAGAGGAGGTCGGAGTGGAGGGCGGGGGCGGCCGCGTAACGCCACAGCAGGTAGGGCAGGTACATGAGCACCGCCACCACCAGCAGCGAGTAGGGGAAGACCTGAGCAAAGGGGACAAGCGGGCGTTGAGCGGTGCCGAGTTGCTTCGCCTCTGCTGCGCACCCAGGCGGGACCTGAGGGCACCCAGAGGCGAGCTTGACCCATACCTTGAGAGCCCAGAGGGACTTGGTGACAGCGTGTCCCTCGGTGTCGAAGCCGTGGTGGAGGAGGGAGTCCCAGCAAGCCGTGTCCACGTAGGCGGACTGCTTCCCCGTGAAGTTGGTGGGAGAGAAGCAGCTGATCTGCGAGCCTAGGGTGAGGAGGAGGGGGAACCTCAGCCCAGGAGGTCCAGCGAGCACGGGCAAGCGCTCCGCGGCCAGGTGCTGAGGCGTTGCAGGAGGGTGACTACATCCAAGGCATCACTTTGAATTCAAAAGGCCTTTTTCGCAGTCGTTTTGTAGCTGTGCTTCCCCACCGCTGCGTTTTCCGGCAAGGACTTTTCCATCGTTTCCCAAACACAAACCCTTTGCGCACGGCAGGGGAATTAGAGACCGGCCAGAAACCGGAGTCAAACCAAATCCCCAGGGGCAGCAGCGGGACGTCGGCCGAGGCCAGATTTAGCCTGAGGCCACGACGCAGCATCAATGCAACCCTCTGTGCTGCCCAGCAAACCCCAGCGGGACATATTCCCTCAGCCGCCCTGCTGGCACCCTCCTCCTCCTCCTCCTCCTCCTCGGAAACAACCCTGCGCCACCCAAAGGTGCTGGGGGCAAGCAGCCGAGGTGGGGCATCGATTCACCGCCAGTCCTGGGCTTTCCCAGCGATCAATAATCCATTAAAAACAATCAATAAATATCCCTGAGAGAGAACGCTTCCTAAAATGGGATTTCCAGGCTGCCCCCCGCCTTCGACCATGACCAGGAGGGTTTTGCAGCGATAGCCGAAAAGCCACCAGCGATCGCCTGCAACCCGAATATCCCTGTTGCAAAAGCTGCGACTCACCGGCGGAGAACTCCCGGGCGAAAGCCAGCGAGACGAGGAAGAGGGGCAGCCCCACGGTGACGAACTTCAGCAGGCGATCACTCGGCAGCTCCAAGCGCAGGCCCTTGGCTCGGGAACCGCCGGGATCTGGGAGGAGAGCGTCGGAGAGCATGTACTCGGCGGCCGTGTGCGAGAGGGACATTTTGCTATCGAGGAAGAGGAGACAATGGCGACTGCTGCTGCTGCCCGGGGGCTCTGGTGTCGTCTGAGGCGTGACCGGCTCGAGAAGCAACTTTGTAGGGCTGAAGGCATCGCTTGCCAAGCACTCCCTGTAAATGACAGCTTAAACGGTGCGTTAAATCAACTGGTAATTACAGGGGGAAGCCTTTTCGCAAATAGCACGCCCCAAAATAGACAAAAAAAAAAAACAAACCACCCAACAACCAAACCAGCAGCCACGGCACCAGGCTGGGAAGGCAGCGTTCCTCCCCAGCCACAGCCGCTCCCCGGCTCCTCGTGGTTTTACGTCCCTCTCTCATAAGCAGAGGTATTTCTGGTGGGGTGTTCGAGGGGCGTGGGGCTCCCTTGGCTATTTTCGTCCCGCGTGAGGAGCGGGGAGGCAGGGGACAGGGCATTACCCTACCCAGAAGCCTCAGCCAGGTACACGGTGGCCCCGTTGGGTACAAAGAGCCCTTTCCTGCACCCAAACCAGCTGGAGGGGCTGGAGAAAGTCCTGCCGCCAGCCCCGAGCTTTTGGGGACAGGCCAGGAGACACCGAACGCTGGCGGCTGCGATTTTGAGGCAGAACATCAGCTGCGGTTCCCCAGTTTTCCAGTCTCTCCCCTCACCCCGCTCTCGGGACACGGGGGAAGGAACCTGGCTCCAAGGAAAGCTTCTGAGGGAGAGGGATCCCAATAATGGGATCCAGAATAAGCACTAGGGAAATCGGAAGGAGCAGCGGGATGAAGTTTCTCCTGGCAGCGTAGTCACTCCCCAAAAACCCACGCTGACACTGCTGGCAGCGCAGAGCGGAGGGAGTCCCGCAGCTGCTTGGCCAAGCTGAGCGGAGGAACTCCACGTGCAGTCTCTCGGCGCAGCACAAAAACCCCACAGCCGCTGCCAAATTGCACTTTCGATGGATTTTTCGAATGAAGGGAGTCTCCAAATTTGAGCGTGGAGTGCCAGAATACGATGGAGAGACTGCTGAACAGCTCTGGAGGGGCGAGCGATGGCCCTCAAACCGGGAGGGACTGCACCCAGCCGGGCTCAAACCTGCCCAGGGACCGAGATCCGCCTGAGGACAGAGAGACACCAACCCTTCACCTCAGCGGGAACTGGATCTTTTATTGCTCAGAGACAAGTTCAAAACACGGATCGGGCAAAACCCAGTTCCTACACAGCCCTATTTGTCCAAACAAGAGGTTCTTCAGCACGGCCAACCACTCTTCTGCACTGAATCGGGGCAGGAAGCACACGCAGGTACCTGGTTTGAAGCCAGCAACACCGGTACCGACACAGGAGGTCTCTGGCAAGCGGCAGAGACCGCAGACTTCATCACACCGCTGGCTCCAAGGCGGACACTGCCGCAGAGCGGCCAGACCCGCCGCTGCCATGCGCTGGAGGTGCAGAGATAGACGGTCCCGCCTCGTTACTCATTAGCAACATCCAGGTCCAGCTTCTTCAGAGTCTTTTGGAAGAAGAGGGGCGGCTTGCAGACGAGGTCTATCCGCTGGCCCAGGGGCAAGGAGAGCCGGTGGGCGTGGAGGTGGAGGGGGAGGTGGCGAGCCTTGCTCTGCTCCAGCTTTAGCCTCTTCAAGGTGATTTCAGGAAGCTTCTGCAGAGAGGACAGAAAACGTCCCTTCCACAACGCCATCTCTTCAGCCGGGCCTGGAAAACCCTGGCCCAGGGGGAGCTGGGGGACGCAAAGGGGCCACCCAGCCTCGGATCCCCACCCCTGACACAGGACCTGCCTTACCTGGGGTGCCAGCTTACTCCAGTGCGAATACTTGTGATCCCCCAGGATGGGGCACCCCAACCCATAGGCCAGGTGAACCCGGATCTGGTGCTTCACCCCTGAGGAGGGAAGGCAAAGAGGAGAAACATGACAACCAGTCGCACCGGGCTCCCACACCCAAAATCACCAGCAGACGGAGAGCGGCCTGGCAGCAAACCATCGCTCCGGGGCGGCTTATTCCCAGAGCCTTGGCCCGAAAAAGGATTTCAGTCGTGTCTAACGACGCATTCCCTCTTCCAGCACTGGTCTTGGCTGCCAAGCCGCACAGAAAGTGGATCCAGCGGCCAACACAACCCCGGGGACACCCGGCCAGGCCTCACCCGTGATGGGCTGGAGCTCCAGCAGCGAGCAGGCGGAGGAGCTAGCCAGACGGCGGTACCGTGTCACGGCGCTTTCAGCATTGCGGTTCTTGCGGATTTTCACCACCTTCCCGTCCTCCGGAGACAGGCGATAGTTGGGGGCCAGCGTCATCTGAAGGGCAGCGAGAGGGTGAGCCCGCAGGAAGGCAGGAGGGGGGTTCTGGGGAACGCGAGGCCAAAGCGGTGGCCCAGAGGACACGCGGCTCACCTTGTAGTGCGACTGGTGGCTCTGCACCTCCTTCTCCACAATGGGGATGTCCACGATGCCCTCAGCAGGGTCTGGGTCCCCCAGGCTAATTGCCCTGGGGAGGGAAAGCAGAGGTCTGTGGGGCATCGCGCCAGCAGGAAGGGAACCCCCCCTCACCCCTTTTCCCTATAACCCAGCCCCATAAAAAGACGCTTAAGGGAAGTTAAGCCAACACCCACCACTTCCACAAAGCCCCACTCCCTGGTGACTGTCCCTTCACCCCTTCTTCAAATTCTATGGGCCCTTCAAAGCCGTTTCTCCTCCTCCTAAACCCTTCCTACCAGTAGATCTTCTCCACCTGACGAGTTTTGAAGAGAAGCCGGATCCTATCCGCCACCTCCTTGTTCCGCGCCAGCACCATCACGCCCGTGGTCTCTTTGTCCAGCCGGTGGCAGAGGTGGAGGGGTTCGGCTTTCATGTTCTCCAACATCTTGGCCAAAATCGGCAACACGTCAGTGATACAATTCTTGATCCCGGGGCCACCTGCATAATGCACAGACTAGGAAATCAGGGGAGACTTTAATGCCCCCCAAAATGTGAGATGAAAGCTGTGATCTAAAGGTGACAAACTCCCACATCCCTCCCTGGGAAGGGAAACCTCAGCACAGGGAAGACAGCGACATCATCGATCTCGATACGGGCAAAGCACAAGAGACCGTCCCGCGCAACATCCTTGTCTCTAAATTGGAGAGACACAGATTTGACCGATGGACCACTGGGTGGATAAGGAACTGGCTGGATGGCCGCACTCAAAGAGTCGTGGTCAACAGCTCGATGTCCAAGTGGCGACCCGTGACGAGTGGCGTTCCTCAGGGGTAGGTACTGGGACTGCTGCTGTTTATTGTCTTTGTTGGTGACATGGACAGTGGGATCGAGGGCACCCTCAGCAAGTTTGCCGATGCCACCAAGCTGTGTGGTGCAGCAATGTGCTAGAGGGAAGGGACGCCATCCAGAGGGACCTGGACAGGCTGGAGAGGTGGGCTCATGAAGTTCAACCAGGCCAAGGGCACGGTCCTGCATGTGGGTTGGAGCAATTCCAAGCACAAATCCAGGTTGGGCGGAGAATGGCTGGAAAGCAGCCCTGAGAAGGACTTGGGGGTGCTGGTGGGGGAGAAGCTCCACACGCCCCAGCAACGTGCGCTGGCAGCCCAGAACCCCCCCGCAGCCTGGGCTGCATCCCCAGCAGGGTGGGCAGCAGGGTGAGGGGGGGGATCCCGCCCCTCTGCTCCGCTCTGGGAGACCCCCCTGCAGTGCTGCCTCCAGCGCTGGGGCACCAACAGCAGAAGGACACGGAGCTGTCGGAGCAGGGCCAGAGGAGGCCCCGGAGATGCTGGGAGGGGTGGAGCCCCTCTGCTGGGAGGACAGGCTGAGAGAGCCGGGGGGGTTCAGCCTGGAGAAGAGAAGGCTCTAGGGAGACCTTCCAGCCCCTTCCAGTCCCTAAAGGGGCTCCAGGAAAGCTGGGGAGGGACTCTGGAGCAGGGAGGGGAGCCATGGGATGAGGGGGAACAGCTTGAAACTGAAAGAGGGGAGATTTAGGTGAGATGTGAGGCAGAAATTATTTGCTGTGAGGGTGGTGAGCCCCTGGCCCAGGTTGCCCAGAGCAGCTGTGGCTGCCCCATCCCTGGAGGGGTTCAAGGCCAGGTTGGACGGGGCTTGGAGCAACCTGGGCTGGTGGGAGGCGTCCCTGCCCAGGGCAGGGGGTGGAACGAGATGATCTTTAAGGTCCCTCTTCCAGCTCTAATCGTTCTATGGTTCTGTGATCCCCCATCACCACCATGGAGCCATTTCCATTTCCCCCTCTGTGGCACGGCTGGCTTTCCCTCACCGTGCACGGGGAGGCCGTAGGGTTTGTTGATGGCCACGATCTCCTCGTTCTGGTACAGGGTCCCCTGTTTGAGCACTTTGGCCAGGACGTTGGGGTGAACCTGCTGCAGCCGCTTGCTCAGCGCGCCCAGCTCCCGCACCCGCCTCTGCGCTGGGTCCTCGGGCCTCTGCGGAGAGAACCAAACCGGTGGAGGAGGAGGAGGAGGAGGAGAAGGAACGGCGGGGAGAGACCGCAGACCGAGCGGGCCGAGGGCCGCCATGTGTGCTCGCCGGGCGGAGGCCGCGGTGCACCCCGGGAGTTGTAGTCCAGCTCCTCAGGGCCCGCCATAGCGGCCCCCTCTCACCTCTCGCTTCTCCCCCTGGCTCCTCTGCGCCCGCAGCCGCTCCGCCAGCTCCTCGGCTCGCAGACCCTCCGCCGCCGCCGCTCGGCCGCCGCTGGCGGTGCTTGCCGCCCGGGCTAGGCCCGCCGCGGCCCGCCACCACCGCCCGCCGCCGCTCGCCGCCGCCATCTTCCTCTTTCCGTCCCCTCCTCCCCTTCCTGGCCAATGGCGGCGGCGCGAAGGCGGTGCTTCGGCCGCGCGTCCAATCGCAAAGGGGCGGCCAGCCGAGCGACAGCCGCAGCGCCCAACGGCGAGGGGGCGAGGGGCGGGACCGCCCGGTGGTTTAAACGGCGGCGACGGTTGGGGGCCGGTAACGGTCGCGGCGGGAGGACGGGAGCGGCCGGGCCCTGTCAGGTACCGGGGGGAACGTATGAACCCTGTTAGGGACTGGAGGGCCCTGTCGGGTCCCGGGGGGGAGCGTGCGTCTCGCGGGGAGGCCGAGCAGGCGGGTGGGCCCTGGCTGCCTCCGCCCAGTACATCCCAGTACAGCCTCAGCACTCCCCCCGCAGCGGGGCAAGCGGCTCTGAGGGGGCCGAGGCACCCCCCCCCATCCCCTCCCAGACCGGCACGCAGCAGCACTCCACAAGTTTTCTTGAAATTTATAAAAATAGCACTGGAAAACTGCATGGGGTTTGTTTTTTTTCCCCCTCAGTTAATAAAAAAATAAGTGAAGCGGCCACCTGCCCTCCTCCCGCTGAGGTGACCCGTCACTCGACGTCCACACAGACCCGCTTGGGAGGCTGCTGGGTCCCATTGCCGTCCCCCGGGGCATGGCGGCGGTGGCCCCCCTGGGTCTCAGGGGGCTGCTTGTCCTCATCCTTGTCCCTGTCCACCGCTGGCTCCAGGCCCTGGGGGGGTTCGATGCGGCCCCTCCGCACAAAGTGGCGGATGCGGGCCTCCAGCCCCTCGCACTTGGGGCGGGCCAGTAAAGGCTTGTAGGTGCGGGCTTGGACGCCTTCCACGAAGCTGCTGACCTGGCTGCGGAGTGGAGGCTTCATCTCTCCCCAGAGGACGGTCGTGCTGTTCCCCGGGCCTGCAATATCATTGAAAAAATACCAGTGGTTTTCTTTAATTACCCCTTTCCTTCGTTATTTTATTTTTTCAAACCAATTACCCCCATCCCCAGGTATTGCCACAATCCCTTACTTTCTCCGGTAGCGACGGGAGCTGCGTCTAACCCTCCTAACATGTTCCGCAGCACTTGAGTTTTGACTGCGTGGTTGGCCCAGAGCTGCTGCAGGTGGGTAACGTTGAACTCCTGCACTTCTCGGTCGTAGAGCCACTGGAGGTTTTCGAACGCGCAGTCGTACAGCACGAGGGGAAATTCGACTGCCATGCTAGGGAAAAGGAGAGCAGGCGTTACCTGTCGCTGTCTGGAGGGATGTTGTGACAACAAAGCCTCACGCATCAGCCTGTCCTTTCTGCCCAAAACAGCCCCGTTTTTTACAAACCTCCTTTTTCCGAATTAGTTTTAACCAAATACCAAGGACTGAAGCCATGAAAAGCTTGTCCAAGAGCAAGAAAAAAAGGATCCTTACGGATCCCTCCCAGAGAGGCCGCTGGCAGCTTGCTCCCATATTGTGAGAGACTTCGCAGGCTGTCAGAGACATGGTTTGCCAGCGGCACTTTGCACACAGCCGTCGCTTTGCGAAGCAGACCAGGAGGTTTTCCCGAGCTCTCCGTACCTGTACTGCGGTTTTCGGGGATTCTTCTCTACATCCAGCAGCTCATCGATGATCTCCGGCCTCTCCATCCTCTGCCCGATGAGGAAGAGGATGGCCATCATGCAGCGGACTTGGTGATACAGGAATGCCTGTCCCGTCACTTCAAACTGGCACAGACGGAAGGGATCCTGCGGCCCAGTTTCTTCTCCTCTCTCCACCCACGTCACTTCGGCGCTGAGGATCGTTCTCTGGAAGTTGACCACCCCGTTGGCGACGTCCATTTTACACAGGTTACGGAAATCATGGGTCCCCACGTACCTCTGGGCCGCCGTGTGCATGAGGGCCACGTCCAGGTCGGCGCAGGGGAAGAAGTACCGGTAGGTCCTCTTGAGGCAGCTGAACCGGGCACTGAAATCGGGCTCCACAGGGGCCCAGGCCAGCACCCGGATGTCGGGCGGGAGCACCCTGTTCAGAATATGGGTGTAGCGGAGCTCCTCCTCCCCCTCGCTCTTGCCTTCCGAGTTGTGGCTGTTTAGCTTCTTCCCCTCCGCCAGGTTCGAGCGGAGATCGAGGGAAATCACCTGCACAACGAGGGAAGCCAGGATTAGATGGCAGATGGGCGGATTCGGCATGTCAAGCCAAGTCTTCCTACACCGCTGTGAAATAAATTCAGGATCTCCTACAGATGAAGGTGTCTTAAATCAGGCGATCTTACCCCTCCTTCCTGCGGGTAGAGCTGCAAGTGCCTCTGCTAAGGTTCCGAGCAGATGCTACGGATTCCTTTAATAAAACAGAGAAAGTTGCAGACTGCCTACGTAGCATGATCTCGAAATGGCTTCAACTTTAGTCACTGGTTTTTAGGATATAATGTGCTTTTTTAGTTTTTTTTTTTTTTTCTTTTTGCTGGAGGTGATGACTTGAAGGCAGCAACAGCCTGGCTGTCTGGGACGTCTGGTTAATTAATGCCGCAGGTACCTGCGCGCTTGACATGGCGCAAGAAAAGGTGGCCTCTGCCCTTATTCCGTGCGGCTCGTCTTGTGAAGGAGAGCAGACCGCCCATCCCAGCCAAATCCACCCCGGCGAGGCAAAAGCTGAGCCAGCTCCGCTTCCCGAGGCTGGAGGGAAGGAAAGACTGGGCCCGAGAGCGAAACCATCACGGCGCAGGGAAGGGTTGTGCTCTCCCTGATGGCTCCGTGCCCACCCAGCTGGCCGGCTCGCTCCCTTCCCTCCAGCTCCCACTCCCACGCTCCCTTCCGCTCGCTGCGGCTCCCCTCGGCCCCTTCTGCGCAGGAATTCAGCTGCCTGACTCGGCGGGAAGCTATCCAATTCTTGGATTTATTTTTTGGGCTGGTTTTTTTTTGTGTGTGTGTGGGGGGGGGGATTAGCGAGTTAAATCAGCTGAGAGGGCTCTGCCCAAGGAAGGGGCATCTCCCCTTTTTTTTTTTGGCAGCGCTGAGCTATCGGGGAAGCTGCAGCCTAAAATGCATTTCAACCTCTCAAAACAGACCCCTGTAAAAACACCGAGCACCAATATGGAAAAAACCCAAGCACTAATATGGAAAAAAGCGAGCACTAATCAACACTTCAAGGGTCTAAAACCATCATTCCGCATGCAGGAAGCCATCGCCAGGCTCGCTTTCAGATTTAAAAGCTGATGGCTTTTAAAAAATTAATGCAACCTGTGCTGTCACTGCAGGACAGTGATCCCACCGGATCTCCGTCCCACAGAGGAGCCCAGAGATCCGGGAAAGCCTGGGGGGGATCCTGACCTGTCCGAAGGCGCTGACTCCTTTGTCCGTCCGCCCGCAGCGGTGGTAGTTGGAGGTCTGTCTGTCGTCTACCAGCCGCGTCTTCTTCAAGGCCTCAAACAGCTTCTCCTCGATGGTGTTGCTGGTGTTCTCCTGGCTGGCAAAGCCCTGGTAGCCCCAGCCCAGATAGGCGATCTTCAGCGCCACGTGCCTGCGGCCATAAGCGCCAAAATCGAACGGCCGTTGTTGGCGTTTCTTGGCTCTCCCGGGGGCCGGAGGAGCCTCTCTTCTCCCACCGCCCTCCTTGTCCTCTCGGAGCTTCTCCTGCAGCCGCTTCACCTCCTCTTCCAGCTCCTGCACCCTCCTCAGGAGTCGCTCTTGGTCGGTAGCCGCGCTCCCCTCGGCCATAGCCACTGTCTCGGAGCCTTAATTAGTTGCTCGGGGTCTGCAGAGAAAGAAGGAAATCAGGGTTTTGCATTTTTGTGTGGCTTTTATTACACTGAGAGGCTTGCTCTGTAAAATAATTGTTACCCATGGAATAATTCTTTATTTCTTTAACCCCTCAGCGTTCCTAGCAGAGCATGGGAAGGGCCACGGCGGCTCAGCTCGGACAGCTTCATCTTCCTCAAGTCTCTTTTGGTTTTTTTTTTGCACTTTTTAATCACTCCTTCCCCTTGCTGCGGGATGGGATCCGCTCTGTCAGCCCAAGCGCGGCGGCAGCACGTTCCCGGCTGGCCTTTTGCTATCCGCGCCGGAGCCGTCACGGAGCCCTTTCCATTTTCGCACCGCGCTCAGCCAGCATCAACACTTCAGACAGCCCGCTAACGGCTGCCACTCATCTCGCCGCACCATCTGCTCCAACATTTCCTAACGGCGCCGTTAAAACTTTTTTTTTTTTTTTTCCCCAACCCTTAAAGATATCCCAAACCTGCGGAGGGGGTGGAAACCGCATCCGGATCCCTTTTCGCTGCAGGTTTGAGCAGACTCAAGGAGTCTTTGGGCTTCGATAGCCAACGTGTAAAGAAGCACCTAAAGGCTGCGCTGAGCCTTCTCCTCTGTGGATGTAGATTAAACCTCTCCCTAGATGAAATCACGCCTGGAGACCCTCTTTTTAAAAGGAGAGGTACAAGGGGAAAATCTTACGCCTCTCATTAAATCTCCCCTTAGATTAAATCACAACTAGATCCCGTGGTTTTAAAGAAAAGAGGTAGAAGGGGAAAATCATTATACACCTCTGCCCGGCGCTCGGTGTTCGCCCGTCATCCCATTAGTATTTTCTATATCACGTAATTAATTTTAGCGTCGTTTTCAAGCAGGAATTTAGGGGTTGCCTCGGAGGGGGCTTTCCAGCTGCGTTTCCAAGAGCTGTTGGGAAGGAGCCTTCCGCCGGCAGCGGGAGGTTTAGCACTCCCGGACCCCCGTCTGATTAACCACAACCTAAATCAACGCCCCTCAACCCCGGAAACTGAGAGTCAAACCCTCTTTATATCCTTAGCTCGAATGTGCCGCAAGAAATTAACCGTGGGGGTTTATTTTTTTGGTTTTTTTTTTTTTTTTTTTTTTTCAGGATTCGCCCATTTTGGCGGAAATCATGGAGGAGGCGCTGGGAGCGGAGGAGGAGCTGGCGGCTGCGCTGGCCCTGAGCCGGCTGTACGCCCAGCGAGGGGGCAGCCAGCAGCCCTACGCCGAGGCCTCCCTGGCTTTGGGGGTGCAGTCGGCTCCCCCCGTGTTTCCTGGGGATCGGAGAGGAAGCAGGAGGTTGGTAATGAAAAGGAAGGTGCTGAGGCGCAGACCCGATGGAGGAGTGGAGATCTGGGACGAGTCGGTGACCAGCGAGACGGAGAGCGACGCCGAAGTTCGGAGCCTGAGGCAGAAACTGCTTCAGCTGAGGACCAGTCCGGAGGAGAGCATCTCCGAGGGGGAAATCGAGAGCAGCAGCAGCAGCTCCCTCGATGAATCCCCTCGCCGGTGGTCCCATGGGGACAGTCCCGCCTTTCTCCTCGAGGATTTCGACAGCCGGAGCTCTGCCGCTTCTCAGTACAGCACCGCGGCGGGACAGCCCAAATCCTTCATTCCTCCCCGGTTTGAACCGCTGGGTCGTAACCGGGGGAAAACCGACCCGGTGGCCAAATATTTTGAATATAAACGAGAATGGGAAAAATTCCGCATCCCGGGGGAGGACGAGCGGCGAGAACTGCACTGGGGCATCCGGGAGCAGATGCTCTGCAGGCCCCAGCTGCCCAGCAAACCGCAGCACCTCCACGTCCCCAACGCCTACGCCGTCCCCACGGAGAAGAAGAGGGCGGCCCTGCGCTGGGAGGTGCGCTGGGACCTGGCCAAGGGCCTCCTCCCCAGAAAAAACACCTCCTCCTAGGCTCCTCCGCTCTCCTCGGGACCTCTTCCCTCCTCAAAATCCTCGCTAATTCAGACAAAATCCCCTTTTTGCGCTTCTACGTGGGATTAAAACTCTTCCCCGGGGTCGTTAAACGGCTGGGGTAAACCATCCCCGCCGCCGCGGAGCTGCTTTCCTGGGACGGGGAGCGGGCACCGCAAACCCACCCAGGCTCTTCCGATCTCCGGAGAAATAAGAGTAGAACGAACCCGGCGATTTAATATTTTTTTTTTTTAATTGCCCCTGGATTGTTGTGTGAGCTACGAAGGCGGTTTTATTTCTGGCGTCTCGGCGATATCTTTCTTTAATAAAGTGTGTGGAGAGATTCGTTATCGTTTCCGTGGGTTCATTAGAAACACACCTCCATCAGTGTCTGATTCCCTGCGCCACCCAACTCTCGGCTCCCCTTCCCTTCTTTTACCTCATTTATAAAATAAATGAGCTTTAGGATGAAGTGAAGATAATATCATTATTATTATTATTATTATTATTATTATTTCCCTGGTGTGGGGATGGACCGACGCTTTGGCAGCTCTCGCCCAGGAAAACACCTTGAAGCCGCAGCGGGGCTGTCCCCAACACCCCAGGGACCCCCAACGCCCCACTGGGGGTCTGTGTCCCTGTCCCCAACACGCCGGGGGGTGCGGCTCTGCCCCCCCCCCAGCACTCCAGGGATTCCCCCAAAACCCTATGGGAGACAGTGCCAGCACCCTGTGGGGTCCCCGTCCCCAGCAGAGGCCACCCCAAGCCCTACGGGGTCTCTGTCCTCAGCCCCCTGCAGACCCCCACCACCCCAGGAGGGGTCTCTGCCCCCCCCCCCCCCCAGCACTCTAGAGACCCCCCAAAACTAGGGAACCAGCGCTGGCACTCTATGGGGTCCCTGTCACCAACACCCCAGGGACCCCTGAAACCCTGTGGGGTCCCTGCTCCTCCATCACCGTGGGGGACAACCCCCCCCCCCGGGGTCCCTGTCCCCAGCACCCTGCAGCTCCCCCCCCGCAGGGGTGTCCCTGACCCCAGCAACCCAGGGACCCCCCAAAACCCTATGGGGACCGGTGCTGGCACCCCACAGGGTCCTGTCCCCAGCACCTGCAGCCCCCTCTTATGGGGGGGTGTCCCTGACTCCAGCACCCCAGGGACCCCCCCAAACCCTAAGGGCAGGGGTGAGGTGTCTCCTCCCCCCCAGCGCTCCAGGGACCCCCCCAAAAACCCTGTGGGGTCCCTGCTCCTCCATCACTGCGGGGACACCCCCCCACCCCCCCCCCGGCCCACAGGGTCCCTGTCCCCAGCAGGGGACCCCTCCCGCTCCACGGGGTCCCAGTCCCTAATACTCCGGGAACCTCCACCACCCCATGGGGGTGGGGGGGTGTGGGGGGGTGTCTTCCCCTCCCCCCACCCCGCCCCAGCACCACGGGGACCCCCCAAACCCTACGGGGGGGTGTCTCTGCCCCCCCAGCACCCCGGGGACCCCCCCCCACCGAACCCTACGGTGCCCGCGCCGCTCCCCCCTGCTCCTACCTGCGGCCCCGCCGTGACCCGGAAGCGCCCGCCCCTTCCGGTCGTCGCCCCCCCCCCCCCCCCCCTCGCGTGGCCGCCGTCCGCCCGCGCGCCAGGGGGCGCCGTTCCCGCCCTTTTTCCCTCGCGGCGGGCGCCAATGGCGGCGACGGGGGACGGCGGCGGCCGGCGGCTGCGGGTGGGCGCCGGGCCGGGCCCCCTCCCCCGGGGCCTCCCCCCGCTCCGTGTGTGTGTGTGTGTGTGTGACCCCCCCCCGCGGTAACGGCCGCCTCTCCCCCCTTCCCCCGCAGCTCCCCGCATCCGGACCCCCGCTGCGCCGCCCGGACCCCTTCGTGTGCCGGCGGGGTAAGGGCAGGCCTGGCCCCGCCTGAGGCAGGGGGGGAGTGGGGGCCCGGGGCCAGGCCTCACCCCCTGCCACCCTCCTCACCCTCCCTGTCCCCGCAGGCGGCCGCGGCGATGGGCCTGAGGAGGACGAGGAGGAGGAGGAGGAGGAGGAGGAGAAAGGTGGGTCCCGGGGCCTCCACGGGAGGCAGGTGAAGCGGGGAGGGGGGTTCGGCGGCTGCGTCGCGCTCATTAACCCCTAACGAAGCTCATGGGGGCGTCCTGGGGTCACTAAGAGAGGGGACAAGCTGCTCGTGAAGGGTGACAAGGGAAGAGTGAGGGGGTGTCATCGCTCTGAGGGCCCCGACCCCGCAACATCCCCCTCTCCTCAGTGTGGCGAGGTGGGTTGGGTGGGCGGAATGTTGGGCGGACGAGGAAGCGGTTGGATGTTCTCATCCAGAGGGTGGGGGTCAACGGCGCCACGTCCAGGTGGAGATGGGTGACAACGCGGTGGCCCTCAGGGGTCCGGACTGGGACCAGAACTGGAGGTGCCGTCTCCATCAATGACACGGGCAGTGGGTGCCCCTCAGCGAGTTTGCCCATGACACCGAGCCGCGGTGTCGCGCCTGAGGGACGGGATGCCATCCAGAGGGAGCTGGAGAGGCTGGAGAGGTGGCACCATGGCAACCAGGCCAAGGGCACAGTCCTGCACCTGGGTCAGGGCAATCCCAGGCACAAACCCAGGTTGGGCGGAGAATGGCTGGAGAGCAGCCCTGAGGAGAAGGACTTGGGGGTGCTGGTGGGGGAGAAGCTCCACATGCTCCGGCAACGTGCGCTGGCAGCCCAGAACCCCCCCACAGCCTGGGCTCATCCCCAGCAGCGTGGGCAGCAGGGTGAGGGGGGGGATTCTGCCCCTCTGCTCCGCTCTGTGAGACCCCCCCTGCAGTGCTGCCTCCAGCTCCGGGGCACCAACAGCAGAAGGACATGGAGCTGTCGGAGCGGGGCCGGAGGAGGCCCCGGAGATGCTGGGAGGGCTGGAGCCCCTCTGCTGGGAGGACAGGCTGGAGAGCTGGGGTTGGACTAGGTGGCCTTCAAGGTCCCTCCCAACCCAAACCCTTCTATGATAAGTCTTTTTTTTTTTTTTCCGCTTTTTCCAGTGGACTTGGCGGAAACCTCCCTGCTGAACAAGCTGATCCGCACGTCCCTGGTGGAGTCCAGCCACCACGTGGAGATCCTGCAGCAGGACCCCAGCTCCCCGCTCTTCTCCGTCAAAACCTTCGAAGAGCTGCCCCTGTGAGTCACCCGGCAAAGCGCGAGAGCCGCCAAACGGGGGTCAAACGGGCCCTTTTTGAGTCTTTTTGTTTGTTTTTTTACAGGAAGAAGGAGCTTTTGCAGGGGATTTACCTCATGGGCTTCAACAGACCGTCCAAAATCCAGGAGACGGCTCTGCCCATCATGCTGGCGTATCCGTGAGTAGTAACGCCGGGGGGGGTGAGCCCTTGACGCCCCCCCCCGGCCTCGGGCCGCGCACAACCCTTGCGCTCTGCTAAGCAGCTTTTGCCTTGCAGGCCCCAAAATCTGATTGCCCAGAGCCAGTCAGGGACAGGGAAAACAGCAGCTTTTGTCTTGGCCATGTTGAGCAGAGTTAATGCCGCCGAGAAACACCCGCAGGTAACGCAGGAAAGGGAAAGCTGATGCAGGAGAGGGTTTGCCCCGGCCCTCGACATGCTGCCCGGGGGCAGCGCTCTGGTTTTTGCCCCCGTCTCTGTGTGATTTTATCCTCTGGAGGGGGACGATAAACCCCTGGGTACCGTCGCTGCAGCAGGTAGGACAGAAAGTTTGGTGCCCGCTGAAGGGAGGTACTTTTTCTTGCTAGCAGTGGATTAAGCCAGGCTTTCCCTACCCTGGAATTTAAATTTTGAAAAGCGGCTGCAGAGACTGCTGGTTTCCTGGTGGCTTAAACGCCCCCGCGAGCCCCCTGCGTGCAGAAATCAGCTTTGCGAGCTGCTCGCTGCGATTCGAAGTCTCTCCTCTCAAGCCTGGGGGGCGAATTTAAGCCGTCGCTTTTAAAGCTGCGCGCAGAAACGCTCTGCCCCGTGCGTTTCTTCAGGAGACAAATTTCCCCCCTGGGAAATAGCTCCAGCGACTTCTTTCTGCCTGCGTTCCCAGCTCCCTTCCCTCCGACTACCCCGATCCCCCGGCGCTTTTGCGGGAGTTTAGTGCTCGTGGGTTTTTCTGTGCTCTTCTTTCTGAAACACCTCGTCGCCTGCCCGGTGACTCCCACCCCGGCAGCGCCCTCAGCTTTTAATGGAGGCAGCTCTCGGCTGACAGCTCTCTTGTCTTCCCCCCCCCCCCCAACAAGTGTCTCTGCTTGGCTCCCACCTACGAGCTGGCCCTGCAGATCGGGCACGTCATCGAGAACATCGGGCAGTTTTGCGCCGACATCAAGGTTACGTACGCCGTCCGGGGAAACCGAGGTGAGTCCGCTCCTGCCCAGCGGAGCTACTGGCGCCATGGCGGGAGCGTTAATGGGGTCCAGGGATCCTCTCTTAGAGCCTTGAGCTACCTGGAGCCGCCCAGACCCCCATGAAGGCCAATAAAATAAGATTTATATTTCCCTCTCCTGCTAAGGAGGCTTTTTCACAACCGCAGGCTGCCTCCCTCCTCCCTTCTTCCCACCCGGCGCTGCTTTCCACCCCCACGAGGCTGTAGGGAAGCATCGGCGATTTTAAATCTCGAGGCAATGACCCCCCTCAAAGGCGGGAATCTGAGATGACCGAGGGAGGCACGCGCTCGAGCGGGCAGAAAGGCATCGCGTTTGTTGGCGCTGGGCTGCTATTTTCCCCCCTCCGGCAGTTCCCCGGGGCAGCGCGCTGGAGGAGCAGATCGTCATCGGGACGCCGGGGACCATGCTGGATTGGTGTTTCAAACGGCGAGCCATCGACGTGAAGAAGATCACCATGTTCGTGCTGGATGAAGCGGACATCATGATCGACACGCAGGGCCTCTCCTGCCAAAGCATCCGCATCCAGAGGTGGGTATTCCCGATGGCTGGCATCCCGCTTCGAGGGTTTTTCCCGCTCGGCTTTGAGGGAATCGGTCGCCAAATGAGCTGAATCGGCAGCGAAAGCGAGCACCCCTGTGATGTTGAAGGAGCGCCCAGGGAAACTGGAGTCCCGGGATCCGGCTTTCTGTAAAACCGCATCCGTGAGACACGTGGGAAGGCTTTTATCTCGTTATCTCGCTTACCTTCCCTTTCGTCCATTACAGCCCTTGGATTGGGTTCCCTTCCTGGCGAAGGCGGCCCAAAATCAGCTTAAATTAGCTTCCCCCCCCCCCCACCCCTTCTAATGAGTACGTCTGGGCACCTCCTGGCCTCACAAGTCCTTTTCCTCCCCTCCAGGGCTTTACCCAAGAGCTGCCAGATGCTGCTGTTCTCCGCCACCTTCAAGGAAACCGTGCGGGCCTTCGCCGTGCAAATAGTCTCCAACCCCATCGTCATCAAGCTGCGGGAGGAAGAGCTCACCCTCAGCAACATCAGGCAGTACTACTTCGTCTGCCGGAGCCGGGAGGAGAAGTACCGAGCCCTCTGCAACATCTACGGCAGCATCACCATCGGCCAGGCCATGATCTTCTGCCAGGTAAAGCAGCTTAGCGGCGATGAGAGGGGGTGGGGGGGGATCCTCCCGAGACCCTCGCAATCAAGGAACGGACACCCCCGCCCCGCCGGGAGGGTGGGGGACACGTCGCCAGCAGCCTTTCAAAGCGGTGTTTTCACCGGCATCTCTCCTACCGCTTGGGACCGCCTTTGCTGCGTGTCCTGACGGGGGCTTCTTGCTCCTCCGCGTCGGTTTTACCGTATTTTCAGGTGTCAAAAAACGCCGGGAGCTCCCTTGAGAAGAGCAGGAGGCTCGGGAGGGGGGAAAATACCGGTGGGAGGGGGGGGAAAATACCGGTGGGAACGGAGTGTAACCTCAGCCTCGCCTCTCCCCGCGCCTCGCCTCCAGACTCGGAGGATCGCGGACTGGCTGTCGGTGGAGATGAGCCAGGACGGGCACCAGGTGGCCATCCTGACGGCGGAGCTGACGGTAGCCCAACGGGCCAACGTCCTCCAACGCTTCCGTGACGGGAAGGAGAAGGTCCTCATCGCCACCAACGTCTGCGCCAGAGGTACCTCCGGAAAACCCAACGCCCCTTTTCTTTCCAAGGCCTGAAAGGCCCTTCCTGGCCTGGGGTTCTTCTGGTGGCATCGTGGCCTCCAGCAACGGATCCTCCGGGGCGAGGCGATCCCTTGCCGCAGCCCCTCTCCCTCTTTTTTTTTTTTTTTCCAGGGATCGACGTGCAGCAGGTCACCGTCGTGGTGAACTTCAGCCTCCCCACCGATCAGAAGTGCCGGCCGGATTTCGAGACCTACCTCCACCGCATCGGGCGAACGGGACGCTTCGGGAAGAGGGGCATCGCCTTCAGCATGGTGGAACGCCAGAACGTGCGGCTCGTGCAGATTATCGAGGAGCATTTCCGTGAGTATCCGCGCCCGTCCGCCTCTCCGGCAGGAGGTCTGGGGACCGGTGATCCCCCTCCGGCTCGTTGTCCGTTTGCAAACGGACCTTTGCTCGTCCCCAGGTGCAGGCGACAGCTTTGTTTTTCATCTCCTCACCCTTTTAGGGCTGTTTTTTATCCCCCAGCGGCCAAATTTTCGGAGAACCAGCCCAGCAGGTTGCACGTGACCTGCAAGGGACGTGACACGTACCCAGGATGCCTCGGCACCGCTTCTTTTTTCCCTCCTTCGGGCATTTTCTCTGCCTTTACCCTGCAAATCCCTGTCCCCGGGGGGAGCTGGCGCCCCGGCTTAGCTCAGCCCTGGCTGCGGGAGAGGAGCCGGCGGCCGAAATCCTGCGGGGTTTTTACCCCGATCGATTGTCGCTCCTAAACGTCGAGAGGATTTTCACGGGATTTGCGAGATGCCGGTGGCTGTTGAAATCCCGGTGCCCTCTTTCCCCTGCGATTTTTAGGGAAAAGACGGTTATGGCAACCTTGCGGGGTGCAGAAAACCCACCTCCCTTCCTCCGCTTTGTCCTCCGAGCTGCTCAACTGTCTTGGCAGCTTTGTCCTTTCCAATGGAAGCGCCAGCCGAGCCCGCGTCGGACACCTGGCAGAGGAGACATGAGCCAGAGAGTCTGGCAAAGATATTTATTTTTTTTTTTCCTGGAGCGTCGGAAGCGTCAGACGACTGCGAGGAGCGGCTCGAATAACTGCGAGGCGGATGAGTCCATCCGCCGAATTAACCGAGCGGCATGGGATGAAAATCCCAGCGGGTGAACTATTTTCTTAATTGCCGTTCGAGGGCCTGACGGAGGATAACGAACCTTCCCCGTCCCGGCTGGATGGCTTCAGAGGTGGGAGCAGAGAGCGGGAGCGCGTCCGGAAAGCTAACCCCACCTGCTGCTCCTCGCTTGGGCCGCCTCTTGCTCCCCCAGCAGCCTTGTGGTGGCCGCTGCCCTCCGTCCGCTTCCCTCTCCGCTCTCTCTGTGTTTTCCAAAGGCTGCGGAGTGGAAATACTACACCCGGGGAGCGTCCCAGCCCCGCGCGCGCGTGTTCCGGCAGCGCAGGCACCCGCTCGTGCCGGGGGGGGGCTGCCTTTGGTTTTCACTCGGTCGCGTCCAACGCCGACAATTATTTTGTTCCCCTTCCTTCCCGCAGAGACCAAGATCAAGCAGCTGGACCCGGACGACATGGACGAGCTCGAGAGGCTGCAAAACTGAGCGAGGAGCGGGGATTTGCTCCCCCCCGCCCCCCCCCCCAGCTCTGCGTTTTCGGTTCAAAACGGAAGGAAAAGTCCCAGCGGGGAAAAAATCTCCCAGTTCTCTTATCGCTTCCTTAAAGCTGTTTGGGTTTGTTGTGATGTTTCAGGAGAAGACGGAGAGGGGGAACCCTCGGAGCTTGTCCTTGGTTTGGTTCCTTGTTCTGTCTCTGAGGTTTTTCGTAGCCGTGACTTCGCGGGGCTGGAGGAATCCCCCGAGGGGCTTAACGCGGGGGGAACGTTCCTCAAAAACGGGCCTGGGGGTGGGGGCTCGGAGCGGTCGGAAAACAGGTAAACTGGCCCCAAAAAAGTCATCTTCAGGCCGCAGCCGGTGGGCGGCATTAATAAGGAAAAAAAAAAAAAAATTCAGGAGAAAGCAGCGAGTTATAAAAAAAAATAAAAATAAATAATAAGCCGGTCTCGCTAGATGGCAGCAGGAATCCACCGCCGCCATCCCAAATCCCATCGGGACCCGAAACCGAGCATTTGGGACCCAAAATTCGAGCGTTTGGGGTGACGCCGGTGCGGGGGGGGGAGAGAGAGGTTGGACCTCCGTGGGGCTGCCTGTCCCCCCCTTACCCCCCCCGCCCCGGGCTGGGTTGGTGTCCCCCCCAGGGTTTATCATTGGCCACGGCCGAGCTAAGCGCTAATAAACTGGAATTATTTGTAATTCCTGGGGTGGTGGTTGTGCTCCTTTGCCCAAATCCTGTGAAATTTATCCCTTATTTCACTCGCGGAAGGATTTTTATCAGGTCAAAGGGGCGACGCCGGTGTTGCGGATCTACCAACGCGCCCCCCCACCCCCCCCACACACACACTCCCCTCATTCATCAAATTTCTCCCCAAACCCCACCAGTACGGGCAGAAAAACGCGACTGGAGGCAACGGGCAGGGGGGTCGAGGGGGGGTAGCGAAGCTTTGCCCCGGCTCTGCAGCGGCCCCCGCTGCCCGGCGTGCACCAATTTTGGCCGTTTCAAGCCCAAAAATTCGAGCAGCGTCGCGGTTCTTTAACTAATCCCCGTCTTCTTTTTTTTTTTCTAATTAAAGAATCGCGGGGGTGAAGCTCCGGACGACACCAGCTTTGGGGACGGGGTGCAGCGGGCTCCTGTGTCTCCCCCCCCGGCCCTGCCCCGCCACCTGCACCCCAAAATGTGCCCTGGCCCCCCCTCCCCCAGCTCTGGGCGTTGCATTTCAGCATTGCCCCCCCCCCCACACTCCCCCCATGAATGTTTGATGGGCCGGGGCGCGGCGGAGAGCGGGGGATGAAATATCAAACCCCGCCGAGCGCCCGGCTTCCCCCGGCGCCCAGACCCCATGTTTTCAATCTAGGTGGCGGCGGGGGGGGGGGTGGGAGGGGGGGGCTGCAGATTATTTTCCCCACTTTTAGCCCCAAAACATTGCGGGAGGGGTGTAACATGAATAAGTTTTCCCTCTGAAGGGAAGGAGGTGATGCTGCCACCCCTGCACCGAGCGCGCCCATCCTCAGCCCTGAGATTGCAGGGGCCAGGTTCTCCCCCCCCACCCCCCCCCTTGCCCAGGTGTATAAATAATTAAGGGTTAATCAGGGCCGGGCTTAATTACCCAGGGGTAACCCGAGAGGAGCGGCCCTGCTTGGGCTCGGTGCCGGACATGGCGCCATGGAGCGCAGCCGGGCACCGCCGCCGCCGCCTCGGAGGGGACCCTGGATCCTCTGCCTGCTGCCGGCGCTGGCGGGGGGTGAGCAGAGATCCCCGTTTCCCCCCTTTCCCTCCCCAAATTCTCCCCGAGCCGAGACCTGACGGACTCGTCGCGCCTCTGGGCCAGGTCAGCTGCTGGCGGCCGGCGACGCGGCTTACGAGGAGCGGAGGGTGACGGGGGTGCGGGGCCGGGCAGTGGAGCTGAGCTGCGGTCCGGCGGCAGCGGCGCCGCCGGCCGTGGTCTTCTGGAGCTTCGCGGGGAGCTCGGGGCCGCCGCGGGCCGTGGCGGTGGGCTCGGGCTGGCAGGTGGCGGTGGCCAGCGGCGCGGGGACGCTGGGCCGGGTGACCCTGCGCAACGGGACGCTGGAGCTGCGGGAGCTGCGGGCGGCCGCCCAGGGACGCTTCCTCTGCCAGGGGCTCTTCCCGGAGCCCGGCCGGCTCCGCGTGGGCTACGCCGCCGTCCTCCTGCGCGTCCTGGGTAAGCTACCGGTGACCTTCCCGCGGCACCCCACTAGCCACGGGCCAGCCAGTATTGCCTTCCCCTGGCTTGCCGGGAAGCATCCCCTCGCCCACTAGCCAGTACAGACGTCCACTGGCCAACATAGTGTGCTACTGGCTGATGAGGCACCCCACTAGCCAATGAAGGGCCCCACTAGTCAACAAAACATGGCACTAGCCAGTGTAGAGCGCCCACTAGCCAAGGTGGTGGCCCACTAGCCAATGAAGAGCCCCCACTAGGCAGCGTAGAGCCCCTACTAGCCAACGAAGCATGCCACTAGCTGGTGTAGAGCTTCCACTAGCCAAGATAGAAGCCCACTAGCCAACAAAGAGCCCCCACTAGGCAGTGTAGAGCCCCTACTAGTCAACAAAGCATTCCACTAGCCAACAAAACATGCCACTAGCTGGTGTAGAGCCCCCAGTAGCCAACAAAACACGCCACTAGCCAACAAAGGGCCCCACCAGTCAGTGAAGCACGCCACCAACGTACCACTAGCCAATACAGCACCCCACTAGCCAGCCAAGCACCCTACTTGCCAACATGGCATCCCGCTAGCCAACATAGCACCCCACGAGCCAATGTAGTGCTGAACTAGCCAACATAGCACCTCACTAGCCAAAACAGCTCACCACTAGCTAATGAACTCCCCTGCCTCCAGCCAATGTTGTGCCCCACTAGCCAATGTAGCGGCCCACTAGCCATCCCCATCACCTTACCTTGGCCAACCCAGCATCCCATAACCGGTCTTATGAGCCCACACATAGCCACTCCAGCTAGTCCCCATGCCCACAGCCAGGCCGCCCCCTCACTAGCCTATAGACGTTCTCACTAGCCATCCTGCTAGCCACTAGAGCGCCTCACTAGCCAATAAATCATCTGGGCTGGAAAGATCCAGGTGGGACCATAGGAACATGGGGGCTACCGGCAGGACCGGGGGAGGTGGCCGGCAGCTTCGGGGGGCCGCTCACGGCTCGGTGCCCCCAGTGCCCGTCTCCAAGCCCTTCGTGCGGCCGACGGCAGCGGCGGCGGCGGAGGGGGCAGCGGTGGCCCTGACGTGCTCCGTGCGGGAGGGGACAGAGCCGCTGAGCTTCTCCTGGCAGCACCGGGAGCCCCGGGGAGGTCCCTCAGCGTCCCCTGCGGGGCTGGGGGGCTCCGGGGCGGAGCTGCGCCTGACGCCCGCCAACCGCAGCCACGCCGGCTGGTACGCCTGCACCGTGGGCAACGAGGTCAACAACCACACCAGTGAGCCCGTCTACCTGGACATCGTCTGTGAGTGCCCCGGGGCTCTGTCCCACCTCCCCAGGGGGTGGCCCAAGGTGGGCACCAGCTGGGGGGGGCATCCTCAGGGCTGGAGATGCCACCGTGGCCACCACGGTACGCCCATGGCCACCAGGCATCCTACCATCATGGTACGTCCATAGCTACCATGCACCCAGCCACCATGGTATGGCCATTGCCAACAAGCATGTTGCCACTATGACGCATCCATGGCCACCATGATGCATCCATGGCCTCCATGGCCACCATGACGCCTCCATGGCCCCATGCACCCTGCCACCATGACATGCCCATGGCCACCATGCACCATGCCACCATGATGTCTCCATAGCCACCATGACATGTCCATGGCCACTATACACCATGCCACCTCCACAGCCACCATGCCACCATAGTGCCTCCATGGCCACCATGCACCATGGTACATCCATGGCCACCAAGCCATGGCCACCATGACGCCACCATGACGCATCCATGGCCACCATGCACCCCACCACCGTGATGCCTCCATGGCCACTATACACCCCACCACCATGATGCCACCATAGCCACCATGACATGCCCATGGCCACCACGCATCATGCCACCATACAGCCTCCATAGCCACCATGACATGTCCATGGCCACCATTCACCTTCCTGTCATGGCACCTCTATGGCCACCATGCACTGTGGCACAGCCGTGGCCACCACTATGGTGTGTCCATGGCCACCATACCCCATGCCACCTCCACAGCCACCATAGTGTCTCCATGGCCACCATGCACCACGGTACATCCATGGCCACCAAGCATCCTACCACCATGGTATGTCTATAGCTACCATGGTACATCCATGGCCACCAAGCATCCTGCCACCACGATGCCTCCATGGCCACCGTGTATCACGGTGCGTTCACAACCACCATGGCTCACCCTTTCTAAGGAGGCTTCCCAGGCTGGTTTCCCACCCGTGGGAGGGCTGCATCCCCTCTGTGGGGATGTCCCCGGGGCTAAAGGACCCCGTGTCACCGCAGACGGCCCCGACGAGCCGGCCATCAGCGTGGAGCCCTTCTCCCCCGACCAGGGGGGCTTCTCGGCGGGCGAGCGGGAGGACGTGGTGCTGAGCTGCCTGGCTCCCTCCAACCCCCCCAGCCGCTACGTCTGGCTCCACAACGGTTCCCAGGTCCACACCGGCCAGACCTACGTCATCGCCGCCATCGCCCGCGCCCAGGCGGGCACCTACACCTGCCTGGCCGAAAACACCCACCTCCAAACCCGCACCCAGGCCACCATCGTCCTCACCGTCTACTGTAAGTAACCCTGGAAGGGGGGAGACCCGGTGGGTCCCCCCCAGGGCGAGATGGACCAACCCGGCTCCCCGGTGAGGATGTGGGCGCGAGGGGCAATTTGGGTGATGGGGGGCGGGGGGTGGTGGGGACAATTCTCCCCGCCCTACCCCGGCGCTGATGGTCTCCTGCAGATCCACCAGCCGGGAGCCCCAGCTGCTCTGCCCAGGCCACCGGTGACCCGCAAGAGGTGGCCCTGCGGTGCCGCTGGTTGGGGGGCTTCCCCCCGGCACGGCTGCGCTGGGTGGGCCCCCAGGAGGAGGAGGAGGAGGAGGAAGAAGAAGGGGTGATGGGGACGAGTTTTTCCATGGCCACCAGCATCCAGCCGGGGGCGGCCACCAGGAACGGCAGCTCCTTCTCCTGCCTGGCTTCCCACCCCGCGCTGCCGCAGGGGGCTGCCTGCGGGACCACCCTGTGTGAGTGCGGACGGGACCCCCCCCCCCCAAAAATCCCTTCCTCACCCCCCCCTTGGCACCCCTGTGCCACGGCCATGCCATACGGTGGACACCCCAAGGTGACGCTGCCTCGGCCAGGACCTCCATCTTGCTCCAAAATGGGGATCCCCGCGTCCTGAGGGGGGGGGGGGGTGGTCCCCGTTTTGGGGGGCCGCTCCAGCACAGCATCGGGGTACCCCGCCCTGACGCCTCTCCATCCCGCAGGGGTCCCGGCCGGCGGCCCCTCCTGCACGGCGGCGGCCACCAAGGGTGACGAATACGTGATGCTGTGGTGCCGGTGGGAGGGGGGGACGCCGCCGGTCACCTTGCGTTGGCGGGACGGCGGGGGCCGGGCCTTGGGGGACCCCTCGCCCTCCGCTGCCGTCCTGGTGCTGAGCGCCGACGGCAGCCTGCGGGGACGGGATTTCGTCTGCGCCGCCGCCCACCCGCTGCGGGCCACCGGCGCCGAGTGCCGCCTGCGGCTGGGTAAGCCCTCGCTGCGCCGCGTCCCCCGCGCTGGGGTCACGCATCCCCGTCACCTCCACGTCCCCGTCCCCCCCCCCGCCTTGTCATCCCGCAGACGTCCCCGAGCTGGAGGCGGAGAGGAGCGAGGTGGCGGTGCTGGAGGGCGGCGAGGCGCGGTTGGCGTGCCGGCGTGCCGGCGGCGGCGGCAGCCTGGGTGCCAGCGTGGTTTGGTACGACCCCAAGGAGCGGGAGGTGACGCCGGGGGTGGCCAAGTACCAGCTGGAGCGGGGAGAAACGTGGGTCAATCTCACCGTGCGGGACGCCGAGTGGCCGGGGGACGGCGGCATCTACCGCTGCGCCGCCGCCAACGCCGTGGGCACCGCCAGCCTCCCCGTCCGCCTCCGCGTGGACCGTGAGTCCCGGGAGGGGGACGCAGGGTGGGCTTGGAGAGGGGGGGGAGGGGTTCAGCCCCCTCCTGCCATGCGCCGTCTCGTCACAGGGTACCCGGCCCCCCCCAACGTCACCATCAGCAAGCTGCGGTACACGCGGGCGCGCACCGAGGTGCGGCTGGAGTGGCGGACGCAAGGCGCCGGCAACCTCACCGGCTTCGTGGTGCAGCGGCGCCAAGCCAAGAAACCCCCCCGGCGGGCGCCCGGCCCCTGGGAAACGGCCGCCGGCGACATCGAGCCCCACTCCCGCGACCGGCGCCTGGGGGGGCTGGACCCCACCGTGGTCTACGCTTTCCGTGTCCTGGCCGTCAACCACCGGACGGCCGGGCACCCCTCCGAGGTGCAGACACCAGGTGAAGTGCGGGGGGGGGGGACGGACGACACTGCTCCGTGGGGGCAGAGCAGGGTTTGAGTGGAGAAGGGTGACATTTGCCTCCCGGTGGAGCTGAGAAGCCAAGTAGGAGCAGCCATCAGTAGGTTTCAGAGTGAACAGGAACAGGGTCCTGCCTCCCCCTGCCTTTCTGGGCTCCGCCAGGCCTTGGCCAGCCGTGCCTGCTGCCTCCTCTCCCTCTGGGTGCCTCGTTACCCTAATTAGCCCGGGGGAGGACAGGCTGACGAGCCACCACTCTCTTCCAGCCGAGCCTCCCTTCGAGGCCTACCCGGCGGTGACGGGGGCGGCAGTGGTGGGGATGCTGGTGGCCACCGCGGCATCATTCCTGGCCGTGCGCTGGGTCGCCCACCACCGGGACACCCTCCCACGTGAGTACCGAGGGCGGGGGGGGGGGGATGGGGAACAGCAGGACCCCAGCCCCCACCTCACCCCTCTCCATCCCCAGGTCTGCACGACCTCCTCTTCCCCACGTGAGTGACCAAACGCCCCGAACCCACAACTGCCACCGCCCCGCACGGGTGAGACCCCCGCCTGTCCCCCCCCTCCCCGCCAGGGCTGGCCCCGGCGCCCAGGAGCCCATCGGCACACCGGAGGATGCCGAAACAGCCACAAGCAGTGAGGAAGGAGCAGCAGCGGCGCCAGGAGAGCCGGCCGCCCCCGGCACAGCGGCAGGTAACGGCACCCGTGGGGCGAGCAGAGGGTTGAGCCACCCGCCCCCGGTGACCCAGCACCCACCCGCTGCCCCCGGGGGCTGCCCCCAGCCCTTGCAGAGCCGCTCGCGGAAACGCCGGACAACGACACCGACCCCCCGGTTAATGTCACCATCACCGTGACAGCGACGCCCTGACCTCTCCGCCCTTTTTTCCCCCTCTTTATTTCCCTTTCCTCCCCTTGTTTCGCGCCAGGGGACGGACGGCAGCACCTGGCAGCGCCGCGTCCCGCTCGGCCCTTGGCATTAATAAAGCTGGGAAGGCTGGAAAAATATCTGTAATCCAGGCCTGGTACAAAAAAAACCCAACAAACCAACCAAAAAAACAGGGGCTGGGGGCTTTTCTAACCCCCCAAAATAGGGAGGAGCGGTGAAATTGTGATACAGCGCCGGCGAGGCGTCGCCAGAAGCCTGGTGCCAGGATTCCTGCCATAACGCGGCATCACTCTCTCTATCAAACCGCCCCTAAAAATACGAACCCCAAGCCCAAAAGCCTGCGAAAAACATCACTTGGAAACACATGTAACTTCCAAAGGAATGTTACAGCTCCTTGGGAAAATACAGCGCCTTTATACGACACAACCCTCAGGAAGGGGAGCACGTGCAGGGGCCGATTTAAGCGCGGCCCCTTCAAAATACAGTTAAATCTCAGCGTTTGGGGAAAACGAAGCAGCCAGAGGTAAAACCCAACCACTCGCCTGCCGTCTCCGTCGGAAACCGGGGAAAATCCTCGCGGGCAGGTCTGGCGAAGGGGAAACGCAGCGAGGGCAAGGCCAGGCGGCGAGGAGCGGAGGGAGACGGCCGGGTTTGGGCGAGGAAGAAGAGGAACGAAGAGGGAGGAGCGGGGCTTGGCGGCGGATCCGGGGCAGGCGGCAGTCGAAGCCCACGGGTTTTACGGCGCGAGGTTCGGGGCGGCAGAAAACGGGGAGTTCGGGACTGGGAAGAGGCAGAGGCCTGAAAAGAAAGGCAAAAAGAAAGAATGGATAAATAATACAATAAAAGGTGGTGGTGGGGGGGGGAACCAAGCAAACAAAAAAAAAACCCCAAACAAAAAACCACCCAAAAAAACCCAAAACAAACAAACAAAAAAATCCAACCCCCCCCAAAATCCCCCCAACCCCCCCCAGAAAAAAAAACAAAAAAACCCAAACCAAAAAAAATCCAAACCAAAAAAAAAACTCCAACCCCCCCAAAAATAAACAAAACAAACAAAAAACCCCCCCAAAACTCCAAAAACACACCAAAAAAACCCCCCCAAAACCCCCAACCCCCAACCAAAAAAAAACCCCCAAAACCACAAAAACCCCAAAAAAGCCAAAAAAATCCAAAAAAACCCCATCCAAAAAACCCCAAAACACAAAAAATAAAAAAACACAAAAAAACCCCACAAAAAAAATAAAAAAAACACACAAAAAAAACCCACAAAAAAATAAAAAACCACAAAAAAAATAAAAAACACACAAAAAAACCAACCAAACAAACAAAAAAAAACCAAAACCCAAAAAACAAGCCAAAAAACAAGCCAAAAAACCAAAACTAAACCAAACCAAAAAAACTGGAAAACAAGAAAAAAAACCAAACAAAAAACCAACCCCCCCCCCCCCAAGAAAAACCCCAAAAAGCAAAAAATACCCCCCCAAAAAAACAAAAAAAAAATCCAAAACCCCCAAAACCCAAAAAAACCCCCCCAAAACCACAGCACGGCGGCCCTTGAAGCAGCCCAAGGAGATGCTGGGCGCTCCTCCGACAGAAATCGCCCCCCGAAACTGCCCCCCGCCCCCCCCGGCTCTGGCTGCACCTGTGTGTCCTCCCGCCCTCCCCGGCCCCGAAAATCCTCGCCCCAAAAACCCCTTGCTGGGTGAAAAGGCGCCCGTCGTTGTAATCCGTGCGCCTCATTTCTGGGGTTACGCGCTCATTTTATTCATTTTTTTCTGTGGGGGTGTTGGGGGGGGGAGGGAGTGGGAGTGCTTTACAAGCACCGGTTCATTTACTCGGATTAAATTCCGGGGGGAAAAAAAAAAAAAAAATATAAGAAAATAAAGAGCCAAACCCTGCAGTTAACGTGGCAACACCTGCGCCGCGGTGTTTCCGAGGGGCCGGCGGGAGCTGCTTCGACGCGTCCCGTTTCATTCCGGGGGCCGTTCAAGCCGTTGACATCCCCTCAAAAGCACGGTCCAGCTGGATTTTTCCTCTCTCCCACGATTTTTTCCGCGAGGTTTTCCTCCGCGCTCCTGCAAGCCTAAGGGTTATCGGACGGCCAGAGACCCCAACCGAGCTCCGCTTCTCCGGCCGCGCTGGCGCGGACTCAGCCGGGGTTCGTTTGCGCCTTATTTATTTTCTTATTTATCCACCGGTTTCTTCCCGGAGAAAACCAGGAGAGGAGGGGAAGCGCCGACGGAAAGGAGGAATATCGCGACGCCCAGCTGCTGGGGTGGCAGCGGCCCCCCAAGGGTTCAGAGCCGCTTCGCTAAATCCCCCTACCGGATTCCCGGGAAGCGCTCCCCGCGCTGGCGAAACGCCACGGAAAACACACTCCAGTATTTCCCATCGTTGTTCTTTATATTATTACAATTCTGGTTTTTGGGGTTTTTTTTGGGTTTTTTTGTTTTTTTGGGGTTTTTTTTTGTTTTTTTTTTATACACAGAACCAGGCTAGTTTCGCGGTGTGTTGGGGAAGGGGGGAGGGATCCACATGGGAATTCCAAGGCATAAATAATATAAAAAGGCAACCATTTTTAAAAACAAGATACATTCATATGACACTACTACAAAAAAATAAATAGCGACTCTCTCTGTTATAATTAACATCCCTCCATCACTCCCTTTCAGCGACTCCACTGTGCAGTTACTGGCGTTAAGCGGCGACAACGGTCACCCCCCCCCCTCAGGTTTCCTGCAGCTGGAGCTGCCGAAGGTCCCCGGAACCCTTGAAGGCGACTCCGGATGAATTCCACCCTGGTTTTTCCTTACAGTCCCTGGTGGAGACAGGCTGCAGGAGGAGGGGACTCCAGCTCAAAAGGCGGTCGGGCGTTTCCGAGTGCGGGCAGCCGTCGCCTGCGAAGCAAGAGCGGGGCGGGGGGGGCGGTTCGTTAAGCAGATCGTCTCCCCCCTTTCAGCTCAAGGGACCCGCAAGCCCCCCCCAGAAATTCAGATTAAGAAAAGCTCTTTGAACTCAGGCTCGTGTCCCCCCACCCCAGGCACAAAACAGGAGGCAAGAGGAGCACCGGCTCCATCCCAGCACGCCGACGCCGCGCCGACGCGGGCAGCCCAGCTCCCACCCACGTTTCTCCACCCGTCCCTGCCGACGGGATGGCTCAAGGCCGTCACGGATGCCTGCCCCTTTCGGGAAAACTCCGTTAGGCGGCATTCCAGCAGTCTGGGGAGACCACGGGTTGCGCTGGGGGTGCGAGGCAACGTAAACCAGTCCCAGCCTCGTCAAGCTGGGGGGCGCCCGCTCCACGAGCTTCGTTTGGAGGCAAATCGATCACGCAGGGCACGACAGGTGCCCGCACCCGCGCAGCGCCGCTCCCGCCTTCCGCAATGGGAAAGGCGGAACGCTTCCTCTTTCCTCAAGCAGCCAGGTCTTCCGTAGGCTTAATTACTACCTTCTCCGTAATAAATTAAGAGCCCTGCAGCTGTCTCCACAGAATATTCCCGGCTTCAAAGCCGGCGCTTATCCTCTCCCGGAACGCCTTACCGTCCGCGTAATCCCCGGAGAGGCGGTTCATGGCTTCTCGACAGCAGGGATGCTGGGCGGAGGGCGGCTCCGTTCTCTCCTTGCCGTCCTCCTCCAGCCGGGCGCCGCACTCCGGGACGGCGGAGGCCAAGCACATGGCCACCATGACGCGGTGGTTCAGAGGCTTCATCTCCAGCCCCTCCGGCTGATAAGGTGCTACCACCGGCACGACGGGGAGCGCGCTGCTGCCGAAAGCGCCGTTGGTTTTGGTGAAACACCTGCAGGCGGGGGGACATAAGCAAGAGGGGGGTTATGCAGAGCTGCTGCTTTCCACCGCTTACCTTGAGAAACCGCGATTTTTTTAAGCGCAGCTGCCACAAACGTTGGGGAACCGCCTTCCCCAAAAACGTTCCGCGTTGGGCGGCGCGGAACAGAGACGGATCCGCAGAGAAAAGCGACGCGTCGACGTCCAACCCACCCTGAGCCCCGCCATACATCCAAAACGCTTCTGCAAAGGCTAAACAGGCTTCCATTTTTTTTTACTTTTTTTTTTTTTTAATATGCTGATACGGATACAGCTCAGAGCGTTAATATTTTTATTTAGGCCAAAATTTAAATATAACGGTCCTGCCGTAGGGAGCCGGTGATGATGGGGCTGCTACCCAAGCGCCGGCATTTTGAAATACAAAAATTTGAGAGCCGGGATGTGGCTCTTCAGGTTCTGTTCTGGGCTTTTTTTAGAGTGATTCTGACCCAAAACCGAGCAGAGCTGATCGTTATGTCACTGAAAAAGGGGGTGGGGGGAGGAATGGCCTTTGACACCGCCAGGGACGGGGTGTCAGCCCCCCGGAGCTCACTCCCCTCCCGGACACGGCAAAGAGGGAGCAGCACCAACCTTCGTTTTCAACCTTCGCGCTCCTATTTCGTCCTTCCGCTCCCGTAACTGCCTCCAAAAAATCATTATTCCAAGTACCAAAATACCACAGAAGCCACCGAAGAATCCACATGAAACACATCTGGTCTTCAAACAAATCCATTTATTAGTTTGCATTTCTTTCCGCAGAGGTTTTGACTGCACTCACTTATTATTTTAAAAAAAATATATATATAAAAAAAATGCTTTGAGGAGCCGTTTAAAACGTTTGGGTTTGCATGTTTGTGGGGCTTTTTTTTTTTTAAAGATACAGAGGTCGGTGGAGTTCTTTGTATCACTCCACGGGCCTGAGTGATGTTTCGAGACAGCGGTTCAGCTTTTTAAGCTTAAATAACCCCATTTTGATGGCAACCAGCCATGGGTATATCCAGAGCAGCGTGCGTGTGAACAGCCCTGAAAAACCCCTGCTGCGGAAAAGGCGTTTTTCTATCGATCCCCCGTGCTAAAATCCTACCGAACTACAATCGGACTTAAAAACCCGCACCAGCGTAATTTAAAGAGCTGGAAAAACAGCCCGACGCTGGTTTCTTTGACGCGCGCGTTTCAGATTTCTGAGCAGAATACAGCGAATTTGCAAAGAGAAAAAAAACAAACGCATCAATTCCTCTGCAACCACCAGGTATCGAGAAAGTCTGAGTGCAAAAGCACCCCAGAAGGAAGAAAATCAGTTCCCAATCCTCATGGAACAAGCGTAAGCCACGCTCGTCTTACCGGCTTCGTCCGCAATAGCAACGCGGGTATGCGCGTTTCAGCAACTCCTACCTCTGGCAAGCCTCCACCGGCAGTTCCGAGAGCATAAAGCGCTAATTTAAACAGAAGACCGCGGGATTTCACCACCGTGATAATAAAAACCTGCTCCGAGATGGCTCTTGCTGGAAGCAGCCCCGGTAGCCGGCTATTAACTAGGCGAAACCTTTCGGATTCATTCGCACGTGGTCACAATTCAAACGACCGCCAAATTCGACCCAAAAGCGGCGACAACTCCAGGCATTCCGTGGAAAATAGGCTAATTTGGGAATTAGCCGTGCCGAGGCGGAATGTCTGAGCAAGGCCAGGTGCACCTGAAATGCTCAGGAGTGAGAGACCGTGGCCCTGCCGGAGGCGTTTCCACCTGGACCTGCCTCCCTCCATTATCACGCGGGAGTTCCGCCCAGGGAAATCGCGCGTTTTCCGTCCGGGAGGTGTGATAATTCGAGGGTGGGACGAGGCACAGAGGCAAACAAGATGGGGCCGGGGGGAGGACGACACAGCCCTTACCTGCCCAAAGCAGCCACAAAGACGGGGGGAAAAGACTCCAGCCCCAAATTCCCACTTGCCAAAACCCTACCGACCTGACCGCGCTTAACCCACCGCGTCTTCCTCCTCCTCCTCCTCTTCGCCGCGGCCATACACCCAGCTCCCTGGTGTACTACCCCGGCACGTCTCTGGTCCCCCCCGTTCCCCTCTCCCATGTCCTCCTTCCATTCCCCCAGCGTCAGGAAGGGATCGGAGCGGTCCCGGCTGCGCAGCTCTCCTGCCAAACGGAGGTTAATGGTCCCCTCCGGGGTAAGGCAGCTGTAAAGGACAACTTGTTTCTCTATCAAGCGGTCAAATATAGAACAGGGATGTGAAAATTCAACGTTCAGACCCCGCTGATGACCCATCTGGGAGGAACAGGCCGGTTGCGGAGGACGGGACCCATTTCTCCTTGCTTTCTTAAGGAAAAAAAAAAAAAAGCAGGGCAATTCAGAATCTACGCTTAAAAGCGGAAAGCAAGCTCTTAATTACGGCGTAACGCATAGAGCGCGTTCCAAACCTCGGCCGGTCGCATGCATCTCGACGACTGCGGTTACAGACAACTGGCTTGGAACGGAGCGGTGGCCCCTCTCCCCCGAGACCAGCGTGACAGTGGCCTGGCCGAAGCCTGCCCAGCTCCGCCTGCGAGTACCGGCCCCTCGCCATCACGCTACCGCGCGTGGATCTCCGGACGGAGGAAGAAATTCACAGCCAATCCTATTTTAAGGAGTAAAACCCGCACGGGTTTTCCGCCTTCGACCACGCCTCCGTTTCGACTCCGCTTTCTCCAGGTGCGCACCCGAAGGCAGCTGACAACTTTAATACGGCAGAAAATTCAAAGCACGGTCGAAAAAAAAAAAAATCCAGAAGTCACCAGCCAGAGCAGTCCAGCGTGTCTGACTTTCACTCCTATTTTTAGTCATTAAAATAACTAGAGATTTAGCCAGAAGCCTGGAAGGGTATTCTTTAAAACTTCCAGAAGTGAAAAACCTAATAAAAATCCAGACTCCCGGCTACAAAAGAGCCAGATTTTTCCTTCATTCTATACGAGAATCCCTTTTCTCACAAAAAAAAAAACCCCGCATCCCACACTGCCAATGGCTGGCCCAACCGCTCCTGAAGGCCTGAAGAACCTCAAATCCCGTGTTTTACAGAGAATAGCGTCGTGACAGCAGAGCCGCGACTCCGGCCCGCTTTGGTGCTCTTGAGAGAACAGCAGGAAATGTAAAATACAGAAGACCAACTAAATCCTGTTTGACAAACTCCATATGGAATCATTTTGTTATCTCCAAACTGGAGAAAACACAGGAAATCAGGTCTTAAAAAAAAAATAAAAAAAAAAAACCCCAGTGCCCAACCTGCCTTGCTCCTTAGAGAGCGTCAGAGGAACGCGCTGAGCAACAGGAGCTCTGGGGGTTTAATAATTTGTTTTATTCCGCCCCAGGGACAATCGCCAGCTGCTCCCCTTGGGTTACCCACCGACACGGAGCTCCTCCGTCCCCTCGGCCGGGACTCCAGCTCCCTGCTTTTTGTTTGCCCCGGCTTTTAACGCAGCCGCGCGGAGCTCGGGAAAGGTCCTGCCTTCCCGCCAGTTTTACGTCACCTGTTATTGTTCCGACAGTTGCGGCAACTGACGCACTCCGAGGGGTCGGCCTGCGGCACTGCTGTGTACATCCCACCGCCCTGCAGCAGGAAGGACAAAAAAAAAAATCAATTAATAATAATAATAATAAAAAAAATATCAATCGCTATTCGAACATACAAGAGACAGCGCCCCGAGCCCTTTCACTTCGTTTTCAAACTCAAACGACCTTATCAGCCGCGGGAGCCGTGCCCGTAGCGTGGCACGGCAACACTGAGCTATTGTACGGAGCCAGGCGGAGGGGCTTTGGCCGGCCGGTGCGTGTCGGAGGAAAGCAAATAACTGCCGCTTAGACAAGCGTGCGGTAATTTCCCTCGTCTGTTTTCAGCTTAACGCGCTCAGGTTTAGTTTAATAAACACACTGTAAATATGTTTATTTCTGACGCTGGCGACAGACATGAAAGCAAACTGCCCTTCATTAGCAAACTGTGCCCGTTCGGGGAGACGGAGTATTAAATTTGCGGGGCTGATGTCACAACATAAACCCATCCCACTTTCCTGTAATTACTCCGATTAGATCAGTTTACTCCACTACGCCGATTTTTGAAACATTTAATATTTTTACAGATGGGGTAATTCCTTCGCCAGCAATGACTCTGGGTGAGAGGGATTTTGTGTTGTTAGTTTTGGCCGCGGGGGCCATTACAAGCAAGTAAAAATGCCCAGATTAACACATACCTCATTGTTAGAGACCGGGCGGACACCGATGCGGGAGCCGCTTGGAAACGGCGCTGCGGAGCCGGGCTACCAGGCTGCCTTTTGGGGGCCGGGGGGGAGCCGGTTTGGGAAAGCTCACCTGATTTTGGGGGATTTCAAGCGGTAGGTAACTTCTAACCCACCCCCTGTTTCTGCGAAATCGAGTTTTTGAGGCCGCTCAGTCCGATAGGAAATGCCTAATTAGTCTTGATTGCCATCCGCGGCCAGTTTCGCTCTTCATCGTTTAGCCCAATCAATGAAACAATAAAAGGAGCCCCAACGAGGATGAGAACATCCTGTTCCTCCACCCGCGTGCCAGTCCCGGTCCTCCTCCGTGGGAAGACGTTGCGTGACTCAAACTTTCTATGACACGGGGCGAGGAGGGGGGGAAAAAAAAGCAAAACTCAACAATTCCCAACGAGGCAGCGGCACCGCGTGTCCCATCGCCGGGCACGGAGGAGCTCCAAGCCCCGAGACCTGCACTACCACACGGCTCTGCGCAAGCTCCGTGTTTCTCCGCTTCCAAAAAATAATAATAACGAGGAGGGACAAAACACCAGCGCAAGCCCCCGAGCTTCCTCACGGGTCATCTTCCCTTCTTGAGGGCTTGCGCGGTTGGAGTCTTTTGGAGAGTTTCACCCACCGGGAGGTTGGGCAGGACCAAAAAACCCACAGTTTGGGCCTCGGCTGCTCTTGAAAGCAACCAAAAAAAGGGCATTTCTCGCTAGACGAGCGGACCAAAGACAGAATCGGGTGAAGAACCAACCGGCCTGGACTCAAAGCCGGAGTTAACTGAAGTGGCAACTACTGTGCAAGTGCTAATTTGTTGTTCAATAAAACGAAGTGCTTGCGTTCAATTACTAACGCAAACAATAGCCCCATTTTTTTTAATTTTTTTTTTACTCCAGGAACAGCATGGGTTATTCAGACTTTTGAACTTTTTCTTTCAGTTTTCCTGGGCAATGTTCACAGTTTTGAGTACGTTTAGTAAGTCTGAATGCAAGCCATCTGTTTCCATAGACAATAATGAAATCATTATTCTCTCTTGGAAACGGGACACATTTCAGCAAATGAAGTATTTTTCCACAGCATACAAAGGCTGAGTTGCAGACTTAAATTCGTTTTTAATTTTATTTTAAATTTCAAAACAACAAAAAAAAAAAAAAAACCAAACCCACGAGCTTGTCTCAACAGCCACAAACAAGGGCCTGAAAAAAAATAAATAAACCCCAAAACCTCCGTGTTATTACGTTGCTGCATTTCAAGATGTATGGGGCGTTTTATTTTATGGAGCCTCCTGCTACATTCGTGCTTTGCCATAATTAATAGCATTGCTCAGAGTTACAGATCTGAAACAGGTGGGGGAAAAAACGGGTGATCCATAAAGCTGCAGAATAAGCAGCTATAATTAAATCTATTTAACTTGAAGATTGAGAAATACCATATGTACAAGTTAAAGTATCTCAGCCCAGTACTGCAGCATTCTCAGAGCTTACATGCTGTTAGAGGGAGGGCAGAGGCAGATTTCCCAGAGTAAGTGGAATTCTTGCTGTCATCCGATATTCTCAAATGAAAACCATGATGTTTGTATCAGAAATATCAGGCCAGTTGCTTCCTCTGGGATAAGTAATGTAGTGGAACTGGCTGTTATCAATGGATGAGTATTTCCCCCACCCAGATTAAGTCCGGCTTCTACAACCTCTGCATAAGCCCTAGGGTGCGGGCTGAGCCTTCCACCCGGGGAAGAGCTTACGTTGACGAGATGGTGGGGATGTTCGTAGTCCACGTGCGCCCTGGACAGGGAGTTGGTGTGCCCTGGGTACAGCCCGGCTCCGCCGTTCATCATCCCATTAACTCCGTTGGCAACTTTATGATGGACGTGGGGACAGCCGTTGCTCAGGCCGCCGTTGCTGATGAAGTTGCCGTGGATGCTGCCGTTGACTCGGCTCGTGCCGGGCAAGGTCGTGTACTCAATCATCTGCCCGGCCATATCCGCCCCTTGGTAGAGATAGCCAGGAGGGTCATATTCTGCAAGAGACGTTATCGCCAAAAGCACATTTATTGCCAAATGAGAAGTTAAACGAGTGTCTCTAAGAAACAGAAGAAACCTATTTTCTCTTTCTACAGCTTTTGTAAATTAACTGCAATATCCAAGCGCTTAGTATACAAAACTAGAAATGGAAAACAGCCACATCCTGGAGAACAGGCCAGGAACGTCGGTCTGAAAGGACTCGGCTGACATCAGTCACTACCAAGAGCGTCCTAAAAGCGGGCCATTTGTATAATCAATAGCCCCTCTGCTATCTGCTACAAACTGCTTCCAGAAAATCTCTCTGGGCTGCAGCTGAAGACGCTATCTTATCGTGCAAGAAGTTTTGTTTCGTTTCTCTTTGTCAGAGAGTAAGGACATTTAAAAATGACCACAGGCTGGGGAAAGAGCAAGGCCGGTTCCCGCACTAGAACCAGAAAAGACCAGCGAAGAGATTCCACCAGCGCAGAATCGTGCGGTGGGTACGGAGCACCTCGCTTCAGCTCCAACGCATCTGCTCGAGGCTCCTGCTTGCAAAGGCACAGCTTTTCCCTGTTAACGCCTCTCTGAAAGACTTGGACGTCGAACTCCATTTTCCTGTGAAGGGACTGAGGGGTAACAAGGGACTTGTCCCTCAAGTGCGGCGACTTCTTCTTCTTTCCAGGTACACACGAGAGAGGGAGAGATCTGGGGTTTAAGTCTCCACGTTTTAACAAGTACTTACAATAACACACAAGTTCTGCCACCGCCATCGGCAGGTGAAGTTAAAACATAAGGTGAAGAAACTTTGCCCAGGCGTTTCACCCGCCATCTTCTGGGTGAAACGGCAGCAAGGCGGCGGGGCAGTGAGCATCGATGCAAAGAAACGGAGACATTGCTGCTCTTAAAATACCCAAATCTTCACCTAAGGCACACCTAGACAGTACAAGCGTCTAAATAAATGCCAGTTGGCTTATAACAGGAAAACGCTTCCCATTCGTAAAACGCAACATGATCGTTACTGATTTTACTCCGATAGTATTTTCGTCACGAAAGGAAACCAGAAACAACTCACTCTGCATGGCGTTTTGCTGACGGTTCTTCCACAGGCACATGGCGATGAAAACGATGAGAATAAGGACCATCACCCCCAGGACGCAGCCCACGATCAAGTAGAGCATGTCACTGCTGCGAACGGGGCCGTTGGAAGGGCCGGCTCCGCTTCCCCCGACCCGGTCGGGGGGATTCGGCGGGGTACTCAGGTCCTTCAGCGGATATTCCGATGCTCCCGGCGTACGTTTCACTGGATGGAAGAGGAGACAAGTACAGGTTCATTCGCTAAATGCGTTCACTAAGTGTGGTTTGTTTTGGTTTTTTTTTTTCATTATGAAATGAAAATAATTACTGCCGAGTTCTAATGCCTCGAAGAGAAAGCTTCCAAGTCAATATTAAAACCTGTAACGAGGAGGCCAGCTACTATTGGGTAATAACTATTTGCCTTGGAAAAGGGGTATTATCCAGCTCGCTAACCCTCTCATTGAGGTCACTCCAAACTTTAACGAGCAACGCGACGTGTGCAGGGCTAGAACGGCACTGCCTCCCAACCTGAAAGAGCGCAAATCTTTCCACTTCTGAGGTCGGGAAAAACCACAACGTGCATTTCTGTCGCCTAACCACTGCCAGACGACCTGCTTTTATCTGACGCGAACCCTGCTAACCCCGTTCTCAAAACCAGACTATTTAAGATACTAAGAGCTGAACAGAAAAATCACCGCTAGTTTAACCCAGGAATTAAATTTACGCTCATTTTTCAGCACACCACAGCTCAGATTCCTTTCATTTGACGCGAAGAACCTAAAAGAGGTGCCTGGCTTAGGAGGGAAGCTGGTCGGAGAGACACAAGCACCTCCGTGCAGATGCGTTAGGTAAGCTGGATCACCCCCACAAAGCCTGGAGGAGACGGGTTTTCGGGAAGAGTCGGTACGAACGACAGATTACATCTTGCCAAGTTTAAAATTAGGGAAGAAAGCTACATTCCTCGCAGGAGGAAGACCAACCCTGCAGCTCCCAGCCCATCTTTCAAAGGCTTCGCTACTAACTCAGCTAAACCTTGACGCTTCCGCTCCTAGAGGGCTTTTTTTTTTTTCCCCTTTTTTTTTTTTTCCAAAAACATTTTTTCATAGCCCTGCATTTGAAGTTTACTGTCTGCATTTTCCCTTTACAGCCTTACTTGGTTTTAGAGATTAAAGGAGACAGGAATTCTTCGCAAAATAAATGTGACTGCCATATCTGACACTTCCAGAGAACAGTGCAAACTTTGTGCCAGAGGCATGCGGGATTAGCGACGGAGGCGGCCAACATAACCATCAATTGCTGCGGTCTGCACTTATACAACGTGTCACAGAGCCCCCCAAGACATAAAACAGACGTACAAATCAATTCTGTCATCTTCAAGAGCGCGGTTGTCTCCTAAGGAGAGGCTATCAGCACAGCGGAACGAAAAAAAGCCAACCCCAACAACCCCAGCCCAGAACAACACCACTATCTCTCAGGGCCGGCAAATCCGCAGAGCTTTGCCTTTCTCCCGAGCGCAGCGTATCGCTTTCCATATGTTCAAAACAATCCCAGCTTCGGAAGACAAAACAATCCTCCAAAACATTCCAGAAAATTACGGACGGGGCTTCGTGGCAGCTGACTTCAGCAGGGCGAAAAAAACATTATTAAAAAAAAAAAAATAAAAAATAAGTCGACACCAGCGGATATTTCATGCCACAAACCGTCCCCGTGCCCCCCCCCCTCCCACCCCCACAGGGTCCCGCAGGCTTCTTGGCCGCTCACCTTTGGTTTCGCAGATCATCACGTTGCTGTACTCGCTTTCACCGCCTTCGTTATAGCACTGCATTTTAATGTCGTAAGATGTTTCTGGCTGCAGGTGATTTATCAAGTGCCACTGCTTCGTACCTGCGGGGGGAGAGGGGAAGGAAAAAAAAAATAAATAAAAAACAAATCAATCAACTGCATTTCATTTGCTCGCAAGAGCCAGAATTAGGTACAAGTACATCACAGCGTCTTGCTCTGTAAAACGCAGGGGTATTGCGGCGCGAAAGTCTTTATTAACAATGTATGGACTTATCTGAAATCAAAAATACTCGCATTGTCTTGCAAAATAGATTCTTGGAAGAAACTTTTGAGGAATAAGTGTGTTTGTTTTGGTTTTTTTTTTCCCCCCAGTATTTTCAATTGATTTTTTAAAAGATTACCTTTCTCTACAAAAAAACCAGAAGTCACCGAACTCAAAAAACAGACATCCAAGTTCCCAACATTTGTAAATTTAAAATCATTTCTGCGTGCCTTAACATACGTAACTGCGGACGGGATGAGTTTCGGATGGATTAGGACGGACTAGTTACGATACGGGCGGGAAATAACAAGGAGAAAGCGTCACAGAGAACAGGTTAAACTTGGGACGGGGTTGGGGGGGGGGGGAAACAACTTGGCTGCAATAAGACCCTCTCCCAAGCCGACAATCCCGCGGGACGCCTGGAGACGGGCGAGGTACCGCCCGAAGCCGCCCGCTTTTCGCGGGAAGGCTACATCTGGGTTGCTCAACTTCGCCGAAACCGCCAATAATTGAACGGGCGGTTTATTAAACGTCCTGGGGAAGCACACGGAGAGCGCGAGGCCGTCTCCGGCGCTGCCTGCCCCTGCGGAGCCGCATCCCCAGCCAAGCAATCTTCTCTAATAGGACGGGTTTGTCATCTCTGGCTCCCGGCCAGCATTTCATTTAGACACCCTCCTGAAGTACTGAGCACTTCCAGATAAATCACTCGCAGTTTTTACTTCCACGGGCTTGTGACAAATTTTAATAAACAGCGACCCTTTCCCCCCCACCCCCCCCTTTTTTTTTTTTTTTTTTTTTAAGGGAGTTTAATTAACTGTTTGAGTGCTCTTAATCCCTCTTGGAAAATACCACCTTGAACTGTTTCCACTGTTTCTAAGAAACTGTCATACCACCTACTGATTTAAGCATTAATAAAAAAAAAAAATAAAAAATTCAAGCCCGCTGGGCTGGCAGGGGCTGCGTTCCAATTTCTCCAGGCCCCAAGCCGGGGTGGGGGAAGAAGAGGGGGGTAGGTACCAGAAAAAAAAAAGGGCAAGGGGTCCCCCATCTCGGTTTGGGGGTGTCAGAGGGGACACGCCGCAGGGTCCCAGCTCCGTCCCTTGCACGGCCGCCGTCCCAAGCGAGGGCGGCCAAGCCCCGGCTGAAGCTGGAACCCGCCTTTCCCCTGAATCGCACGTTTTCCCAAGATTCATAACTCGGTTTTCCCGGCGCCCCCCACCCCCAAGCATTCCTTTCGGTAATTACTACACCAGGTTTTAGGTTTCCGCTTCAAACCATTAGTGGAACTGGAATCAGTACAGGCACTTTAACTGTCCTCTCCGTGCACCATTAGCAAGGAAAAACATTTAAACAACTGACATCAGACTGCATTTCCATTTAAAATTCAATCTCCAGGACCCTCGAAAGAGAGAAATTCAGATCGCTGACGCAGGACAGGGCTGATGTGGCGTCGCTTTTTCGCTTCGAGATACCGAGGAACCATGCGAGCCAAGCTTTTTGCTTGGTTTTGGTTGGGTTTGTTTTTTTTTTTTCCCTTTAAATAAATCTGATTTTGCCTGTAGCAGCATTTATAAAGCGGGGGGGGGGGGGGAAGTTTTCTGCAGAGTTTTGAATGTCTCCAAAGACAAGACTTAACAGGAAACGCTAAGGAAAGCCTACGGCAAGTACTTAGCTAATACAGGCATCACAACACTTTTTCCACAACTCATGCAGTCATTTCAAGATAAAATTCCCTGTCAAAAACCAGACAGATTAATTCAAAGGTAAGGGTGGGGGGGAAGTGAAGGACAAGTGATTTACGGCAAAAATACCTCAAGCCGCATGTTTCTCTACATATTTCACATCAAATGCTTCCAATCAAGCTTTAATTGGAAATAGTTCTCTTTTTTTCCCCTATTCCCCCCCCCCCCAAAAAAAAAAGCTAATTTAGGGGAGCGCAGTAAAGAAAAAAAAAAATTGAAGTTTAAGTATTTCCACCAAATGAGTTTCTGTTGCAGGCTTTGGCAGAGCGGAGCAGCTGCTAATGGTTTCAGACTGCCACAAAGAGTTCAATACACACGCACACACTCTCGGGGAAAAAAAAAAAAAAAAAGAAAAATTAAAAAAAAAAATCCCAAACAAGCTAATTTCACAGCACAGCGGAGCCCGCTTCAACAACTAACCGCTCAGTGGCTGAGATTTATAAACACACAAATTCCATCCAGGCGAGGCTAACACGCATCCGCAGAGGAAGGTGCGCACGCTTCTCGAAAGCCATCCTCCCAGCCCCGGCTCCGCGGCTGCAACAGCAGCTTTATAGCAGGGTAAAATTTTCAAAATAAAGGCCCGCTCCTCTCGTAACTGAAATAAATGAGGTGGGGTGGGGGTGGGGGGAGAATAATTAACGTCACCGGGACAGAATGAGATCACTCCGTTAACGTCCTTATTGCTTGGGCTGAGTAAAGGAAAATGTTTTTTAAAAGGGTTTTCCACTTCTGGACTAATATAGACATTATCTAATAACTTCTTCCAGGAAAATGATGATCTAATATGCGCGGGGGAAAAAAAAAAAAAAAATATAACCTGACGGAAAGGCAAAACGAAGCACAAACCTACCTGAATTTGCAGCGTACTGCAGCACTTGAGGCTAAAAGTAACTTCCTTATATTAGGATAAGCAATTAAGCAAGGGAAAAGGAGAGAAGGGCAATTACCCACAAGGTACCGCCTAGCTCAGAAAATCCACGCTGGGGTAAACCATCCCAGACACCAGGTAGTTATTGGTACGGTCTGTAACGCAGCCGCGCTTACCCTGGGGTAAGTCTCATTGACGCTGCTTTCTCTTCGCCACTTTGAGCTAAACCCGTTTAAACAGATCTACATTAAGGATTTGCAGCAAGACAAACTCAACCCCAGTATTTAGTTCTCAAGTTTCCACGCAGAAGAGGCTTCAGAAGGAAGAAACAAGTCCCTGTGTGGGCAGAACTTGACGCGACGGGGTTGAGATAGCTACTTCTGTGAAATATACCGTAAAGACCACGTTTGGGAAAAGCAGTTTAGATTTCATATAAACACAGCCAACATGGCTACACGACGTTCTGCCCCACCAAGCGGGGTTATGAAGCATGCGTGTACCGCGCTCTACCTTCCACGATATCCCTCTTGTAGTCGCTGTCGTTGTCACTGTCCGTGGGCCGATAGTAGATATAAAATCCCTGGATGGGCGTGTTGTTGTTGCTTGATGTGATATACTACAAGAGAATTTGGAAAGACTGCGTTAGAGGAGGAAAACGTTAACTGGGTCCCCGCTGAGCCATCGTCACCCAAATCTCTTACCACCTTGAAATGCGTATTTTTTTTTTTTTTTTTTTAATAGGGTCGCGCGAGCAAGGTGCAGGGGGAGGTTTGCGCAGAAATAATAGAGGGGACCATCAGCTGCTGTGGTGCTGGTCCTTAGCAGACACGGCTAAGATGAGCAGGACGCCGGGGGTTCTCCGAGGGCTGCGGGGGAGCTCTCTGCCCCTCGGAGCAGCTGAAAACAGGAGGGCAGCACGGGGACGAGAGACCGAGCTGGGGGGGGTGGGCGACACTTTCCTCCCGCGTCGCTTCCCAAAGCCTCAATTAGGGTTAGACCACGAACGGCCTGAAATCGCGCGCAATTAATGGAAACGGAAAAGTTATGGCCGCTCTTACTTCAGAAAGAGTTAAGGCCTCTCTGAAATTCAGCTCAGGAATATTTTACTTTAAGTTATGCAGCCTCCTGAGGAACCAGAGGTTATTTTAAGTTTATTATCCTTAACATCTCTTAAGGCTGAGCTAGCAGAGCAAACTAACACTGGGAACTCTACACGTTAAATCCTCCAAAGTACACCAGGGGGTTAGATTTCAAAACAAGGGCAAGGAATTTCTGCGGGTTTCAATAAGGACTTTAAAGTACTTGTTTACAAAAGACGAGGTAACAGGGGGAAAGGAGAACGTTTCTCTAACGTGAAACCTCTCCTGGACTCGAGGCAAGGCGGCGGGTTTTTAAACGCAGCGCCCGCTTCCAGTCATCGCAGCCTGGATTGACAAAAGCAGGAGGAACTGCGGGAAACGAAGCCAAGGCGCCCGCGACTCAGGGCCTGCGCGGGGATTTGGACAGAGTTAAGCCCACTGGTGCCTCTGGACGTGTCTGTGCCAAAGCAGGTGGACCAGGGCGGCTGCAGCCTTTCACTGGAGCTGCCAGTTGGGCTCACATCTGGCGTAACCCGAGGAGGTGGCGCGGGGCATCCCCAGGGAGCTGGAAGGGGAGAGCGAGGTGGAGGGAGGCTGGGAGACAGCGGAAAAGGCGGCAGACAGCCGACAGGGCGGCCGAGGAGGAGGAAAAAGGGTTTGGAAACGGGGGATAAATGGCTCGAGAAGCACACGGCCCCATCAGCTACCCAATTCCATGCAAACACGAAGAATCTTAGCCCTCTTCTAGGAAGAGGATCATCTCTGAGTCTTTGGGGGGAACCACCACTCACTGCTCTGTGATCTGCTCTTAATCCTTGACTTTTAAGAGCCAAACCAGTAAAATAAATAAACAAACAAACAAATAAAAATTCGTCCTGCAACTGTGCGCAGAACAGGAGACAGTTATACCTACCGTCCATTTTAACATGATCTGAGTGTCACTGATGGCTTCGGTATAAGCGATGTGAGGTCCTGCGATGGGGCGGTTGGAAAAGCGGCTGGTAAATCCGGCTACTTGGTAAGGGCGAGACGCTGCACTGCGCGGGCTCTCCCCGTAATTGTTCACGGCAATCACACGGAACCTATACATTTCTCCTTTTAAGGGAAAAAGCGGGAGAAAGACGACTTTGTAGCAAAACAAGCACTAGAAAGAGGATTCAAGGAGAGACTAAACAGATTAGGAAGTGCTTTTTGCACAACGTCCAATTAGGAAAACCATGGGACTCATTGCCACAGACCCGGGCGGACAGCAGAAATATAAACAGCTTCTAAAAGCGATTGGGGAAATTCACTCCAGAAAAATCCAAAGGCTATTCCACACGGAGATGGAGATGCCTCCATCAGCTCCGGAAGTCCCTAAACTGCAAACTGTTGGGCACCAAGATGCCTCAGAGGACACCTGTCCTCCTCTGTTCCCCCTACTCTTGCACTCTTTTCCCTGAGCTTTCAGGGCTGGACACCGGGAGAAATCGGGAGAGACGTTTTTCCATTAACACATTTTTCTCTTTTTGCATTCCGAGTGCTTACAAGAAGGACAATTAAGTTAAAAATAGCAAAAATACACAACCCTCCTCTCCACATGAACAAGTATTAAATTATGGTGCGTTTCCGCCCACCCCCCCACGCCCCTCCCCAACTTAGAAAGCCAGAAATCAACTCGAATTCATGTAATGAGCTCCTATTCCACCTAATTGACCAGAAACAGGGTGATCCAAGCAGAAGTTAAAATGAAACAACCAAAGAGTTGCCGTATTCTCTCAGCAGGAGCGCAGTCGACAACAGCAACAACAGCGGAGGCTGAAGGTAAAGATCATTTTTAATACCTGGCTCCAAGTTACGGACTTCCACAGACAGCTTGGAAGGAGAAATGTTATCAGCTGCAATCAGCCAGTCACTGTTTCGACCCAGGCGTTTATACTCCACTTTAAAGGCAGTAATGGGGGAGCCACCGTTCGCTCGGGGGATCCACGTGACGTAGACGGAGGATTCCGATGCCGTGGAGATCGTGGGGCGGTCAGGAGCTTCTGGAACTGAAATGAGAAATTCAGTTACGAGAGGATTAGAGTCAGCTGAAACTTCGTCTTCTGTAGCAACGGATTAAGTCAGTTGCTGATGATTCAATTAAACTGCACGTATTAACAAGGAGAACCTTAAATCCTCCCGTTACAACTACTCCCCTTACTCTACTGGGAAAGATGCTCGAAGAGCAGAAAACAGAGGAATCCGTGACTTTATCAATATAATAATCAAAAAAAGACGTGGTGTTGCACTACCCCAACCCATCTCTACACAGAAACAGAAACATACACAGAGCGAACAGGAAAAATTTGGTTCCCTTTTTCAAAACCCCGAAATTCCTCCCCCACCAGACCCAATGAGACTTCAACTCCCCCCCACACACACACTAACGAGTGCCGTATTGCCGGAGAAACGAGAAGGAAGAGCAAACCAAGCATGCAGTGAATGATATACTTACTGAACTCACTTGAAGTTACCGACAGCAGTGGAACAGAGAGAACGGAAAGAGGTGCTGTTAGTAAATCTGGTGATAACCATTTGGACGACCGATGAGAGCCGTAAGGCTTTACTAAACTAGCTCATACTCATTAACGCGGAGCTGGTCACTAACGAGAGGAGGAACCGAGCAAGGAACAGCAAGCAGCAGCTTCGGAGGCACGAAGCACGCCGAGCATTTGCAGCTGGGCACACGTGAAGCGTCCCCTTGTGTGGCTCCTCTGATATTTAGCGCTGGCACAAGCGCCCAACGCTCCTCACCTGCGCTATTAATAAACCTCTCCGATCCCCTCGGGTTTTACCCAAACTTTAGACACCAAATCACTTTTGAGTGATTTGATGTACTCAGCCCCTGAGTAAATTCGCCTGAATCATGTCAGTGAGTTCAAAGGGTGGGGTGGTGAGAAAAAGGGCTAGAAACGTGCTGTTTTCCCTGGAAACCAGGCTGAAAAATCACACCGACTGGGAAGCGGCTGCGTCTTCTTGCCATCAGAAACAAGCCTAACCCTGGGAAGCCACAGGAAAACATTCGGAACAGATAGAAGCCGCTCTGAGAACTTAAAACCCTGACACGAGCATCTCCCATTTCCCCTCTTCCTCCGGATCTTCCACAGTGGAAGAGAAGAGAAAACCAGAGCATTTAGCAAAAAGCAAGGGCAGGTTCAAATACAAGCAGCAAGAACGTGGGTTACGCGTGAAAGACGACTTTTTTTTTTTTTTTTTGGGAGCCACACATGCAGGTAACAGCATCCTTGGAAATATTATAACAGATTAGGGCACGCGTTTGCCAAATTCATAGTTTCGGATACCCCACCACAGATGCCAAAGTCTGTAAGAAACGCACTGCTACCTGGTGACTTAACATCGCTGTGGGAACTTGAGCTATCAAGCAGGTAAAAACGCTAATTCGCTGACTGCAGTAAGGTAACTATCAGTTAGTCCTGAAGTACGAACTATTATCTTTTACTCTGGAAACACACAGAAGAGAAAACCGAGCAGATATCTGACCTCACTCGCGGAAGTCCCACAAGAGAGGAAAAACACCTGTAAGAAAGAAGCCTAAGGAACAAATAGGAAATAGAAGAGGTAACACGAGCACCTAGAGCGGCAATAAACACACATTAACCGAGATGGCTCTGTTCGCCACACGGCTTTCGGCACACGGATCACAAGCCACCCATACACCTACCTCCGCTGTGGCGAGACAGGTCTGGAAGGACGACACCGAAATTATTTGTCCCTTCATGAATGACGGGATGTTTAGGAATGCCTACCGGCGGAGAGGGAGCCTGAGTGTTTTTCGAGGACGATGTCCTTTCTAAGAAAGATTTGATACGCAGTACGTCAGCTGAGGAACTGGATAAGAAAAGGCTGTTTGCCGCCGCTCACAACACGCTCACGGGGCAGATCGCTGGCTGCGGCGCAGGGGGCTAAAGCCCCGGCTCCAAATCACAAGCGAAACTGTCAGGGAACTTCCGCAGGGGAGAAAGAGGAGAGTTTCCCCCCCATCAGCCCGGGGATAAGTGACCGCGCACCTGCGGTGCTCACGCCAGCAGCGCCGCGCTTTGCGGTGATGCCACCTGCATTTCAAAGCCCCCTCTCTCATCACGAAATCACAGCAGGTGGTGAAAACCGCCCACTGAAATCCACGTCTAGAGAAAGAGGGTCAAGAAAAACGCCACAGAACCTGCGTTTGGCCACAGCGGGACCCAGGATACCGGGTTGAGCGGACTTCTGGCCCGTGGCAGTTATGTATGTATCGTGAACTCACAAATACATTACATTCTTAGCCTAAAATTTTAAGCTATCTGGTTCTCGTACATCAGTATGAAAAATAACCGGATTGTTTGCGTGCTTAAGAGCACAGCCACCAGCCTCCGAGCTTGAAAGAAAAAAAAAAAAAAACTGCCTTGATTAGAAATGCTTTTTTCCTTGTGGCTGTCTGCACGCAGCTATCGAAACAGCTGCCTTCTGGTCAGCTGAGGCACCTCCACGAAAGCTTCTGCAAAGCAAACCAGAAGCACTCTCGTCGATACGTGAAAACTTGACGGTGCGGAGCGTTTCCTTGGCGATACTCTGAAAAACCTCAGCGAGGCCAGGCTGCTCCCCGCCTTCGCTCCTTTAAGCGAGAGGACGCAACCCAATAATCATCCCGAAAATGAGGAACCTTACAGTATAAGTCTGAATAATCATCCCAAAAATAATATTATCCAGCCTTTAATAGCTTTTACTTACCAATAGCCCTGCTAATGCTCAGGCAAGTTTGCCCCCCAGCTATTTTAGTTATTAGAGGCTGCTCTTCAGCAATTAAATTGCAGAGCGTTTCATCCATGGCTCAGCAGACAACATACCGCTGACGTCGTTTAAACAAATGTCCTCGCGGAAGCCGAGGACCCAGGGAACGTTGTGCTGCCCCTACCTTTGCTGGTGCGAAACGTCAGCATGGCGGGCTGGCCCTCGCCCGCCGCGCTCCTCGCCACCATTAAAACCTCGTAGAGGCTGGAAGGCTCCAGCTCGGTGAGGCGCAGCTCGTTCTCGCTGCCGGGGACCCGCACCGTGTGCCAGCTGCCCACCGCGCTGACGCCGTCGTCCAGCTGCGCAGGAGAGGGAGAGACAGCGCGCCGTCAGCGGCGAATTGCACAGAACGCCATTAATACCCAAATCCCCGCGTCGCTTCCGGCATCCAAAGGACCTCCGCCGCTCGCCGAAACTCCTCGCGTTCTCCTGCATCTCCCCATGGTTTGTCTCCAAGTGCTTCTGCCACAAATCAGCACTTTTGCAGCGAGCCTCCCGGTGCTCCTTCGACACACTCCGCTCATTTTCCCCTCTCCATACGCACGCACGCGCTTGTCTGACCAAAAATATGGTCGTTTTTACGTGTGGCTAAAACTAGCAAAAGAGACCGAAATGATTTTGAAGACTTCAGCCGGCTTTTAGCTGGCAGCGCGTGCGACATTAAAGGGCTGGACCCAACACCCTAATGAGAAAGAGATGTTCCCTGAACTATCCTAGCTTTTCCTGGACTTAAGCATTTTAGAAGATTTGGTTTTTATTAATGCATGTTTCCCCCTTTTTTTAAAAAAAAAAAAACCAAAAACAAAAAAACAAAAAAAAAAAAAACAAAAAAACCCCACCACTTTTTAATTTAACAGTGAAATCACTGGCTCCATTTAAGAAAGGAAAGAGATTCAGGGCAATCTCTTAAACGCTTGACCTTTACAGGAAAGCACTACCCCAAAATCCTGAAGGAAAAGACAAAGATTCTACCAAAAATAAACTACTAAACAATGTAAGACTTTAATAAAACATGGAAGGCAGATCTAAACGCTGCGGATTATCAAAGGTTATGCCAGAGGTCTTTGTTTGAGTATTTTCTTCGGAAGCGACCACTCTTCTAGGGCTTTTATTCCCCCAACTTTTTTTTTTTCCCTCCCCCCCCTCTTTAAAAATCAATAAAATAATTTAATGACACAAAGAGAACACCACCCTAAAAAACCACAGTCAACTCCCTACCGAGAAACGCATTAACGAGCAGATTTCACGTGGAAAGGATTGTTAGGAGCGAAAGGTAAGCGTCAAAAAGGTCAAAGAAGCGTTCAAAGCTTTCGGCGCTTGCGTGAACCAACCACCTTCCGATAAGAAATTGGATCGACAGACTTTGGCACCGGGTTTTCCGGAACTAACAGGTCAAAAAAAAATAAATAAATAAAAAATCTAAGCGTTCCCCTCCAGGCTAAGACAAGATCAGGATGTAGGGGATTAAAAAGCTTACGGAAAATAAACCCGACAGCTTTGCCACGCAGAAAACCGTTTGCTTGGAAGAACGGGCACAGGCTTTGCTATAAAGGAGATAAAAACCTGGGCTCCGCTGGAGAAATCTCACTGAAAACTAGACAAAAGAGCGCACTTGTGACCAGTTTCAGCCACCCCTAAAACGAGCCGCCTGCGTGGCCGCGGTAACGTTGTGGTTCGACCCTATTCTGTATTCCCTCCGGCCCGACACCGCGTCCTTGTCAACGCCAGCCCTGCGACAACCGTTGGGCGCTGGAGAAACCTACACCAAGGAAATCCCTCTGCTTCCGCGCTCCGGAGAAACCTTACCTTGCGGTATTTGACGAAATAGGCGTTGATGGGCGAGCCCCCATCCCTCCCCGGGCGCCACACCAGGGTGTACACGTCGGGCTTCAGCGTCTGCGGGGGGCTGAGGATGATGGGGGCTTCGGGGGGAGCGGCAGCGTTCGAGGCCTTCTCCGTCACGGCCGCCTCCAAATGCGCTTTTGTTGGCGGCGAGCTTGAAAACGCCGTTTCCGCACCGAAACCGCCGTGGCTTTCGTCGCTCTGGGCAACCTCCGTTTCTTCGGCTTTGGGGGCAGTTTCTGCAGGAACGGTAAAGGGAGGAGCGGGGTTACACCCCCACCGCGACGCACCTTCGCCCCATGTCCTGGGTTGAGCCACACAGGACTGATTCCTCCTCCAATGCTGGGGGGAAACTCCGCTTTTGGAAGATTCTAGTGTCTCAGTTTGTGAAAAATATTTACTTTATCGCCAGCTAGGCGGCGTGGGATTCAAGGCATGGGTGTTTCTGAGCTCGCCGGGTGCCGGGATGAGGAGGAGCGAGACCCGGGCACTTGACCCAGGCTGGCCACCAGGGTTATTTCGTACCACGAACATCACGTTTGACAGAAATTAGGAAGTTTGCTGCGTAGTTTCTCTCTCCCTTGACGGGAGAGGGAGACTCCTCGCCTCGGTGCCGGACCCTGAGCCCTTCCCTTCCTCCCGAAGCCGCAGCGCTGGCGGCGTCCCACATTTACTGTCCCTTGCGGGGAACGCACGGCTTCCTGCTGATAGAATTGGCCGAGTATAATTCTTGCATATCTTATATTAGTATCGTGATTAATACTGGTTCTTTAGCATTATTGTTAATTATTTAGTCCTGTCCTATTAAATCTATTTACATTTCAACCCTCGCGTTTCCTCGCTTTCCCCGATTCCCCTTCCTGGGTCGGGGAGGGGTCATGGGGCGAGAGAATAATTGTCTGAACGACAATAAATTGTTACGGGTTTTCCTCAAACCGTAACACCCCGGGGCAGAGGGGGACACGAAATCATTTGAAAATCATCATTTCCACGCAAGCCCTGGCTGCAAAAAGCCCGTTCAAGAGACGCCGGCGCACAGACGCGAGGCCGGTGCCAAGCCGTGCCCTCCTGCACCAACTTTTTATTTCCAGAGCAGAACACCACGGCAGGCATTTTTCGGTTTGCTTTTCTGGGGGGGTGGTTTGGGTTTTTTTGGCTTTTTTTTTTTTTTTTTTTTTTTTTTTTTTTGACAGTAGCAAAGAGAGACAAGCTGAAACGTGACACCCACAGGCAGGGTTTGACTAGTAGCTCTGACAAATTAAGCAGTGGCAATGCCTGTTAAAAGAAAAAAAAAAAATAAATAAAATATATAGCTACACTTGTGACACGAGCGGAGTAATTTTAAATTAATCGCAGTTGTACAAGGAACTTTTCATGGCCTGAACTGGCGTGCGCACAAGAGGACATTCTCCTACCTCAGCTGCTGAGGTTTTAGGCGTAATTTCGATCGGCTCTGAAAGCTGCACGACTCGACGACTACGTTTGCAAGTTTATGCTGAGAATACACTCGTTTTAGGGGCAGATCTCATCTGCAATTTAATACCAACGCGTTTCTAGAAATCCCTGCTCCAGCCTCCCCCATCCTATTTGCTTCGCCTGGTATGAAAAAAGAAAAATATATCTATCTATCTATATATAAAAATATCAGTAGTTTGAAAGGGGCTGCAAGACAATAAAAAAAAAAAAGCAGTTTTGGGCCAACGCAGGGCTTGTCGGCATTCCAGGCGGGAAAGGGGCGGCAGGTTGGACATCTGAGATTATCCAGGACAAGAAAACGTCAGGGCTTAAAGCGAGAGCGTTTGGGAACCAGCGCAGCTCCTCGAGGTCGCACGCTCGCAGCGCCGGCACCGCCAGATGTTCCGAGCCCTGTCCCTCCTTTCAGATTTGTGTAGGTTTATATTACGTGCCGGGGTCTGGAAGAGGGAAGGGAATGAAGGGAACTTGGTTTACAAAACAAACAAATTCCTCGGTAATGTAAAGCCTAGGCAGCGTTAGCCTGGCTGACTCAGATTCCTCCAAACCTCCATTAAAATACCAGCAGCAAGTGTGGCTGCTATTTTTGGCCACTTTTTTTTTTTTTTCTTAAAAAAAAAAAAAGCTGGGAAGGAAAGTTCTCTTTTTCAAATTGAAGACACACTCTCAGCAAGCATCCCTTGTTTGTTTCTTCCGATTTACTTAGCGATGCCACAAAGCTGGGAAGAGGGGAAGGAGGCACCAAAGGCGGGGAGGACGTCCCCAAAGCCAGATGGAGTTTACTTAAAACACCCCCAGGAACAATCTCCGAGGGAAAGGGTATCTACCGCTGTCGGCGAAGCAGCAGGGAAGGGACGCCGGGGCGTTAATATTGGAAACAAATGCCGTCTCTGCCGGAGGAGGCAGAAGTCCCCCTCATTGTGGTGGACCCAGAGGGTTTGTGGGTGGGCACGGCGCGGTTTGACGCCTGCTGGCACGGGGGAAAACGGACTCTCGGGCGTGGAGAATTAGTTGTGGTTTAGGCTGGTGACAGGGGACCTGCCGTCATCGCCGTGTTTATTGCTGCGAGATGGGAGTCGTCAACAACTGGCAAGTGGTGTGTTTAAGCAAGTTGTGTTTGTTGGTTTTTTTTTTCCCCCCAGGGTAACAATTTCCATTGAGCGATTCAGATCTAAGCTCTTTTTGCTAAGTTTCTGGCATAATTGCTACCCATATAAACCCGCAGACCGGACTTCTGTGCGCTGCTGTGTCATTACGCAACTTTTTTCGGCTGTTGCTTCTAGTGCCATCCCTTTCCCCTTGGGCCACCAAGACTTACTCTTCTTCCTCAGCTGCCCGGCGAAACGCGAGCAGCGCCGAGACGGGTCAGACCAAAGGCTGGCTGTACGCGCCCAAAACCCTGCCTTCGACAGCAACAAGAGAAGGACCGAACGCCCCCCATTTGGTTAAAAGAACGCATTCGTAGCTTTTACTCGCATTCTCCGTAATAACCAGTGTTTTACAGCTCGCTATCCTGGGCCCCCCCCCCCAGCAGCTGCCTTATTTTGAAGGTTCGGAGCCCTCACCTTCCCAGCCTCCCCTCCTGCAGGAACTATCCCGCACTCCTACGAACCCACCTGCCGCGTATTGCGGCGCCTTTTCTACTTCTTCTACGCCCTTCTTGAAACAGGGGGGCAAACCCGCGGGGCGGATTCCAACCCACTGCCACGGCCAGGGTTTGCCTGGCAGCGGAGCAACCTTTGTGTTCTGCCTCCGCTGCGCCAACAGGTCGCGGTCCCCAGGCGCTGCTTCCCTGCTCCCTACACAGCCGGAGGATCCTCCCCTCCTCTCCAAGCACCTCGGCGCAGGTGGGGAAACCACCCTGAAAACCTGACCACAGCCCATCAGCGAAGTCCCGACGCCCGGCATGTCTTTCCGATCACCCCAAGACCTCTCAGAGGTGCCCGGCTTCTATAAAAGACAGCTTCAGCCTGCTCTCCGCTCTATCACCGACAATAAATGCTCCTCTTCCTCGCATTTTCTACCAACCTGCCTGCTCCCCCAGGCTCCTGGAGTGTATTTTTCCCCTTCATTTCCATTAGATGAAGTTACTTTGGAGAGTTAACCCTGTGGTTCAGTAGCTCTGGGAAGCTACTGCCATGCACGCAACCACCACAACTGCCTAAAAAAAGACTTAAAACGAGCGCCGTGGGTACAGGATCCTAAGGCTATCATTGTACATTTTGGTGGTTTCTCACTATGATGGTGGCTTAAGTTGCCCTGCCCGCTTTTAAGACCATGCAATGAATCACGTCGTGGAATAGATCCAGCAGAATGAAAAGGAAAAAAAAAAAAGAGACGTATTTTTTCTTTTTTTAAGCCAAATAAACTCTCTTACTGTGTGCTTGCACAAGGCAAATCACAGGAACAAGCTGCCGAGGCCGAGAGACGCTTAAGTTGATCCTACGACCAAAGAAACGCATGGGAATCACAGCTTAAGCCGTCCGGGTGCTTCAGAAGTGCTACCTGGCACAAATTCTTCATTAAAACATCTAAATGTTTGAGCATGTCTTTTGGCACGGCTGGGAACTGTTCTAAAACCCTAACAGCTCCCAGAAACTACTTAAGGGCTTTTATATCAAAACCAAATGCCTCAACCACCCTCCGCACCATAATCAGCAGCTAGTACAACGTATTAGAAACCGATAAAAGTTAATAAACAAAACATTAAAATTGAACTTACTGCCATAAAACTCTGAGGCAAAGCAGCGGGATTTTTTTTCTATTCGACACAGCCTGAATTCTGGGATGATATTTAGTTTTGTGTTTCCACTTGGCAGGGTCCAACAATAACTTATTTGAAAAGCTACACGATGGGATCGCTTTCTTGAGGTTTCTTCTTTCCTCCTTCTTCTAAGTGAACCTTTAACCATGTTTTCAAACTATTTACATGAGTTTGGAACTCTCATCGGTGGTAACAAAGCACCTTAAATATCAGCCCACATATTAAACTCCACTGACCTTAAATCTCACCGACATTCAGCTAAACTTACTACGGCAAGATGCTGAAAGAGCTGAGAAACTTAAGTCACTCCACGTAACTAAAAATCCGCATTTTAGTTCTCGTGAAGGGAACTTGGGGGGGTCTTAAAGCTGTTATTAATGTCACGTAATATTCCGACATGAAGAAAGGAAATAGCTCTTTCCCATCTTGCCTTTTGTAGAAGAACTGTCTTTTCCTAGTAGAAAATTCAATACTTTTTTTTTTTTTTATTTCTTGGATGGTTTTTAACCCACGTCAAACCCCACCCTTGGATAGTTTTTAATCACATATAAGAATGGCCAAGTCCACGCAACACAGAGTCGTTTCTCCTTCGCCTGAGGTGGAAGGGAGGAACCGATCCATGAAGACAGCTGACTCCTCTGCTGCGTTTCCCCCGGATACCCACACTGCCTACCTGCCGTTAATTTCTTATTTTGAGGCATTTCTCACCTAAACCAGGGAGCCGACTGCGCAATTTGGTGCTTCAAGCTTACCAACTGTAAGGAAGGCTTTTGCCACCACGGAGCCGTGCTCGTTGGTGGCTTCGCACGTGTACTCCCCGCCACGCTCGGGAGTCACGTTCCTCACGTGCAAGGAGCTCGAGCCCGCTTGGGACACCCAGGAGGAGGCGGTGGGATCCGCAACGGCGCTGCCCGGCGTTGCTCGAGGAGGTTTCTGCGGTTTGGAATGAAGCACCTGGGAAGGACGGCTGGTAACAAGTCCTCTGCTGTCGTACCAACGGATCACGGGGACGGGTAGGCCAGTGGCATTGCAAGACAGCGTAACGTCCCCACCATCTGCCACAGTGACGCTTGCTGGTGGAGAGACTATAACCGGGCTAGAGCCTTTGCCTAGGGGGAAAAAAGACACCCAAAGAATGAATTTGGCTAAGGAATGTGACGCTTAATACCACAACGAGCCAATACAATTAAAAACGTCGCGCATGCTGCTTCTTAACCATTTCAACAATTCTCTAGACTTCCATTCCAGACTGACGAGATCAGCTGAGAGTCGTGCCGATAGAAAACCAGGCTCAAACCACACTTCACGTTTTCCAAATAATGAAGACCCGCCGGTCAGCAAGGAACATGGTGCAGGAAAGACCGGCTTTGCCCACTCCACGGACAAGCGGGTCGCAAACTATCTGCTCAGCCAGCCTCTGCGCAGCTCACATCCATCTTAACGGGTGCAAGAAGGGAAAAAGCTTCAACTACACGTTACAGGGAGAGAACAGGAACAGCAACGGTCCTGCCAACACCCTTGCGCTAGCAGAAATCAAGTTCTCTGGGTATCAGAAAGCATCTTAGGCTGGGAAGTGATCAAAAAGACTCTTGGTACCTGCTTATCTGATACAGGGGAAGTGGGCATTAACCCCAAACCTGACGAGCGCTTTGTAAACGTGACGCTATGGAACAGGCAGAATTACTCATCAGCCAATTCTGCTATGAATATCAGCTCAGCCAGCACATCAGGACCCTGATTCTATTTAAGAATAACGCGTGTCAAATGCAACCACAAACTGATTTAATTGCAGCTGGTAATCTAGGTTTTAAGTATCAAGTAACTGGGCTACCCAAGAAACACCTACACCTCTTAAAACTGAACCAAAAGCACCTTCTTTGTAAGATTTGTTACAAACAGTGGTCAGAAACAAACCAATACATAATCTGAGGCGGGGGGGGGAAGCCAAACAGAAGAAAGCTTGAAGTACAAGTGCTTAATTTGAGTTCTTGAGGGCTGCAAGTGCTCCTACCTGGCAGGACACGAAGCCTCCCAGTGGACTGCACAAATCCCAGCCCGTTGTTCGCTACACACTGGTACAAGCCGGAGTCCTCCTGGGTGACGCCGCGGATGCGCAGGCGGTTGCCCGTCAGCAGATGCCGCGGGGAGAGCCGGAGGGGGGCCGCGTCGTGGAGCCAGGTGAGGGTCGGAGCAGGGCTCCCGCGGGCCTCGCACCAGAAATGCGCAGTCGCTCCAGCGGCCACGGTTTCATCTCGCAGCCCCTTGGAGATCGAGGCAGGTTCTATAACGGGAAAGAAGTTTACAGAAACTGCCGCGTGTTGATCTTAGCCCGAGTCCTGGAAAAAGTACTGCGAAAGGTTACGGAAACTTATCACATAACAAAGGCTAAGCAAGCACTACATAATTCTAGCTCTACACAGCCCAAGGCTGTTTTTTCCCCCCCCACACTTGCTTGTTTTAATGGTCTCTCCCTTCTATTCCAAACAGTCACATGTTTGCGTTAATACTGTAAATAAAACACCTGTATTCTCAAAATAACTCTTCGGCGACATTCCCATAACAAAGGGCGCGTTGTGTGTCAACAACCTGTTTTCCGAGTTACTCTAACGTATACATTCCAAAAACCAAACAAAAACAGTTTGAGGTTTTTGCCTCCGTAACAACAGGAAAATCTGCTACAAAGGAAAAGAGGAGATTAGGAACGACTTGCAGCCACACAAAAGAGGCCAAATATATTTCTTTTGCTGCCTTTTTTTTTTTTTTTTGTCCTCATCCAAACATATCGCTTCTCCTCGCCAGCTTTTTGCTTACGTACAACCTCAAAAGAGAGAAACATCTGATCTCTGGCACGTTATTGACACTGTATCCCATATACACTTGGCACTCCACAGCAAAATAAATAGATCAGTTCTTCCCTCCGAGTTTGTTATCCTTTACTGTTTAATTATTTCAGACCGCAAAAGGATTTGAAGAGATAAATAGTTACGGATTTTAACTCGGGAGAGATGAGGAGATATGGTCATTATGAGCGTATCTTATTCTTTATTTTAATATGCTCAGGTTGAGAAAGGATGTTAGGCTATTTGTAACCAGATGCCAAAATCAGCAAGCACACAAAGACAATTTCATTGCCTGGATGTGAAAAATTTCTTTACTGCTTACCAAGTATAGTAAGTGAATAGTTAACGTATTTCACTACTCCAAATTCATTTCCCACCACGCAGGAGTAATTCCCAGAGTCCGATGCCTCAAGCCTGTCCGTCACCAGGTGGGAGCGCAGCAGTTTCCACCTGCCTTTTCCCAGGGCGTCCTGGCCGTCCTTCACCCAGCGGACGGAGGCCGGAGGCGACCCGCTGACAACACACTCCAGCGTCAGAGGGCTGTGCTGGGGCACTGCCAGGCTCTGGGGAGCCAGGGGGTGAAGGATTTGGAAGTCGCCTGAGGAAGAGCCTGGAGGAAAGGAGATGAGGCTTATCACTAACCACTCTTTTAAACCCTGCTCTCCCATCCCATCCTCCAGTCCTGAGGTCTGCCATGTCTTTCAAGCACGGCTACTTATCCTTGTGATTAAGCACGATACTGTAATGCTCTCTTCCAAAAGTCCTGCTCCAAAATCAGTTTGGCGACTGCAGTTATTAGCAACAATCCCCTTTTCAAGGGCTAAGCACCCTGTCCTCTCAAGATCCGAAAAGTAGCCGTGCTGCTCCTCCACAACAAGGGGACATAAGAACCGAACGTGCAAATAACGCAGGACGGATTTTATGTAACATGTCATTCGAGACCAGCGGGTATTTAGGCTGATAAGCCCACGCTAAAAACCTCCGGGACGTCATTTATTCGGTTTGAGGTGTATTAATTCTGGAAAGCTGAACTGTATACTCACGTGTGACTATGAGCTTACGCCCAGTGAGTTCTACTCTGAGATCGTGAGTAACTGGGTTGTACGCCGCACATTTATAGGACCCTCTGTCTTCTAAAGATACATTCAAAATCTGCAGGTTTCCAGATGGAAGAATTAGGTAGTTGTCTAAACAAGAGGGGAAAGGAAAAGAGATTATATTCAAGTTTCAAGAAAAGGTTTCCTTTTAAAAAAGAAACAACCAAAACACCACATATATTTTTAAGTATCTTGTCAGATATACCAATCTGTTCTAAATGTAGGATCACAAAGAAATCATGCTGCCTTGCAAAGGATATTAGTTTACAGAGGTCAGTTTATCTAAAGTGATTTCCACAGGAAGTTCTGCAAGGTTCCCCCCCCCTCCCCCCTCAAGTTCTAAGGAAAAAAAAATAAAAAAAAATATCCAGGCAAGCTTTTACTGGATACTTATATTGCTGATCAGGGGCACAAAACACCTCACCTGTTGATTGTTCCAGCCATTTCCCCCGCACTTGAAAGCGAACCTGGGCTTTAGGGTTACTTTCCGGCACCTTGCACCCGATGAAAGCCGTACCTCCTTCCTCCGCCGTGACGACGGGTTTCACCGACGCGTCAAAGTCAGCTAAACCTAGAAAAGAATCGGTAAAAGGTTAAGAGCAGCCATGGCTTGGGAAAGGGGAAGGGCAGTAAGCGCAGTATTTGCGTTTAAAGCGTAGCTGGTTTCAAGCCGATTTATCTTCCGCGCTGCAGCGTTTGGACGTTCATATCAACAGGCGTTGCCTTTCTACAGTCCATAACGGAATAAACCCTCTTGTGTACCTACACCTCCTTACGACAGAAAAGGTCGGTTTTGGGTTGGTTTTTTTTTTTTCCACACCACAGCAGACAATTTACACAAGCAGCAGGAAGCCTGTCCACACGAAAACATTAAATTGTCTTTCTGCGATTATAATTAAAGACAATGCCGAGCGCAGCAGCGCCTCCCCACTCGCTGCCGCGAGCGATGAGGCCGGCCGAAAGCCTCAGCAGCTAACGGCGCCTTCCAATCTGCTACCAAAACCTCCAGAGGAGGAGAAAAGCGCGGAAGCGGCTCTTCTGCTCCGTTCACGTTCAAAGCGTCTTCCAGGTTGTGAAGTTTGTCTATGTTAGCCACCCTTACAGCTCTCTCGAGAGGGTCTCGCTATGGGTCAGTACTTTACCAAAACACTTACTTCTCTCACTTTTAAGAAATTTTCCTCCCAGGGGGATTTCGGACATGCTCCATAGATGAGGTACCCTCACCAAGAAATCACTCAAATCCCGCCCGACAAAGGCCTGATTCAGACAGCACCGTGATCCCGAGCAGACAAACCAAGCTCACGGAGGAATATTATGTTCCCATTCTCAGCACCACGTCGTCCTTTCCACGTGGAAAACACTGCCCTTCCTCTTCTAAAGTCCTTTACGATCAAATAATGTACCGATCGAGCACTAAGGCAGAGACTGATCAGAAGAACCAGGGCGACAGAGAGGAGGGAAATTGCACCTAAAAGGAGAGACGACTGTCCCCACCTCAAGAACACCCAGGTAGTTTTGACCAAATGAAACGAAATGAGGGAAGAGGAGGATTTGCAACTCCCACTTATTTCCCACGCAACAATTCTCACTCATTTCTCCTCTTTTCTAATCAAATCTCAAGCACGCTTCTGCAACGACATGGCAGCTCCGTTGCTGTTTCAAGATCCTTTTTTGAAGGGAAGCTTTTGGGAACCTTGTACTTTCAGGCCAATTCATTGAAATTAACGTTATTTCGCTGAATAATGTTTATATTTGCTTGAAAGGCCTCTTGAGGGCTCTAGCCCAGCCTTCAGCTCGAAATGCTGCTGTCACCAACGCTAAATCCATCAGCTGTACTCCTGGTTGAGTCCGTAAAGGCCTCCACGGATGGAGATCCACAAGCTCTCCGGGGGATCCGTCCCAGGGCTGCCTCACCTGACAGGTCTCAGGTGACACAGGGAAAGAAAAATTGGTGAAAAGCATATAATTGATCACATACCAAGTTAACTGGCTGAGGGGGGGAAGGAAAAACAAAACCAAAAAACCACCACCTTGAAACTAGGTGTTTTCTAAAAGCCAAAGACAAACAAACCACAGAAACCAGTTGAGGTCGATATAATTTGCGAGGAGCCGAGGAATACGAGGAAAAATCAACTTACCGCCCATGGATACCGTCGCAGGCCTGCTCACAACGGCGCCCACGCTGCTGTTCGCGACGCACTGATAGCGGCCAGAGGTTGGCAGGCTGAGGGAGACGATCGTCAAGGACCCGGGCTGGATTTCCACTTCTCCCCCCTTGCTGTCCAGAGGCTCCCCATTAAAGAGCCAGGAAAGGCGAGCCGCGGAGGGCTCGGCAGAGCAGCGGAGTTGTACGGACCCACCAGGCTTCTGGACAGTAGATGAGGGCTCAGAAATAAAACGGGGAGTTAAATCTAAAAGCGGGGGGAGGGGCGGGGAAAAAAAGAGAAAATAATTCAGTTAGCGAGCGGCATTTTGCGTGAACGCAAGGGATAAGGTTTAACGATGACTCGGGCAAAAGACTGACGATCATCTGAGTTATAGTAACGCTCTCTCCCGAGGCTCCTGCCGCTCTTCAGACCTGGCAAACTTCTTTCATCAGAAGGTTAAATGTTGCTAAAAGACTATTCAGATCAAGCGCAGACAAATAAAGGGTTTACACTTGCTAGTGACACTCAAGCAGGTGTCACCTTTTCCTCTGCAGCTGGTGACAGGCTCCCACCGTCCCCAACGCCAGGGAAAACTTCAAGATTCAAACCTCATTAAGAGGGTAACGGCGATTAAACGAAGGTAGGTTCGGCACACAGGAAGGGCGAGAGACATCCCCGGGGGGGGCACGAGGCACACCACGCTTGCTCGGGCCAGCAAAAACCGCAATCCCGCTGGATTTATGCGGAGCGGAACAGCGGCCATCACCTGAAGAGACGGAGTTTGGGAACACGCAGCTGTAGCTGATCTGTCCCATATGAAGCGGGCCCGGACGTGACTTGTAAAATTTTAGAAATGGTAGCAGCCTGCCAGGTATTTATGCAGAACCGTCTCGGAGTCTGCAGAACTAATTAAAAATAGCAGGATAAAAAAAAAAAAAAGGCTGGATGAACAGCAAAGGCTCTTGTTAATTCCAAATCCATGGACTTCATCAGGATGAGAATGATGAATTGGGCATCCGTTATCTTTACCGAGTAAAGATGAACAGAAACAGGAAAAGCTGCTAATAAATAAAAGGTTCAGTTCTACAAAACTTGGTTACGAGAATCCGTTTGTTTGCCAGAAGAAAATTCCTGCTTGTTGGAGGAAATTTTCTCCTCTCCAGGCCAACGAAACGCTGGGAATTATTTCAATTTGTTTTCTACGGAATTCTCCGCTAAAGATTTTGTACGAAGGGAGCAAGCAAAAGGCAATTAACGTCGGTAACGCCCATTTGGTTAGAAATATGGGAGGGAAAAAAAAAATATATATATTTAAAAATAGACACAGCGGCTGGGGAAAACAATTTCTAGTTTGTAAATAAGCTAAGGAATTCCAGATAGTCCAGGTCAAGAAGATATTAAATGACATCCAAATAAGAGACAGTCTTCTTGTAGGTGGGGCCCTCAGCTCATGCTTTTCTTCTACAGTCAGTCCATCCAAGCTCCGTTTATGAGTTTCAGATGAGGAACTGCACATTTCGAACAGAACCATAAACTATCTGCATAAACATAAAATAAAACTGGAAATTGAAGTGTGGCTTCACTTAACAAAAAGAGATGAAATCCATAAAAACGGTATCCAAGCATTTCACAGGACTCCAGATGTCCATTTTTAGCTTTTAATTAGACAACTGTTTTTCCTATTAGTTCAGTTTGAATTTCCAGGGATAAGAGAAAAAGCAATGACCTTTTAAGTTTGCCAGCCACTGAGAGCTACGAAACTGCACTCTTACTTTCATCTGTGCCCCTGCCCTTGCTCATGACACCAACGCTTTGTGCTCGGAGTAAAAGTCAAAATTGGTAGCAGTGACCCTGCAGCTGGAATTTATCTCCTATGACTGCTTGAAAAATAAAATTTATCCCATTTGCTTATAACGATTGGCTATGAAGTGCTAAAAGTAGTAAAAGCTTCTTTTTTGTGTGGTTACGTTAAGACAAGCTGACTACACAGAGCAGATGTGTCAATTAAAACCATCCCTCTTCTTTTTTTAACGCAAGAGCTGTTCCAACTGCAGCCACGCATCAGCGTTCGTGTTTCAAAGATCCGATTCCCCTCTCCCCCTGCAAATTTCAAACCCCTCCCAAGCCCACGGGAACACGAGATGCACTGTACACAGCAAAATCGGCGTCCAGCTCAGTCCATGGAGATCCCAAAGAACAAACCTATGTAACAGAGTCTTCCACGTTCAAGCACTTGTTTTGAGCCAACTTTTCAAAAGCAAAGACATGCATTCAGCTTAAGACCGCGTGCAAGTACTCTGTGCTTCCTTAAAAGCAGATTGTTGATAACATGGCGTTGGCCGACACGCGTTGGCCACCGCCGCGTTGGCCGACACGCATTGGCCACCGCCGCGTTGGCCGACACGCATTGGCCACCGCCGCGTTGGCCGACACGCATTGGCCACCGCCGCGTTGGCCGACACGCATTGGCCACCGCCGCGTTGGCCACTTAGAAACACACTCTAAATCGTTGTTCATTCAAAAGCCTGGACTCAACCTCCAGAACCTGCAAGCAAGTCACATCGGCTCGGGTTGGAAGGCCTTACCTGAACTGGCGGCAGCGATGAGACCCACGGCAGCGATGAAGAGCAGTGCCTGTAAGCGTCCGGGATCTGGATGCATAGCGCCAGATTCCAGAAGTTGAAAGCACCAAGCTCCAGACTAAGATGAGGCACCGAAACAGCTACAAAACAAACAAACAGATGTCTACTGTAAGCTTCAGGAGTTAGTCTTTTAACTCTCTTACAACAAAGTGCTTGGGGTTTAAAAAGAAAAAAAGGCGCAACCAGGAAACAGCCAATATTCTTTGCAATATAGAAACCATCTGTAAAAATGAGTTAGAAGTCGAACTTAACTACGTTTCCAAGTACTATTCTTAATATAAGATTTTTTTCCACAGCTGGGGTATGAGGCATCCGCGCCGAACCCTACTGCCTTGATAAATTAGACTACTTTCCAACCAGAGGAATTGAAGTCCAAAGTAAACAGCTTATCTATTGGAGATAATACTGTTTGCAAACAATAATCATTTGACCATCTATCACCGGGCTACACTTGTTTTACAAGTTTTTATGAATCGACACGCTGCGATGCAGCTACCGCTCATCATTGCTCTGAACCTGCCCACTGAGACGTCATCTGCTTCCTCCTCCTAGTGGGCTTTGCAGTCCGATGGTGGCAAACGTCTACCGGAAAAAAAATCACCAATATTAATCTAATTCTCAATTACGTTCCCAATCCAATAGTGCTTTCTCATATGTTCTTCCAGGGCACCCATTACGCGTGCTTTTATCTACACGGCTGCTTCTACAACAGGACAGTCCTTTTCTTGGCCATATCTCGCCTGACCATTCTGCTCTGTAAGATCTCACTTTCAGCCACAAAAAAAAAAAATACAAACTAAATCACGAACTCAGCAAAACACAAACTCAACCCTGAAACCAGCGCTGTAACTTGCCCGAGGCGAGTCTCAGAAACGGTGTTTCTGACACTCATGGGTCTCCATCAAACGCTCTTTTCTCCACGAAATAAAATAATCCGCAGCTGTCGGTCACTTAAATTTTGTATTTGCCTTGCGTAATATAATGATGAATAAGATTAGAGTTCATTTAGCACAGTTACTTCATTTATCAGCCCGGCCGTACAATTTTGCCGCTGATAACACTCAACATATATGTGAAACATCTCATCTATCAGACGTGTATATAAACACGTATCTGACACACATACAATAACTAGGAGTTTTGCTGGCAGCGCGCAGAAACAAGTGCAACAACACACAGGCCTGGTAGAAACAAGCCCCAGTTTCTTGAGTGCTCGCAGAGCCATTTGCTTTCCAAGAAGCCGGATCCAGATATTAACGGCAGCATTATTCCCGTGGCTTATTTAAAACTAACAGTATTTTATCATCGGAACATCACTGTGAAATATACACGCAAAATAAGCATCAGGAAAAGACTCCAATAATAATAATAATAAAAGGATCACGCTAGATTTTATGGAGCTGTTTGCTTACTGCTGCTTCTCCCTGCAAATCGCACTCCAGGCTTAGAATGACAGCTTGAGACGTCGAGTTCTGCTCCCGTTTCGGGGCAGTTTTATCTGATCCAGCAAATTTCTTTCAGCTGTCGGGAAGAGCCAGGAATCCCACGGCCCAGGCCGGTTCCCCACCAAGAGCTGGGGCTGTTTTGGGAAGAGGCGGATGGCAGAAGAGCCGGGCTGAGCAGAAAGGGGTTTGGTTTATTTGAATTCTCACTCGGTTCAAGGGCAGGAGAGCCGCTCCACCAGCCCGCGCAGAGGACAAAGTAAACACGCAGAGAACTTGTTAACATCAAACACTTTGCTGAAGAGGGGTGGGGGGGCAATGTTGCTTTTTGCCAAATCTTCCCTCCACTATTTATTTATGAAAAGCAATGAAACGTATATTCTAGGTCAACTTTAACCCCAGCACATGGAGCTACTGGGTTATTTTGCAGCTGTCTTTTTAAACAAGGCCAGCTCATTATCTTTAACTAAACTTTATCTTTGGAGATCTACTTTATCCAGGCTCTGATTTCCCTCTGTTTATCTTTCTCTTTACATGTTCCTAGCTGCCAGTGTCAACAGCTACTCCTCTTTTGACCTACCAGCTTGGCTTTCGCAGGCTTGCGGAGTGGGAAGATCAACTGTAAAGCAGCGAGTACGCAAAGCCAGCCACACATACCAAAAGTTCTTTGACTGGAGGGGAGAGGGGGGAAAAAAAAAAAAAGAAAAAAAAGAAAAAATACTCGCTTGAATTGGAGTAGCATCGTTCAGCAGCAACACTCAGGCATCCCAACAAAGTTTCTCTACCATCCACTTCGGAAGGGACCGCAGAAACCTTGTATTTGCCCGTAGATGTGAGAACGCAAGGGGAAGAGAAGATCCAACATGCAATACACAACCCAAAAATATTTGCTTTTTTCTGTTCCTTCTGCAGATGGTGTCACCACAGAAGCTCCTCGCCAGGTACAGAGAAGAGGGCAAGAGCGCAGCTCGTAGTTTTGGGGTCTTCAGAAACCCAGCCGAGAAACCTTGCCTCTTTACTACTGGATTAATATAAATCCGAGCGTTAAAAGGCCTTAGGGATGGAAAACCAAAACCCTTCCCCTCTGCCATCATTTCAATAACCCTGAGCTCCCATTCTGACAGCAAGTACCAGTCATTGGGGACCAACCGGGCACAGAAAGAGGAGCACTTTGGTTAGATGTGGCTCCATCTAAGTGTCTCAGACTCACCCGGGAACAACTCTGCCCGCTGTTCACTATTCTTCACTTGAGAGAATGAATCTCCTCACCAGCGGATTGATCAGCCCAAGTTATTTTGAAGTAAGAGGTGCCACTGAGAAAAGGGGCTGTTGTCAAGCCTTGTAAAATAACACTAGTAACAGGAGGTATTCATATCAATGAGAATATTATTCGAGGTTGAATAGAGAGGGACATGGTTTTCACGGATCAAGTCCTTTCCACTTTCACCAGCAACTTCTCCAGACTATCAGTTCCATACGCCAGAACGCCACAGCATGGCAAAAGCACGTGTTTTTCCTACTTCCACTGAGACATCTTCATCTAAATGCATCTTCCAACTATTTTCATCCAGCACTTGACCGCCTCGTCAGCCCTAAAGTCATTTGTTGCTCACGGATGAAGGGAAACGAGGAAGATAACGGACTTGTGTCAGGAGGAGTCGTCCTGACCGTTCCAATGGACTTGGAAGCACGCTGCACACGCAGGGGCATCCAGAAACGTGTACCTGGTACTTTTGGAGATAATTAGTACGATGGAGTACTTCTGACGACAGCATAATTCTGGTTGCGCGTCTCATTTGTCACATAAACCATCAGAGCTACCGCCAAACGGAGGGGAAGGGTACGTTTCAATTAGTCCCTTTAGGAGCACCAGAGAGGTTTCCCAGTGCGGGAGCAGGGCTGTCCCCACCGCCAGGCTGTCACACCAGCCCCGGCACACGCTGGCTCGGTTCTGCGGGGCAGCATACACACCATCACCTGGTTGCCGAGGCCTGAAGACCTCACCAGGATGGACGTGGGCCATCCCCAGCACATGGACTTACCAAAACATCCTACAGGGCTGACATGGGAAGACACAGGCACCTGACGGGCTTCTCATGTCTGATCCAGACTCAGCGCAGCGAGACAGCACAGCCCTGGCAGCGACCCTCTCCTCTCTTCCCAAAGCTTCACGCTTGTCGCTGTTTCTTCGGAAACCAGCAGTCTTCAATGGAAGGCTCCACGTCTGGTCCGTTCAGTGTAACTCACTTAACCTACCACCTCCAAATTAAGTCGCTCCTGCCTGTGTTTGCCCCCCAGAAAAGGTTTTACGCTCTACAAAATGACAAAACGCTGGCCTGTGTCCTTCCAAACACAGCCGAGAACCTGCCCTGCTTATTTACCGGACCATGGACTTCCCATCTCCACCCTCGCAGCTGAGGGCAGAGTCACTACTAAAAAGACCATTATTACACACCCGTTTTTGTTCCCTCTGGTTCAGCTGCCTGAATCGTCTTCCTACCATCCCAGACCAGCTGGCAGGGCAACACCAGGACCTCCCTTCCACCGGTGAGTGGCCACCAGAGCTACGTAGCCACCACCCCACCTCAACCTAACCTGCCACCGCGCTCCCGCTCCGTCGCTCCCCTCCAAAACCCATCCCACCTTCAGCGACCCAACTTCAGCCTCCCAAAGCCGAAGGAGGAAAGGGTTTCTTCGCTCACCAAACGCTCCGGGTCCCATAAACGCCGGAGCAAAGTGGAGAAGGAGGAGGAAGGAAACGGCACGCTCGGGAACAGAGGGAGTTATTCAGGTTGCCCACTCCACCTCCAAGAGCTCAGGGCCTTCTCTAAGAAGCCCTAGGAAAAAGTGACAGGGAGCTGCTGCTTCGGGGCAGCGCTGCCCGCCAGCTGCAGACGTGACAACACTTTCCACTTGGAGTAAAACAGCTTTGGGTACGAAAGTCCTCTTTATTTTGTTAAACTCAACTCCAAAGAAAAAAAATAATCAAGTAATCCAACCTCACTTTATAACGCTATATGTGATCTAACGCCTAAAGCATGGCAAGTACTGAGATTTTCCTTCCCTCCCTCCCCCCCCCAGGTCATTTATTACAGAATTACCAAGAAAAATTTCATTTTAACTCGCTGGCCAAGATTGTTTCCACCAGTACAACCAGAATTGCAGATTTTTCAAAGCACCTAAATTTAAACCCCCAGAATTAACTAAAACATCGCGCCTTTAGTGCGAGTGAGATCATTAAATCTCACACCAAGACACCTAAAAAAAAAAAAAAAAAAAAAAAGAGAGAGGTATTGAAGCCTGTGGCATTCCAAGAGAAAGCAATCAGACATTCCTGCAGCTCGGCTCCTCAGTGATCTCCGAAGCCTTTGATCACTGACTGTCTTCATGCTGTCCTCCTGGGGTCTGGCAAAATGAGTGTAACAGCTGGCATATATACTTCATTAGGTTTTTGTGGCGGGGAGGAGCGGGTTAGCAGCCCGTCAGCTTCACCGACTAACCTCCGAGGTTTATTCCTGCCTGGAAAAGCCCTGGAAGGGTCCCCGGCCACCGACACCAGCGCGTTTGCACACATGGCTCGGACATTGCCAGCGCGCCTCTCCTAAAAAACACACCATCCCTTAAGGATGCTGACTTTTAACGCCAACACGCGGGGCCGAGATGGCTAAAAGGCAACCAAGCCCGGCGAAACCTCGTTTTTATGAATGCTTAATGACCACTCAATCATTAACATCAACCTTTAAAAAGCAAATGCAGCACCTACAGTGTTCATTACCCTCCCCCTCCCCTCTTTTCAGGGTCTCAATCGAGTCAGTCAAGCGTGCAAACCGATCCTGTCGCCAGCAAAAGCATTTCCTTTCACTGTGGTCAGCCCAAAGCCGGGGAAGAAAATGGAAGTGACTTGGAGTTATGGCACCAAAAAGGCCAGACAAGCAAGGAAATAATCAACTCCACATGAGCCACTTCTAGCCCATCACAATGAAAAGGGCCCACGACTAACCCCAGGAAAGGTCAGCGGGACTATGGGGGTCAGAAGCTGAAAAAGGCAATAGCCAGCAGCTGCCAGCTGCAATAAGAATCAATGTGGTCCTAATTACGCTCTGACGAGAGGGCTCGAGCACCGAAAAAAGTCCTGCTGTAATCACAGCTTGCGTAGGGGAGGGGAAAAAAAAAAAAAAAAAAAAAAGAGAAAAAACTTCAAGTGCTCCCGTTTTACTCCCTTTCTCCACCTCGAGCACTGAAACTGCAGTTTCTGCATTACTAAATTACAGGAAGCCCAGCAACGGAGATAAGGAGCCAGGCATTTACATAAGTGGGTTTGGTTTTTTGGTTTTTTTTTTTTTTTAAAAAAAAAAACAAAAACAAAACCCCAACCATAATTAGGCATTTGTATTAGAATTATGGCATCACGAAAGACAGGATTTTGTGAGCGTCAGTAATAAAATTACGTACTTCAAAGGGCTTTTGTGGGCGCTTCCAGAAAACAAACTGAACTGCGCCTGGCAGTCCTGCAAGCCGGGTATTTTCTGTATCCTAAAAAAATCCGAAAGGGAAAACCCCCACAAAACCAGTTTGCTGACAGTGACCCTATAAACCAAGTGTGAAAGATATAAACAGGTCAGAATGCAGCGAAACATACTCAAAGGCATCTACGGAAACAAACCAAATGGAAAGGCATTTAAAAGTTACGAGGAAAAGCATCCTTTGATGTTACGTTCATATTTATTTATTACGTTTTAAACAAATGGAAGTATACTTTCTAGATCTTTATCGTAACAACTTAAAGGAGGGAAATCACAGTTGCGCAACCTGCGCAATCCTCGCCGGGAATTTCATTAACGCCTCCAAATTTCTGCCCAGCGTCCCAATCAATCCGTGCATCCAAGAGTTTCCTACGCGCGTTCCCACTTAATGATTCAATTGGTATTTTTTTTTACTCTTTTTAGCTAATACGCCTTTTTATCAGCAGCCTTGCAGGATCACGCACAGAGCTTCACGTTTGCTCCCCACGATTTAACACGCACCCACACACCCCTGGGAATTGGTGATGAATTTGGGGGGGGCTAAAATACGGATTGTGCAGCATTTTGTAATGGCACGCTATTTTTGTCTAAATGAAGACTGAATGTTTGCTCGGGGCAGCAAGCGACAGGAAAAACAAACAGCGCTGAGCAAACGAGATGGTGACCGAGTTCCTACGAGAAGAGGAGACCTTAAGTCCCAATGGCCTTCCTTAAAAAAAGGCTTCTATGTCTTTTTCCAAAGCTATAAACCACCCTCAATGACATCAGTAATTTACTCAATCTCTGCTACAGGTAGAGTTCAGCGTCACAGGACAAAGGTGACGCCAGAAGACATTAAGTAACTGAAGAGGGAGCGGGGGGAGAAGAAAAAAAAAAAAAAAAAAAAAAAGAGGTATTAGCCCAAAAACACGACCAAAAAGTTGGCCTGCCTCAAAGATGGAGCAGCAGATCTTTGGCCGAGTTGTTCACTGGATTTTTCTATTTTGCTTTCAGGCCTGGAAAGCCTCATGGCTGGTATCAGCTGTTGGACTCTGATCAAAGTTTAGCTTTCCATTAATCCTTTGAGTTATATGTGAGGCTGATAGAGAATTTTTTTTTTTTTCTTTTTTAGAAGACAGTTAAGATTACTCAGATACTTAATTTGCGCTCCAATATTTCAAAAACACCTTGACTTTAAAACCTCAGTCTTGGCGTACATATGGTCTTGATAGAAGAGCGCATGCCTTGGCATCGGCTGAAGAAATGGATTTGTGAGCCGAGGGGAGAAAATTTTAACGGTTTGTGTACTGGGCTGCTGCAGAGCGCAGCGGAGAACGCCCCGAGCCGCTCCTCCGCTATCCACGCACCTACCTCTTCGGCTGGGGGAGACCTGGGATTTCCAGCCCGCCGCAGCCGCGCCGGGGACAGCAAGGCAGACATCAGGGGGAAAAAAAAAAATAATAAAAAAAATAAAAAAAATAAAAATAGATCAGCACAGAAGCCACACTTTCTTGGCCACAAACAGGCATAACAATTAGGTTAATTTTATTATTAACTTCAGGGAAAAAAAAAAAAGAAAAAAAAGCTGAGACAGTCCCCCTGCTGCCACGCTAATGAAGTGGGTATGGTTTCTGACTCTTCTAGCCTCGGGGGAAGCAAAAGAACAGAGCATTAGCCTAATACACAGTTCGGCTGGACTGCAATTATGCTTAAATGCCTAAATAAGGGCTTTTAGACCTCAAGGGATCCGAAGGTATCATTAGTCTAACAGTTCCACCAACTGTAGACCAAATACATACAAACTTCTCACCCTTTGCTCTTCAAGGCCCCGGAGACCTCACCCCTCTCATTCTCTCCTGCCTGGGCACTACTTTGCCTGATATTCCTGTTTTCTTCCCCATATCTAGCTCACCACCTGTACCAAATCCATCACATCACCTCACCGCCACCAGTTCCGCTCACCTTCAAACTGGGTCTCAAGGGCTCCTTCCTCCCTCGGAGCCAGGGGGCTTGTTTTACTTTTTCAACTTTTTTTTTTTTACCAAGACTGAGATTTTGCAACCAGTTCAAGCCAATTTAAAGCCAGGCTGCTGCCCAGGAGGGCAGCAACACCTTCCTTCAGAACCTGGCTTGCATCCTCCTATCTGCACCCACGATCGTGCGGCCACTGAGTGAGTCAGATCTTCTGGCAGATCTGGCTCAAAACTCAGCCAAAGAAAAACGAGGTTTAGTTTTCACCTGGATGGGGGAGCAGTTTCAGCTCCTCACACAGGCCTGGAGCACAGGGAGGGGGTAGGAATGGACATCCATGAAAGGGAACTTTGCACTCGAACAGCGTGAGATCAGCCTCAGATCAGGTTAGGAAGCACCACCCCAGCATCTTTAATAAACTCACGACTGCAAGAATGTGAGCAAAAATAAAGGAAAAAACACACGAAACCCAACTCCAAGCGAGACATGCCCATTTTCCCAAGTGAGCTAGGGGACTCGCCGTCCTAATTATCTGAAATACACGTGCACGAGCCACAGCGAGCTTCAGTACTGCCTCGGGCTGGGTCTTTTCCCCTCCAAAAAGTTTGCATTTTGCACGCCAAGGATGATCACCCGTGTTTGTAATTTCTCTATGGTTCCTATAGCCGGAATCAAGCACTATTGAAAGAGGGGACTAGAACCACAGGCTGTCCCTGGTCATCAGAAAAACCTGTCAGACTCTCAAGACAGAGGAGTTTGCATCCACGCACGCTGCCTGAAGCTCCGCTTCCAGCGGCGCCCTCGCGCCTGGGAGGAGAGAGAGAACATTCACGACAAGAAGAGCAGCCATGGCCGAACTCTTGGAGGACAGCGAGCTCATTTCCGAGGCGGTCCCAGATGAACACCAACACCTCATCCATCGGTGGCCTCCGGCAAGCTCTAAAACACGCAGGCAAATGGGTGCTTTTAGCTGCCTTACCCCGAGCCCAACTCGGTCTGTTGCAACTTGCAGGGATCCATGCTATCCGTGATCCCTTAAAGGGAAGCACAACTATTAAATCCACACCTGCAGCCAGAATTTACAGCAACCCCATCTACTGCTGTCTTACATCATAGGCAATTAGGAGCCTGTGAACTCATGGCTGCAGGATATGGGAGGCGCGCTGGAACCGGAGAGCAAAGCCTGCGTTACAGCACAGTTGTTAAGTCACCCTGCAGAATTCACCGTGCCTGCGGAGCGCTGGAATCGCGCGCAAAACGGAGCGACTGACCCATTTTTGACTTGGTTCCCTAAATAAGTGCCGTCCTCCGCTTGAAATTGCTGCTTCCCCTCCTTCTCCAGCAGCCCGTACACCGTCACGTGCAATGCCGACACACGCTGCCGCTGAACCCAGTCTCCGGGGTAGACAGGCAGGAGAACAATGCTTATTAAAAAGCAAACCAGCTAACCAGTGACAGCTGAGGGAGAAAGCAGGAAAGAGCCCGTCCTTTCTTTCCCCTGATTAAAACAAGCCTTCGAACAATTCATCCTTCAGCGTTACAGTAAGCTAAGCGGGTAATTCGGTTTTACTGCTCTCCTCCCCTCCCTTCCCCCATAGCTCAACAGATCAAACCTGGTTTCAAAATTGAAGTCCGAACTCCGCGGCGAAAACGCGCTTCTTAACCTAGGGGGACGGAATCCTGACACGGCTGACAATATCCCTCTAGCGAAGCAGCAAAACAATCCCATTAGCCTCGGGCCCAGATAAAAGCTGTCTCGGTGCAACAGCCAGGCAGAAAAAAAAAAAAAAAGAGGGGGAAAAAAAAATATAAGTCACATTGGTCAGGTTTGCTACAACAGACTGACCTGGCTCCCACTCCAGGAGAGGGGCAGCAGAACACGGGAGGGGGGGCTTTGGGTTGGATTTGCTCAGCAGCGTTGCGCAAGCGAGCACCGGCTGTAGCCTCCCGCCTCCTTCCTCGTGCCAGCGGAGCCGAAGGAGAGGCGTCGATCCAGGGGAAGGAGGCGGCAACCATCCCAAAACCATAGCCAGAGGGTTCGGCTTCTCCAGCTCTGCTGCTTCACCCGCAGAGCCCGGGCAGGGACCCCCGCTCAGGGCGGTGGGGGGCACAGCGTCAGGCAGCCGCAGGGCCCGAGTCGGAGCCCTCAACCCGCTCCCGCGAATCAAGGTGACGGCAGCCAGGAGAACCAGTTCCAACACGAGCAACTGATAGCAAAGTAGTTAAGTTTCATCACGGGTACCAGGGAGAATTTTCCACCAGGTTAACCTGACTGCGCCCTGTTCGCACTCGCACAGGCACATCCTACTTTGCCGAACGGGATTTCTGTTCGGACGTCCAACGGCAGACCGGAGATTCCGGGAGACACCTTCTCAAAGGAAGAAGGGACACCGCCACCGCGGCTTCACAACGCAGGAAGAAGGTTCGAGACTCTTCGTAGCACGTCAGCTCGCCCACAAAACTTTAATGCCGAGCTCAGCAACAGGCAGGGGCCCTACGAAGATAACCGGCTGCCGGGACTGATTCCATCCCACGTTAGCATCCATCAGATAGCAAGAAAAACAAGATTAAGCAGAACCACGGCATTAGTCTTCATTTAAACTTGGCAAAGAAAGCGAATGTTTCTTTTTTTGTTGGCTCCTCTTTGTGTGTTTTTTAAGGCAACCTCAGCCTCAGCCAGAGGAAGGTGCCTGGACTTTTTAATATTGGGGGATTAGAAGGGACAACACTGTACGCTTGCCAGACCCCAGATAAGTGGTGAATGCTTAGGTTAAGCAGGCTAGCATCTGCCTCCTGCAATATATACATTGCCAGAGTGAAAATAAACGGCTTCACACCTTTGGCTCAGAGAAGGGCTTCAGCTTCTTTTACGTCCTCAACCTGCAGCCGCTCTGCTTAAGGAAGAGGGTCAGAAGGGTGAGGGTTACTTGCAGTTCCCTCTTCCCAGCCTATAAGAACAAGGCTGGAAAACTTTGGGTCTCCTGTTGGACTGGGTAGGAGGATTAGGGTCTTTCCTACAGCGCGTGGGATCTGGTGTTGCCTCGTTGCGTTTTGCTGTAACCAGCAAAAGTTGTTTCTCTGTGTGTCGGGGCCATCGGAGCAACAGCAGATGCATCGAGTACGAAAAACGCCGATTTGAAAACCAGACCATTTTCTAAGCGCTCACCTCAGAAGCCCATAATCTGGGAAACCGCACCTTGCTCTAGCGCTACCACCCCATTCACCCGAGGTCTGTCCCTGCGACGATTCACGGAGCCAAAGAGCCCCACAGCCGCAGACCGGCCAAGTTCAGTACCCACCATGGATGATCCGGTCCTAGACTCCTCTCTGCTCGATCCCGGCTCGCACAGCGATTCGAAAGCGCAATCTGCACCCAAAAAAACGCCTCCGTCTGAATAGCTGAATTCAAAATGATACCATTAAGCCCAAAATTTCGACATATTTAGAGAGTTTTGATAATAACATTTTTGATTACATCCGTTGCCAGCTTCCTTCTACACCCTGACAACGATTTAAAGCATACATTCCTATTTCATTCTGCAACAAAGATTAGTGGCAGGAACAGAAAACATCTCCTGTTCCAGAAAGCCCTCGGGGTTTTCCTCCTTAGCTTGCATTTTATTAAGAGGAGACTCAAATCTCCATCAAGCTGCCATACACTGTCACCGCAAAGCATTTCGGCAATGAGTATCCCCAGCGCTACACCAAAACGCACCTTCGGAAACAAAAGAGATTTCCTGAAGCTACGGCAAAGGTGGAATAGCTCCTCAGAAGCAACAGCCCTCAGCAAACTTTATGAAAATCCGGGCCTACGCTCCAGCAGATGCACGCGTAGCCATCATTCACAAACTGTTGCGAGCTCTTATCCGGGGAAAAGGTGGGGGAACAAAGGAAAACCACATGCTATTGTTTAGTTTGACTCCGCAATGCATTTAATCTACATGGGGTTGGAACGTTACGCAGCAAAACTCTTCAGCTACCAGAAATTACGCATACGAACACCAGCAAAACCCATTCCCCGAACGGGGAAATGCTGTTTTAAAGATCTTATCTGTGCCCCACACAGCGCAGAAATTCTCCAGCACGCAGCCGAAAGATGTCACTAGCACTTCCGACCCCACACCCCCAAGGGGATCGGATCAATGCAAGAATACCAGCACTCACGAAACCACGGAAAGCCAAAGCTGATGAGCTTCACCAACTTGACCTTGAGCTACCTACCGGAGCTTTTGCCAGCGAGCGAACAAGCCTGCAACAGACCCGGGGGTCCTGAGCAGAGGGAAGACCCACCCAGACCCCTATAACCATGGCATCTCACAGACTCTTGGGGCCTGTCAACAGTGTCTGTCTACCCTTGATGCGTTCGAAGACGATAACGTGACAAGACACAGTTTATGAGCTGCCAGAGTTATTCCAGTAAATCCATAGGGACGACAACAGTTTCAGCTACATAAATTCCGCCCCTAAAGTTGCACAACTCCCTTCCCAGCCCCCTTACCAACTGTGTGCACAGTAACGCGGACTACACACGTGTCACCGGGAGAACAGCTTTGGTGCGTGGCTCCAGAACAACCCTGACCAGCTCAGAATCATAGAACATGTTGGGTTGGAAGGGACCTTTGAAGGCTGTCTAGCCCAGCCCCCCTGCAGTGAGCAGGGACATCTTCAACTAGATCAGGTCGCTCAGAGCCTCATCCAGCCTGGCCTTGAACGTCTCCAGGGATGGGGCCTTCATGGATCTGCAGATGAGGCATCAGCCGGGTGGGCAGGCAGATCCACCCCGGCGCAAGCGAAGATCCACCTTCCTAAACATCGTATTTCTCCTTCTAAGGCACCCGTTGCAATCTCCTGGTCTCCAACGAGTTCATCCCTACTTCTCAAGCTCCTTTATACCACTTTTTTTCCAGGTCGCAGAGCACGCTGCCTGCTGTCGGGGCCCCCAAGAGACCTGAGCTCACCCCCCCCCCCCCGCCCCGGCAGGTGCCAGCATCAACCCTTCTCACCAGGGTAAGGAGTACGTGCAGACGAGCGATGTCATGGCTGGAGCAGCTGGGTGACATCATGGCCAGCGCAGCACCGCCAGCACCCTCGCCCCAACGTGAGCCTCCCCCCGGCTTGGCAGGGGGGAGCTGTGGTTTATCTTCTCGCCCACCTTTGGCACAGCCCCGTCCTCATCCCTCCTTCGGTCTGGGGAGGGGGTGTGCTGGCGCACGCCGGTGGTTGGAAGGTTTCAGCAGGCAGGCGGAATGAAACGGTGAAGAAAGAAGCTTTTCAGAGGGGGAGGCGGGGAGGGGGAGGCACACACGTATTAAACAAATCATCTGTTTGGAGCGCTGGCTCCTACTTGTTCTCGGTTATATTATTCACTCAAGAGTGGATTAATCCATCACGGCAAAGGAATCTCCTGATCTCAGAGATAAAGGCAACAAGTCATGCACTGACTGTCTGTGGGTCCTCCTGAAAATCGCCAGCCTCTCTCATACCCTTATTTGGGCCGATCTATCATCTCTTAACAAACAAGAAGAAAAAAAAAAAAGAAATAAAAACTGAAAAAAATACCACCTGATTACAGTAACTTTACTCAGGAAAACCTAGCTTGGATCAATCTGGAAGCAAGTAAGGGATTTTGACTGGGAAGAACCATCTTCAGCTTGTTTCAGAAGGGGCCACGTTAACTGTCCTCCTTCCTTGCTGCAGCTGCCCAGATGGGACTTGTCCTCACGAGAGGACCCCCACACACACACACTTCCCTGGGGGTTACCTCCTGAACCAGTGTGTAAAAAAACCCCCGTAATTTCTTTTAAGATTCTTTAGAGTGAGACCTTTTAGACAAATGACGTGCTTCACTCGGTGGGGAGTGGGAAAGTACCATCCCCTTGCAAGAACAAGAGCATCTCCAGCTAGAGTGGGTTGCACTGGGGCACAAGGTGCCTACACAAGATACAATGACGCTCTCCAGCAGCAAGGATGTCTCCAGCATCCATTCGTCCTTCAGTGCTTTAGCAACCCACGGCTGGCTTTGCCACGGCAAAACACCCCCAAAACACCCCAAAAACTTAAACTAGTGGTTCCCAGCCCCTCCGCAGAGCCTGTTTCTCAATGAGGGGCTGCACAAGATACGATGACACTCTCCAGCAGCAAGGACATCTCCAGCATCCATTCATCCTTCATCACTTTAGCAACCCACAGCTGCCTTGCCAAGGCAAAACACCCCCAAAACACCCCAAAAATTTAAACTAGTGGTTCCCGGCCCCTCCACAGAGCCTGTTTCTCAACGAGGGGCCACTCGCCACATCAACACTTTTCCCCTCCTTTAGCGTTCTTTGGTGTTTTACAGGTTCGCTGCGAGGAAAACCACGTCTGCGAGGCAGGCAGACTTTGTACGACTGCAAGGTAGGAAATATTAAACTCCTCTTTGAATTAAGCAAATAAGGCTCAACCGCGCGGTTCATTATCAGATGCAATGGTTGAAGTCTGCGGGGGAAAACTCAACAGCAAAAGGCAGGGTATAAATCAAAGGCGTGACCTGGCAGACAGGTGAGGTTTCACCTACGGAGCCCAGCGCCGACTGCTGCCAGGAGGGACTGTCTCCTTCCCCAGGTCTGGAAGAAAATATTCCAATCTTGCTCTGGGTTTGGGGGTGGGGGGAATATTAATATTCCCACACACACCCCGCTTTAGTGAGCTAAACGGGTTTAATCAGGCATTTCTAGCAAGGGGCAGGAGATGGAGGGGGGGGAACGGCAAGACCCCCCCACACCCCTCTGCAAGGGAACCAGCTCCTGGCTCAGCCACAGCATCCAGAGCGCAGGTTTATGAGACGGCGAAGCCAATTTAAGAGCCGGCTGCTGCCAAAAGGGGCCGGTCCCCACCCCACCGCCCCCACCCCCTCGGGCCCCCAGAGGCCTCCCCAGTCATCGGGGTGGAAGATTTAGCAATTCTAACTGCGGGGCAAGATCCAGCGGAAAGTTTGGGGCTTGTTTTTTTTGGTGATTTTTTTTTTTTCCTTCCTTTGGAAGGGTTAGCTGGAGTCACTCCCCTGCGGCTTCTCCGCCGCCGGATTCCCACAGCGGGGAAGAGGCAGGAACGTACCTGCCACCTCCTGCAGCAGCGAGTCCTCGACTGAGCTGTAACGTGAAACTGCGCCCAAGCAGCCAGGGAATGGGGGGAAAAGGGAAAAAAAAAAAAAAAAAAATAGAGTCCCACCTGGCCAGAAGAGCTCTGAGACATCTCGTAGGTATGGGAAATGGGAAAACAACCCACCTTGCATGATTATTTTCCCTCCTGTTGAAAGACAGAAGATATTTCTCGCGGAGAAAGAGCAAGCAGGGGCTTAATGGAAAAGACAGGTGGTCTGGATGCACAAGTCTCAATCCCTAGTAGGGCTGAACAAGCAGTTTGCCCTGAAGTGATAACTGTCACAGGAGAGTCATCATCCGCAGCGGAAAGGGAGAAGCGAGCTGGGGAAACCGAGTGGGAAACTCTGACACACACAGCCCGGGAAGTTGTACTGAGCCATCTACCAAGGAAATTACTGGAAGAACACTCAACTGGTTAAAAAAAAAAAAAAAAAATAAATAGATATATACAGACACACAGAGGAAACTATCTATTCTAACCATTCTTGGGTAGCTGGAGACCTCTCGTTAGCTCAAGTAATACAGCAAAGAGGTTTTTTTGCTTGAGGACCTTTGCCAAGGACAAACGCTATCCCAGAGTGAAGGACGCAGGCAAAGCGGACACACAATACCAGGGCTTGCTTGGGGAGGCCACCAGGAGAGCATCAGGCAAGTAGGAAAGGGAACATACCTGGAAACAGACTGAGTACCTGCTCACCCATGAGCAAGCTAGATCAAAATAGCCAAAAGAAAAAAAAAAAAAGTACGCGGAGAATACCATTTGTACCAGCTTTAGCATTTGGGATTGCAAAAGAAGCTGGAAATCCCCATTCGAAGAGGAAATTTGACGAATTCCACTTCGTACAAGATTCAAAGTCTTTAACAAAGATTTTTAAGCTCCACAAGGCAGCGTTTTTGACCAGTCTCCCCCCACTTGCAGACAGGGATTGGCTCAGAAGCTCCCCGTCCCCCTGGAACACTGAGGAAAACCAGAAAACCAACAGAAAAACAAGCAGGGAAAGCGGTGTGACTCAGCTGGAGGGAGCCGCTCACTAGTCAACAGATCATAAGCAAAGCAACAGACAAAAAACTGACTCTACATATAAAGGTCAAGTTTACAGTATCAATTAATTCATACAAATTAGACGTTGCCTAACAAAAGGCATCAGGCAGGTTTCTGAGCTGCGTGCAGCGCGCCGATTAAAGCGATTCCATATAAAACGTTATCTGAAATACCAGATCTCCACAGGTTTGTGGGCGAAGACTCGCTCAGACTCGGGGCTTCTGGTACTAAACCAGAAGTTTCGAAGCCTCGCCTGAACCAAGTTCACCACCAACGCCACTCGCAGCTCAGGCAGCCGCCAAATTCATTTCAGCGGTCTTGGTAACGACCAAGGACTTCATTAGGCAAAGCAGGTCTGCTCAGGGATAGGCAGAGGAGGATTTATGAGATGACGAACACCGGTACGGCTGTGCGCTTGGGCGAGCGAATCAATTGCTGTGCTTCACAATTTCCACATCTGCAGAAGCCGTCTTTAAACAAGTCAGTGTATTTTTAAGCTCTGACAGTTAAAATCCTCAAGTGACATCACCTGAAGTTGGAGCACAGCTGCCTTATTCCTCCGGCACGCCAGCGAGCCAAAGTAAGCATGAGCCTCAGTTTATAGGCTTACAGCACACCTCCAGATAATGAAAGCGCTGCTGGGATTTGCCCCGTAGCAGAGTCAGGCCTCTCCTTACGCGTTCCCCCCCCCCCCACCTTGGGTCTTGGGGCAAGAAACACAAAGTTTAGTCCCAGCACACCCCAGCAAGCCAGCAGAGGGAGCACGCAGGAATCCCAGCCTCCAGAAGGCAAAAAGAACCAAGAGCGCCAGGTAGAGCTGGCGTCCCACCAAAACCCCAGCGCTCGCAAAAGGATGAAAAACAACCAAAATTGCACGAGGGACAGCAAAAAAACCAAACCACCCCCCCCCCACTCCAACCTGTTGCACCGAGGCCGCCCCGCGCGGGCATGAGCACGGCTGTTTACAAGCTCTCAGGGCAGCTTAAGGGCGTAAATCGCCTTAATCCAAGCAACAAAGCTATCGCGCTCATCCTTGGGTGAATTACTAATCCCTCGCACTAGAGCGGTTCCCCCTCAGAGGTGGGGGAAAAAAAAAAAAAATAAATACCTTTTCACATTAATCCAGCAGGTAAAGCAGTGGATCCCCTCTCGGCACGTCTATCTGCGAGCCCGGCTTTAAATAACCGAATAGTTTTGAGCAACAGTCATGGCTTTCTTACGGCTGCTTCGCAAGCCCGCGGGTTTTTCTGGGCTACAGACCGAGCCAGTCGGAGGCTTCCCTCTTGTTTTGGAGAGGGGATTAAAAGGAAAATGTTATCAAGGCCTCCCCACAGGACAGGCTCGCAACCGCTTTAAAAAAAGCCGGGGTTTGGTTTCGACGCGTTGGAAATCACACGCGCACGGCGCTGGCCGCCTCTTTTAGCTTGGCGGAACAAAAGCAGGCTGGTTGTAATGAGGGCATATAATATCAAGTTTAACAGAACAGCATTAAGAAATCGGGCCGCGAAGCGTTTACCGCGACTTCGAGGCGAGCATTTTTGGAATATAGCGATGCGACGGAGTGGGCCGTTGCCCCCAGCAACTGCTATTACAAGAGCACTTTTCCCTCCCGAAAGAAGTCCATCCCAGAAGTCGGCAACTGTCAAAACACCGGAGTGGTGGGAGATGAGCAGGGAAAGCAAGCCGGCTCCGCGCAGCTCGGCTCGAAGCCGCGGCGCGACGGGATTACCTGCTTTGTTCAAAGAGAACGGCGGGCCACGAAGGACAAAACCACTGAGAACAAGAGCTTACGCGCTCCCAGTAACCCCAGTGACCAGCGGCTGCGGAGCGACAACCCTGGCGTTTGGGTTAGTAAATTGTATTTCTGGTGCATGTGTGAAAGAGACAACTCGCTGAGTAAACACCCCTTCAGAGCTGACAGTTTTACAGCCGCAGGCTCGGCTACTCCTTCTCAGAAGCCTCCTCTCGCATCGACGCAGCAAATCATTTGGGGAAAGCAGTAAAAAGAAGAAGGGGGAAAAAAAAAAAAAACAAACCCAAAGCTACATAAAGCCATCACATTTACCCGTTCGCCAATCCTTTAAAAAGTTACGAGGCAGGGGCAACATAAACATCGCCTGTTTTCTGCCTCACAGCTGAAAGTTGTGCAGGTCAGGTCTGAAAAAACACTTCCCTTTAGGTTTAAAAACCATCAATATTGGAGGCATGCAACAGTCGCCTGGAAAGTTCCTTCATTAAAACTCAGCAACTGTGTAACTTTTTTTTTTTTTTTTCCTCTTTTTTTCTGGCAGAGAGACAGACAAAGCAAGCAAAAGCAACCTGGAATTCAAGAGCTTGAAGGATGGAGGCACCTTAATGCAAAAAAAAAAAAAAAAAAAAAAAAAACAGAAGTAAAAATAAAAAATCAGAGTTAAGATGCCAGGGTGCTGCACAGCCGGAGCCCTGGGGCATCCCCCGCCAGCGCCTGCCCTTCGCCCGCTCCGACGGCGGAGAAAAGCCACCTCACGGATTAAAAACAAGCGCGGAGATTATCAGTTTTACGGGCGGTTAAGAGAGGCTGGCCGCGACCCCCCCCCCCCACTCCCCCGGCCTTCAAACATTTTCCTGACAAAAATAGAGCCGAGCCCGAGCGGCGAACGCTGCGAAGGGAGAGCGTAAATCAGTAACAGACCGGCGGCGCAGCGCAGGAACGGCGCTCGGGGAGGGATCTATTTCCCAACTCACCACGGCGCCGGCCGCGGAGCGGGAGAAACGGCTGGGGAAAAAGAAAAAAAAAAAAAAAATTAAAAAAAAAAAAAAAAAGAGCCTCGGGGGACAGAAAAAAGAATAAAAAAAAAAAAATTAAAAATAAGGAGTCGGATGGTCGGAATAAAGGAGCGCGACGAGCCCCTCCGGCCGTGCCTCACGCCTTCCCGCCACCGCCTCCCCTCAGGTGCCGCCGGACGGGGCTCTGCCTCCCCGCCGTCCCGTCCCCCCCCCGCAACCCGCCGCCCCCGGCAGCCTGACAGGAGCCGCCGGGATCCCGCCGAGCCGCCACCTGCGGCCGCCTCCCGTCCCCTCCCTCCCCTCCGCGCCCCGCCGGCCGGCCGCCCGCTCGTCCCCTCAGCCGGCGGGAAGCGAGCGGCCGCCCTTTACCTCCCAGCGGCGGCCGGTCCCGGTCCCGCTCGGCGGCGGCTCCCCAGGACATTCCAGGCTGGGGCGGGCGACCCGGCGGGCGGGAGCCGCCATCCAACGCCGCCCGGCCGCGCCGCTTATCTCTCACCACCACCGCCCCCCCACCCCCCCCCACCCCGCCCCGGCTCCCACCGGCGCCCCGTGTCGGAGGAGGCGGTGGCGGCGGCGGCTCCTCCCCGCCCCGCCCCGCGGAGCGTACCAAGGACCGCCGGCGGGGGGGACGGGGACGGGGGCCGGGCCCGGCGGCGGGGAACGGGGATCCGCGGCACGGGGCGGGGTGGGGGGGAGCGCTGGCGGCAGCGGGCACCCGGCGGGCGTGAGCCCTGCACCGGGCACCCTTCCACCCGGGCACCCTTCCACGGTGCACCCTGCAGCGGGCACCCTTCCACCCGCGCACCGTGCAGCCACATACCCTGCACCCATAGAATCATGGAATGGTTGGGGATGGAAGGGACCTTAAAGCCCAGCCAGTTGCCACCCCCCGCCCTGAGCAGGGACACCTCCCACCAGCCCAGGTTGCTCCAAGCCCCCTCCAACCTGGCCTTGAACCCCTCCAGGGATGGGGCAGCCACAGCTTCTCTGGGCAACCTGGGCCAGGGGCTCACCGCCCTCACAGCCAAGAATTTCTTCCCAATATCCCATCTCAATCTCCCCGCTTTCAGTGTAAAACAATTCCCCCTCATCCCATGGCTCCCCTCCCCGATCCAGAGTCCCTCCCCAGCTTTCCTGGAGCCCCTTGAGGGACTGGAAGGGGCTGGAAGGTCTCCCCGGAGCCTTCTCTTCTCCAGGCTGAACCCCCCCAGCTCTCTCAGCCTGTCCTCCCAGCAGAGGGGCTCCAGCCCCCCCAGCATCTCCGGGGCCCTCCGCTGGACCCACGCACCGTGCGACCATGCACCCTTGCAACCGCAAGAAACCCCTTGGTGGGGCAAAAAGGGGGCTGAAAACGGTCAAAAAGGGGGTTTATCGCCACTTGGATCGCTACGCATCCGGGACGCTCCCCTCGTTTGCGGCGTAATTTAATATGAAGGGCTTGCCAAGTCGCCCAGCGTTAGACCTCATCAGCAGGATTAAAAAAGTCCCACCTTGCCCTGCACCCAGACCCTCGCTGCTTCCCCAGCCCTTTCCGAAAGGCCCAAAATACGCCCCAAATGCCTCAGTTTGGGGGAATTTACTAAATTTTGGTCGCATCTGCATGTGGAGGTTGAGCTGGAAAGGGATTTATCCCGAGGAGGGTTTCGCGTGGAAAGAAAGGCTTCAGCAGCACGTGGAGCGGGGCCGGAAAGAAACACAGCTCCTGTGTTTAAAAGGAAAAGAAAAATAGGCTTTTTTTTCTTTTTCCAAAAAAAAAAAGAAAAAACCACCATTGGAACAAAGTTTCTTGAGTTTTGGGCAAACCTGCAAACCTACCCTGTGTTTACCAGCCCTAATTTTATCCCTCAGGAGGTTTCCTGTAGGACGTCATTATTTCCACAAGTGTAAAAGGGGAAAAAAATAAAGAAAACGAGGACTAGAAACGTCCTCGGCGGATTAAAAATCCTTTTTAATCCAAAGGAAACGCCCCAAAACCAAACCAAAAGCGGGTTTGGCTCGGACGGGGAGTTAAATCACTTGATTTGTGGTGGCCACCAGAAAAGCCGAGGACTTGAAGATCCTTCTCATTGCAGAAGCGAGATGGCCAAGCCTGGTTTTTTTGGGGTAAAAATAATCAAAATCGAGACTCTAACGATGGGCTTTCGCAGGACGGGGATGCTGCCAAATCACGTTTCCTCCCCGTACAATTTTTGGGGCGTTTTATTCCCCTCCAAATCCCCTCCTCGGGCGCTATTTGCATGAGAATACCCTCTTTGGGGGCGGGGGGGGGGAACTGCTGCTTAATTAGAGAACAGCAATCGCTTTAATTAGCATGTCTCCATGCTCCCTGCTATTTTGCATGGATTCAAATGAGATGCTCATTAGGGAGCAGGCGCCCGGACAAGCTACGCCCTTTAGCTGAGCGCTAACCCAATTAACCTTGACGAGGCACAACCGTGCCGGGGCTTTGGCCAGCACCGGGCTTCGTGCCCGCGCCAGGAGGTGCCGAACCGCTCGCGGCGACCCGCTCCCTTCCACCCGCCCCCTTCGACCCGCTCCCTGCGACCCCCGCGCTTCGGCACGCTGCGACGCGCTCACCGGCAGGCCTGGTCTTGCCGATGGCCAAGAAGGCTTCGGCCTTCGGCGGGATTTCGGCTTTGCGATGGCGTGTTTCCTTCCTTGCAAGGTTTCCTTCCTTCCCAGATTTTCCTCCTTGCAAGGTTTTCCTCCTTGAGAGGTTTCCTTCCTCGCGAGGTTTCCATCATCGCAAGGTTTCCATCATTGCAAGGTCTTCCTCCTCGCAAGGTTTTCCTCCGTGTGAGGTTTCCGTCCTCACAAGATTTCCTTCCTTGCAAGGTTTCCATCATTGCAAGGTTTTTTTCCTCCTCGCAAGATTTCCTTCCTCCCAAGGTTTCCTTCCTCCCAAGGTTTCCTTCCTCCCAAGGTTTTCCTCCTCTCACGGTTTCCATCATCGCAAGGTTTCCTTCTTTGCAAAGTTTCTCACCTCACAAGGTTTTCCTCCTCACAAGGTTTTCCTCCACGCGAGGTTTCCGTCCTCTCAAGGTTTTCCTCGTTGCATGGTTTCCTTCCTTGCAAGGTTTTTCCTCCTTCAAGGTTTTACTTCCTCGCAAAGGTTTTCCTCCATGTGAGGTTTTTCCTCCATTTGAGGTTTTCCTCCTCGCAAGTTTTTCTTCCTCACAAGGTTTCCTTCCTCGCAAGGTTTCCATCATTGCAAGGTTTTTTTCCTCCTCGCAAGTTTTTCCTCCTCGCAAGAGTTCCTTCCTCCCAAGGTTTCCTTCCTCCCAAGGTTTTCCTCCTCTCAAGGTTCCCTTCATCGCAAGGTTTCCTTCTTTGCAAAGTTTCTTTCCTCGCAAGGTTTTCCTCCGTGTGAGGTTTCCGTCCTCACAAGGTTTCCTTCCTTGCAAGGTTTTTTCCTCCTTGCAAAGTCTTTCCTCCTCGCAAGATTTCCTTCCTCCCAAGGTTTTCCTCCTCACAAGGTTTACTTCCTCCCAAGGTTTTCCTCCTCGCATGGTTTCCATCATTGCAAGGTTTTTCCTCCTTCAAGTTTTTACTTCCTCGCAAGGTTTTTCCTCCATGTGAGGTTTTTCCTCCATTTGAGTTTTTCCTCCTCACAAGGTTTTCCTTCCTCACAAGATTTCCTTCCTTGCAAGGTCTCCTTCCTCCCAAGGTTTCCTTCCTCCCAAGGTTTTCCTCCATGTGAAGTTTTCCTCCATCTGAAGTTGTTCCTCCGTGCACGGTTCCCTTCCTCGCAAGCTTTTCCTCCTTTTCCTTTCCCCCTCGCTGCTGGGATTTGGGATCAGAAATGGGGGGGATGCCCCCAAGAGCCCCCCTCCCTCCCTGGGGACCTTCAGGCCCTTCCCGCGCCCCTTCCCCGCGTGTCCCCGGCACCGTTGCGGGCGGACGCACGGGAGATGAGGGGCAGGACAACGCTCTCAGGGCAGGAGCGCTGGGATCCAGGAGTCTCCTTTGTTTCTCCGTGCCGGCATGGTCACAGTGAGGTGATTTTTTTTTTTTTCATTTTTTTTTCGGGTTTTTTTTTTTTTTTTTTTTTTTTTCATTTCTCCTTCCCCGTAATCCCATCGTCTTGTCACGGTTCCCCGGGAAGCGCGGCTGCTCCGAACAAAGCCCCCGGAGCATCCCGGCTTCCCGGAGGGGGTTTTGCAGCTGCGCCTCGGAGCGTGACCGATCGGGAATGAGCCTTCGCAGCGCGTCTAATGCCGTTTGGACAGGGAGCCTTTCATCCGCTCGTGGGAGCGGGGCCCCGGCATTGAGCTGGCAGCTCCTTGCGCTCCGGCCCTCGGCGCTCCCAACCTGGCGGGAGCCATCCGGCACCGCCGCAGCAGCGTTGGGCTGAGCGAGGTGGGGACCGGGGTCCTCTCCTTGCCCCGCTGCGGGTTTGGGGAGGGGGAAGGCTGTGGGCGCACAGACCAGGGGCAGCGGCCGGGGGCTGAGGATGGGAGATGGTCTCCATCACCATGGACTGGGCACCGTCACCCCATCCTGGGTTCCATGAGGTTCCTTGTCCCAGTCCCCATCGCCTACATCCCCAGCAGGTACCTCCTCCCAGTCCCCATCACCTTGTCCTGGTTTCTGCCACACCGTCCCGGCCCCCATCACCTCATCCCACTCCCCATCACCTTGTCCCCACCAGGTACCTCATCCGGGTCCACATCACCCCATCCCCACCAGGTACCTTGTCCCCGTTCCCATCACCCTGCCTCCAGCAGGCACTTTGTCCCAGACCTCATTGCCCCATCCCCAGTAGATACCTCATCCTGGTCCTCACCCTGTCCCCAGCAGGTACCTTGTCCAGGTCCCCATCACCCTGTCTCCAGCAGGCACCTCACACAGGTCCCATCGCCCCATCCCTGTCCTCCCCATAGATTCCTTGTCCTGGTTCCTATCACCTTGCCCTGGTCCCCATCACCTCACCCCAGTCCCTGTCAGGTGTCTTGTCGCAGTCCTCATCACCTTGTCCTGGATCCCACCACCCCATCCCAGTCCCCGTCAGGTACCTCATCCCAGTCCCCTTCACCTTGTCCCAGTCCCCACTCGGTACCTTCCCCTGGTCCCCATCACCCCGTCCTGTCCCCAGCAGACACCTCATCTCCCCATCCTGCTCCCCCCATGGGGCTGGCCCGGCTCCCCCCAGGCTGCCCCATTGCCCATCGACACCCGAGGATGTCCAGGGAGGGAAGGTTTCGGGGATCCCTGCTGGGAAGGGGACAGTGGGTGCCAGCCAGCTGCCTGGTGCCCCCCTACCTTGGTGATGGAGGTAGTGTTGGGTGGCACCAGCTACTGAACGTGCCCTGCAGTGCAGCGGGCACTTGGGTGAGTGGGGAAACCGAGGCACGGAGCAGGAACGGGTGGGGAGCCGGTGGCAAGTTGTACGGGCGCAAAGGCTGGAGGGACATCAGGCTGGAGCACACGTGGGCACACACCTCACCTGGGAAGAGAAGACAAAGGAGAAGAGAAGATGAAGACGAAGAGAAGATGAAGAGATGAGAAGAGGCAAGATAAGATGAAGATGATGAGGAGAGAAGACGAAGAGAGAAGAGACAAGACGAGACAACAGAAGGAGAGGAAAAGGGGAGGAGGGGGAGAAGGACAAGTAGAGGAAGAGGAGAAGGACAAGTAGAGGAAGGGGAGAAGAAGGAGGAGGACAAGAACAAGGATGAGAAGGAGAAGGAGGATGAGGATGAGAAGAAGGATGAGAAGGAGAAGGAGGAGAAGAAGGAGAAGGAGAAGGAGGAGGAGGAGGAGGAGGAGGAGGAGGAGGAGGAGGAGGAGAAGAGCTGTTGGCTCCAGAGAAGACGTATCTCCCCGTGAGCTTTGCCAGCCCATCACTTCAGGGATCGGACAGGTTTTTTTGTTGGTTTATTTTTCCCCCAGTGAAAAGTGGCTTTTTGACCCGAACACACGTTTTCATAGAGAAGGTTTATTTTGGCTGAAAGCCTTTTTTTTTTTCCCCCTATTAAAAAGAAAAATGGCACGGCTGGTGGGAAGGGTCACTTCTGTAAAAGTTTTTTTTCTTTCCAAAAAAAAAAATAAATTGGCTTTTTTTTTCATCAGAAATACCTCTGCGGGAGGCTTGGGGAGTGAATCATTCCCGAAATCCCCTGTCCCACGCCGTGCCTGGTCCTGCCCGGCTTTATCATCTCTCCCTGCAGCAAACGCCCAGCGACAGCGAAAAAAAAAAAATAGAATTATTAGAAAATACTCTTTTTTCTGTAATTTTTACGGTCGACCAGAGGACGTTTTTGCCCCGTTTTATTACATTTTGGTCATTTTAACCCCACAGAGCCGCTCTGGCGCTGGGTCCAAAAATTGCCCCGATCTTTAGGAAGGAGCAAAGAATGGCCCCGTGCAGATGTTGGGTTTCTCGGAGCATTGGGGTTACCTCCAAGAGGAACCTGGACCTGCTGGGGGTGGGACAGACCTCACTGCACCCCCCCTTGGTAGGTTCTGGGGGTGATAAGAGGCCTTCACGGTCCTCAGGACCTCCCCAGCTCCCTTCTGCCCCAAGCCAGAGCTGGGCTGAGCTTCACTGCAGGTTGTCTTCAACCATGGATGAACCTCTGGATGGTGTTGCAGATAGCTTGTCTCCCTGTCTTCCGGAGGGACCTTGGACCCATGGTGTAGGTAGCTTGTCTCCAGCCATGTCTCCTGGATGGACCTCAGGCCGATGTTGCAGGTAGCTTGTCCCCAGCCTTGTCGCCTGGATGGACCTCAGGCCGATGTTGCAGGTAACTTCTCCCTGATCATGTCTCCAGCCCCATAATCTGGATGAACCTCTGACTGGTGTTCACATAGCTTGTCTCCAGTCCTATTCCAAGTCTTATTTCCTGCATGGACCTCAGACCAACATAGGTGGCTTCTCCCTGCAGTTTCCAGCCCCATCTCCTTCATGGCCTTCAGGTCAACATTACAGGCAGGTCTTCTCCAGCCCTGTCTATAGCCCCATCTCCCGGATGGACCCTGAACCTGCACTGCAGGTAGCTTATCTCCAGCCCTGCTTCCAGCCTCATCTCCTGGTTGGACCTCAGACCTATGCTGTATTTAGCTTCTCCTCAACTCTATCTCCAGCCCAGCATCTTGGCTAGTCCTGAAAAAGATGTTGTAAGTTGCTCGTCTCCATTCCTATCTCCATGAAGGACCTCAAACTGTTGCTGCAGGTACCTGCTCTCCATCCCTGTCTTCCTCATGGATCCCAGATCAATGCTGCAGGTACCTGCTCTCCATCCCCACCTCCTTGAAGGACCTCAAACTGGTGCTGCAGGTACCTGCTCTCCATCCCCACCTCCTTGAAGGACCTCAAACTGGTGCTGCAGGTACCTGCTCTCCATCCCCACCTCCTTGAAGGACCTCAAACTGGTGCTGCAGGTGCCTGCTCTCCATCCCCACCTCCTTGAAGGACCTCAAACTGATGCTGCAGGTACCTGCTCTCCATCCCCACCTCCTTGAAGGACCTCAAACTGATGCTGCAGGTACCTGCTCTCCATCCCTACCTCCTTGAAGGACCTCAAACTGATGCTGCAGGTACCTGCTCTCCATCCCCACCTCCTTGAAGGACCTCAAACGGATGCTGCAGGTACCTGCTCTCCATCCCCACCTCCTTGAAGGACCTCAAACTGATGCTGCAGGTACCTGCTCTCCATCTGTGTCCTCCTGAAGGACCTCAGGCCACTTCTGCAGCCCATCTCCACCTTCTCTGAGCTCCCCAAACCCAACCTACCACCTCACCTCACTGACAGCATCCATCCCCAACCCTGGCTAGACCCGGCTCATGGTGGACACCCCTTTAGGGGCCAAGACCGTGGCGGAGGGAGAACAGGAGACAGGCGAGGGGATGGAGCGCCTTCAAAATTGACACCATATGGCTGTTCCTTATCCCTGGGCCCAGTAAATAGGTCTTTCATGCTGTGCCGGTTGCCATAGGAGCAAACACGCAGGAAATATCCCAGATAACTCGAATAGTGGCGAAAACATATGTTTTGGATAAAACCCGGCAGAAAATCGCCCTGTTTAACCCCTCCAAGGCGTTTTACCCGCATGGTTTTAACCCCTTTCTGCATCTGCGTGCATGTACAGGGTGGGGAAACTGAGGCACGTCGGTTCTCCATCCCCTTGTCACCCAGCGGTGGGAAATCGGGTGGGTTTCTTGCAACAAAGCGCAATTGCTGACAGGTCCCTGGCATCATCTTGCCTCCCCCTCCTCCTCCTCCTCCTCCCCGGAGCCCCTTATCAAGACGGATGGCTGGATACAAGGCCGCACGCTCACTCCGCAAGCATTTCGCTTTGATTTGCCAAGGAATTTGCTTTGCTTTTGCTTTTCTTTTTTTTTTTTTTTTTTATACCTCTTTTTCTTTCTTTTTCCAGCCTCGGCCGAACCTTTCCTTATCGCATCTGGCGCGCAGCGGGCCCCCAGCGCTCCCCCTGGCCGCCCTCCAAGCGCCGAATGCGGAGCCGCCGGCCAAGCTGCTGCGGCGCAGCCAGGTTTCCCAGCGCCGCGGCGTCCCGCGAGCAAACCGACGGGCCCTCGTGCTATGCGTGCTCTCGGGTAAGGGGAAACTGAGGCACAAAGAGCCTGAAAAGCTGCTGCGGCTGTTCCCGGCTCCTGCGACGTGGCTTCGCGCATCCCCCTGTGCTGCAAGTGTCCCTGCGTGCTGCAAACATCACTGCATTCTGCAAGCATCCCTGCGCTCTGCAAACATCCCCGCATGCTGCAAGCAGCCAAACCTGCTGCAAGCATCCCTGTGCACCACAAATATCCCCGTGCACTGCAACATCCCTGCATGCTGCGAGCATCCTCGTGTGCTGCAAGCATCCCTGCGCATTGCAAACATCCCTGTGCGTTGTGAGCATCCCTGCGCGCTGCAAACATTCCCACATGCTGCAAATATCCCCGTGCACTGCAACATCCCCGTGTGCTGCAAACATCCCCGTGAGCTGCCAGCATCCCTGCATGCTGCTGTGAGCATCCCTGCATCCTGCGAGCATCCCTGCCTGCAGCAAGGACCCCTGCATGCCACAAACATCCCTGTGCAACGCAAATCTCCCCATGTGGTGCAAGCATCCCTGCATCCTGCGAGCATCCCTGTCTGCTGCAAACACCTCTGCGCCCTGCGAGCATCCCTGCGCGCTGCTGCAAGCACCCCTGCATGCCACAAACATCCCTGTGCAACGCAAACCTCCCTGCCTGCTGCAGGCATCCCTGCCTGCTGCGAGCATCCCTGCATCCTGGGAGCATCCCTGCTTCCTGCGAGTATCCCTGCCTGCTGTGAGCATCCCTGCATCCTGCGAACATCCCTGCATCCTGTGAACATCCCTGCTTCCTGTGAGTATCCTTGCATCCTGTGAGCATCCCTGCATCTTGCAAGTATCCCTGCATCTTGCAAGCATCCCTGCTTCCTGCGAGTATCCCTGCATCCTGCAAGCATCCCTGCATCTTGCGAGCATCCCTGCTTCCTGCGAGTATCCCTGCATCCTGCGAGCATCCCTGCATCCTGCGAGCAGCCCTGCATCCTGTGAGCAGCCCTGCCTGCTGTGAGCATCCCTGCCTGCTGCAAGCATCCTGGCCTGCTGTGAGCATCCCTGCATCCTGTGAGCATCCTTGCCTGCTGCGAGCACCCCTGCATGCCACAAACATCCTTGTGCAATGCAAATCTCCCCATGTGGTGTGAGTATCCCTGCATCCTGCGAGCATCCCTGCCTGCTACAAATACCTCTGTGCCCTGCAAGCATCCCTGCCTGCTGTGAGCATCCCTGCATCCTGTGAGCATCCCTGCATCCTGCGAGCATCCCTGCATCCTGCGAGCATCCCTGCTTCCTGCGAGCATCCCTGCCTGCTGCAAACACCTCTGCACCCTGCAAGCATCCCTGTGTGCTGCTGCAAGCACCCCTGCATGCCGCAAACATCCCTGCGCAACGCAAACCTCCCTGTGTGGTGCGAGCATCCCTGCCTGCTGCGAGCATCCCTGCATCCTGCGAGCATCCCTGCCTGCTGCGAGCATCCCTGCCTCCTGCGAGCATCCCTGCCCACTGCGAGCATCCCTGCTTTCTGTGAGCATCCCTGCCTGCTGTGAGCATCCCTGCATCCTGCGAGCATCCCTGCCTCCTGCGAGCATCCCTGCCCACTGCGAGCATCCCTGCTTTCTGTGAGCATCCCTGCCTCCTGTGAGCATCCCTGCATCCTGTGAGCATCCCTGCTTCCTGTGAGCATCCCTGCTTCCTGCGAGTATCCCTGCTTCCTGCGAGTATCCCTGCATCCTGTGAGCATCCCTGCATCTTGCGAGCATCCCTGCATCCTGCGAGCATCCCTGCTTCCTGCGAGTATCCCTGCTTCCTGCGAGCATCCCTGCATCTTGCGAGCATCCCTGCATCCTGAGAGCATCCCTGCATCCTGTGAGCATCCCTGCCTGCTGCAAGCATCCTGGCCTGCTGCGAGCATCCCTGCATCCTGTGAGTATCCTTGCCTGCTGCGAGCATCCCTGCATCCTGCGAGCATCCCTGCCTGCTACAAACACCTCTGTGCCCTGCAAGCATCCCTGCATGCTGCAAGCATCCCTGCTTCCTGCGAGCATCCCTTCTTCCTGCGAGCATCCCTGCCTGCTACAAACACCTCTGTGCCCTGCAAGCATCCCTGCATGCTGCGAGCATCCCTGCTTCCTGCGAGCATCCCTGCATCTTGAGAGCATCCCTGCATCCTGTGAGCATACCTGCCTGCTGCGAGCATCCCTGCATCCTGTGAGCATCCCTGCATCCTGCGAGCATCCCTGCCTGCTGCGAGCATCCCTGCATCCTGTGAGCATCCCTGCATGCTGCGAGCATCCCTGCATGCTGCGAGCATCCCTGCCCGCTGCGAGCATCCCTGCCTGCTGCGAGCATCCCTGCCTGCTGCGAACACCCTCGTGCATTGCAAACACCCTCGCATCCTGTGGGCATCCCTGCGCCACCTCCAAACGCCTGTTGCCCGCAGGAGACATCGCTGCTGGGTCTTTCCAGCGTCTGCCCGGAGATGGAGCAACCCCATGGCACAGAGTCCACCCCGAACCCTGCACCCGAGAGGGGCAGGGGCCACCCTGCCAGCAGCCCTGCCCCTGTCAACGGCCGAGTCAGGGCACCCATGGGTGCTGGGCTGGGGAAAATTTTGGGGAGCGCTCTGGAGGGGGATGAGCAGGATCTTTCCCTAGGAAGGATGGCACCTATAGGGTGTAGATAATGGCAAACCCGAGGGGCTCAGGGAGCAAAAACTGGGATGAAGCAGCAATATGCTGCGGGGCCATGGCACAGGGCGGTAACCAGCGGGAGGTGGTCGGGCTGACCTGGGATTTCTCCCGGTGCCGTCGTGTAAATACTGCTGACGGGAGGAATGTGTAAGTGTGGAGGAGAAACCCCTTTCCCCAGCCGGAGCATTGCCTCGCTCCTCCCTCGCAGCAGGGAGCAGAAACCCTCCAGATGCCTTTTTTTTCCCCTCCAGTCCTCCTGGGCAATATTTTCCCCACCTTTATTTTGGTGGGGTGCAGAGACTCAGCAAGGTGCAGCATCCCTGCCACCCGCTGCATCCCTGCCACCCGCTGCATCCCTGCCGCATCCCTGCCACATCCCTGGTACCTGCAGCATCCCTGCCAGCCACTGCATCCCTGCCACATCCCTGCCACCCGCCGCATCCCTAGTACCCACAGCATCCCTGCCACCCACTGCATCCCTACCGCATCCCTGCCACATCCCTGGTACCCACAGCATCCCTACCACATCCCTGCAGCGTCCCTGCCACCCACTGCATCCCTGCCACATCCCTGGTACCTGCAGCATCCCTGGTACCCGCCACATCCCTGATGCATCCCTGCCATATCCCTGCCACCCACAGCATCCCTGCCACCCACCATATCCCTGCCACATCCCTGGTACCCGCAGCATCCCTGACCTATCCCTGCCACATCCCTGGTACCTGCAGCATCCCTGCCACTCACTGCATCCCTGCCACATCCCCGGTACCTGCAGCATCCTTGGTACCCACGGCATCCCTGCCACATCCCTGTTACCCACGGCATCTCTGCCACAACCCTGGTACCCACCGCACCCCTGGCACATCCCTGCCACCCGCCACATCCCTGCCAGCCACTGCATCCCTGCCACATCCCTGGTACCTGCAGCATCCCTGCCAGCCACTGCATCCCTACCGCATCCCTGCCACATCCCTGGCACCCACAGCATCCCTGCCACCCGCCGCATCCCTGCTGCATCCCTGCCACATCCCTGGCACCCACAGCATCCCTGCCACCCACCACATCCCTGCCGCATCCCTGCCACATCCCTGGCACCCACAGCATCCCTGGCACCCACAGCATCCCTGCCACATCCCTGCCAGCCACTGCATCCCTAGTACCCACAGCATCCTTGCCACCCACAGCATCCCTGCCGCATCCCTGCTGCATCCCTGCCGCATCCCTGCTGCATCCCTGCCACATCCCTGGTACCTGTAACATCCCTGGTACCCGCCGCATCCCTGATGCATCCCTGCCACCCACCACATCCCTGCCACGTCCCTGGTACCCACAGCATCCCTGACCTATCTCTGCCACATCCCTGGTACCTGCAGCATCCTTGGTACCCACAGCATCCCTACCACATCCCTGGTACCCACAGCATCCCTGGCACATCCCTGCCATCCACACCATCCCTGCTACCCACTGCATCCCTGATGCATCCCTGCCACATCCCTGGTACCCACAGCATCCCTGTCACATCCCTGCCACCTGCTGCATCCCTGCCACCCGCCGCATCCCTGCCACATCCCTGGTACCCATCGCATCCCTGCCACCCACCGCATCCCTGCTGCATCCCCGCCACCTGCAGCATCCCTTCCGCTTGCAGCACCCCTGTGACCTGCAGCATCCCTGCCACCAGGCCCCATCCCTGCCCGCAGCTGCTCTGCAGCTGCAGAGCCCCGCTGCAATCCCCGACTCATTTTCCCTCTCCAGCTGCTGGTTTTTTCCCCCCCCTCTTTTTTTTTAATAACCCTTCAGTGCATCTCCCCGCCTCCTCCTTCCCCTCACCTCCCCCCACCCCCCCGAGCTCTATTATGGCTTGGTGAGGTTTAGCAAAATAAACACGGCCAAACCATAACCCTCCTAATGTGCTAAATTGCTGGAAAAGCCGGAACAGCTTCGCAGGGCGTCTGAGGCCTCGCGGCGAGGCACCGACAGGCCCCCGAGCCGCTCAGCCCTCCGAGCGAAGTAGGGTAGATGCCATCCATTTCATTTTTTCCCCTCCTTTTTGATATATTTTCCAGCAGGGTTTAGTCCTCGCCCCCAAGTCCCTTTGCCCAAGGAGGGGTGTCGGTGGGTGCTGAGCCCTCCGAGAGGGTGCTAAATCAACGAGGGAATGGAGCAACGAGCTAAAACCCTCCAGGACGACGGGAAAAATGGCGTTTTCCCTGCCAGACCCCCTCGCTTTCCTCCTCTCCCGGCAGAGGCCAAATGATGCTCGAAAACCGCTAAAAGGTTCAGTTCCCCATGCCTGGGGAGGGTATTTTTTTCCCCACGATGGGCCGGTTTTGCTCTTCTCCCCCTCCGATGCCCAGCTTGCTCCGTGCCTGGGGGGTTGCAAAGCAGCGGAGGGTATTTTTTTGGGTGGGAGCTTTGGGGTTTGGGGTTTTTTTAGGGTGCTTTGGGGTTTTTTTAGGGCGTTTTGGGTGTTTCGGGATTCGCTCTCGACAGCGAGAGCGGTGCTTTCTCCCCACCCTGCCTAAGAATGTTTCTGCTGATATTGAACCCGACCCGGAGGCATTTGGAAGGAGCCGACTTCCTCGCCAAAAAAATGACCTCAGCCTCCCTGGTTTGGAGCTTTTTTTTTTTTTTTTTTGCCTTTTTAAAGCATTTTTCTCCCCCTCCTGCCTGTCGGGCGAGAGGCACCGATGGGGCCTCTCACCCTCCGGCCCCGGCACCGCCGCCGAGCTGCATCCGTGGTGCCAATCCCCCGGTTTTGGGGGAAGGGGGGGGGGTATTTGCAGGTTTTAACCTGCAAATTCCAGTTTTCACCTGCAAATTCCAAGTTTTCCCCAGCGAAACCCCTGGCAGGAGGATTCGGGGGCCAAACCCAACTGCAAAAACCCACCTTGCACCATCCTCCGGGCGCTCCATGACCTGCAAAACTCAGGTCCCCGATGCAAAAAAGAGAGGGGAAAAAGCCGAAATAAAAAGCCAACCTTGCCTGGAATGTTTTCTGGAAGGGTTTTTGCAGGAGTTTCCTTCACAGACTCCTCTGCGTTTTTGCTTTTATTAACGCGGCGGCTTGCTGAGGCTGCTGCGATGGTTTTGCAAGAGCTAAAACATCTCCCGAGTTAAAAATCCAGCCCCTCCGGCACCTCCACAGCGGGAAACGCTGAGGAGAAAGGAGGGAGATGCCGATTCAGAAAGGGAAATGCTGGATTTCGGGTGTTTTCGGATGGAATTGCTCCAGCTGTAAGGTGTTTTTGTTTTTTTTTCTTAAATTAATATTTGCTGCCCTGGAGATACTGAGCTGATGGAGGTGGTTCAGAAAATAGAAATGCTTCTGCAAGAAGCAAACCTGTTGGATTGCCAGTCCCCAAACGGCTGATGTTAGCGGGAAAATGCCAAATTTCCCCCTAAAAACCAGAGGGGGAAATGTTTCTGCCAGTTTTCTGGGCTCAAAGTGGGGCATCGCCGTCCCAGAGCTGTATCTGCATCCCGCATCCCGCACCTGCATCCTGCACCCAACATCTGCATCCCGCACCTGCGTCCTGCATCCCGCATCTGCATTCTGCATCTCGCATCCCACATCTGCATCCCACATCCTGCATCCCACATCCTGCATCTGCATCCTGCATCTTGCATCCTGCATCTGCATCCTGTACCCAACATCTGCATCCCACATCTGCATTCTGCATCCTGCATCTGCATCCCACATCCTGCATCCCGCCCCTGAATCCTGCATCCTGCACCTGCATCCTGCATCTGCATCCCACATCCTGCATCTGCATCCTGCATCCGGCACCTGCATCCCGCACCTGCATCCTGGATCCTGCATCTGCATCCTGCATCCCACATCTGCATCCCGCATCCCACATCTGCATCCTGCATCTGCATCCTGCATCTCGCATCTGCATCCCGAATCTGCATCCTGCATCCCACACCTGCATCCCGCACCTGCATCCCGGATCCCGCATCTGCATCCCGCATCCCACATCCCACATCTGCATCCCACATCTGCATCCTGCATCTGCATCCTGCATCTCGCATCTGCATCCCGAATCTGCATCCCACACCCCACATCTGCATCCCACCTCTGCATCCTGCATCCCACAGCCTGCACCTGCATCTTGCATCCTGCATCCCAAATCCTGCCTCTGCACCCCGAGCCCTGCACCTGCACCCTTCATCCCACCGCCTGCACCCTGCACCTCCTGGAGCTGCAGCCTGCTTTCGCACCCTGCACCCTGCATCCCGCTTCTTGCATCCCACACCTGCGTCCCAAACCCTGCACCTGCATCCCAGGTCCTGCACCTGCACCCTTCATCCCACGCCCTCCGCGCGCACCCGCATCCCGTGCCCTCACCTGCACCCTGCCTCCCCATCCCGCTCCATCCCACGTCCTGCACCTGCATCCCAAGCCCTGCGCCTGCATCCCGCATCTCCATCCCACCTCCCGCATCCTCACCCCTGTCTGGGCTGGGAACCCTAGAGCTGCATCCTGGCTGCGCCTCATCCCCATAATCCCCCCCCCCCCCCCCCCCAGCCACAGGACAAAAGCTTAATTGCAATTAAAATCATTTGCAAGGGCGGATCGGTCCCATCCAGTCCTTCCTTCCAGCTCATTCCTGGTCCCATCCAGGCGTTTCTCCGGAGCAGGTGTGATATGGGAGAGCGGCGTTCCCAAACCAGCCTGCACAGGGATGAAGTGAGGTTTCCCCATCCGCAGGGGCTCCGTTCCCCTTCCCGAATTGCCGCCCGGACACATCTGGCAGGCAGATGTGGCCACGCAGCCGGGCTCTGCCTCCCAGATGGGGGACGAGCTGCGAAATCCCTGCATGAGATTCAAGAGCTATAATTTTTTTCCTTGGAAATCTGCATTTCCCGACTTGTTGCACGCACTCCCCATCTCCGGGGGTGCCGCGAGATCCCTGGGCAGGGCCTGCACCGTGATGCTCCGGGGCTGGAGCATCCCTTGTCCTGCACCTCCATCCCATATCTGCACCCTAAATCCTGCTTCTACATCCTGTGTCCTGCACCTGCATCCCACCTCCCTTGTCCTGCATTCTGTATCCCACCTCTGTAGCCTAAATTGTGCATCCGCATCCCGTGTCCTGCACCTGCATCCTAAATCCTGCATCTGTTCTTTCATCTCCTGCCGTGTCCTGCACCCCATATCTGCATCTCCATGTGTTCTGCATCCATGTCCTGTATCCTCCATCCGGGACCCTGTGTCTGCAGCAGCCTAAATCCTCCCTCCCATGTCCTTCCTGCATCCTAAATCCTACTTCTGCATCCCTTCTCTTGTATCCTGCATCTGGCACCCTGCATCCGCACCCTGGATCCTCCATCTCCCCCCAATTCCTGTGTCCCACCTCTGCATCTCCATGCCGCATCCTGCATCTATATCCCAAATCTTGTACCCCACATCTACTTCCTGAACGCTCCATCCTGCATCCGCATCCCAAATCCTGTATCCCATCTGCATCCTCCATCCCACATCCTGTATCTACATCCTCAATCCAACATCCCCCATCTGCATCCTAAATCCTCCACTCTGCATCCTGCACCTACATCCTAAATCCTGCATCCCACCTCTGCATCCTCCATCCTGCACCTACATCCTAAATCCTGCATCCCACCTCTGCGTCCTCCATCCCGCACCTCCATCCTAAATCCTGCATCCCACCTCTGCATCCTCCATCCTGCACCTACATCCTAAATCCTGCATCCCACCTCTGCATCCTCCATCCCCCATCCTCCATTTCCATCCCAAACCCTCCATCCCACATCTGCATCCTGAATCCTCCATCCCGCACCTACATCCTAAATCCTGCATCCCACCTCTGCATCCTCCATCCTGCACCTACATCCTAAATCCTATATCCCCCATCTGCATCCTGATTCCTCCATCCCACATCTACATCCTAAATCCCGCATCCCACTTCTGCATCCTCCATCCTGCACCTACATCCTAAATCCCACATCCCACCTCTGCATCCTACATCCTGCATCTACATCCTAAATCCCGCATCCCACCTCTGCATCCTCCATCCTGCACCTCCATCCTAAATCCTTCATCCCACCTCTGCATCCTCCATCCCGCACCTACATCCTAAATCCTGCATCCCACCTGCATCCTCCATCCTGTACCTACATCCTAAATCCTGCATCCCACCTGCATCCTCCATCTCCATCCCAAACCCTCCATCCTGCATCCTGCACCTACATCCTAAATCCCGCATCCCACCTGCATCCTCCATCTCCATCCCAAACCCTCCATCCCGCATCCTGCACCTACATCCTAAATCCCGCATCCCACCTGCATCCTCCATCTCCATCCCAAACCCTCCATCCCGCATCCTGCACCTCCATCCTAAATCCTATGTCCCACCTCTGCGTCCTCCATCCCGCACCTACATCCTAAATCCTGCATCCCACCTCTGCGTCCTCCATCCTGCACCTACATCCTAAATCCTGCATCCCACCTCTGCGTCCTCCATCCCGCATCCTCATCCTAAATCCCACATCCCACCTCTGCATCCTCCATCCCGCATCCTCCATTTCCATCCCAAACCCTCCATCCCACATCTGCATCCTGAATCCTCCATCCTCCATCCCGCACCTACATCCTAAATCCTATGTCCCACCTCTGCATCCTCCATCCTGCACCTACATCCTAAATCCTATATCCCCCATCTGCATCCGGATTCCTCCATCCTGCATCTACATCCTAAATCCTGCATCCCACCTCTGCATCCTCCATCCCGCACCTACATCTCCATCCCAAACCCTCCATCCCGCCTCCTGCGCCTACATCCTAAATCCCGCATCCCACCTCTGCGTCCTCCATCCCGCGGCCTCCCATCTCCATCCCGCCTCCCCTCTCACCGCACCCCAAATCCCAGGACGTTGCGAGGAGACCCCGGGGATGGCAGGAGAACCCGGGTCCGGCCCCAGCGCCATGAATTTGTGATGGGGGGGGGAAGGGGGGGGAAAAGCCGCCCCCGCCCGGTCCGGCCGCCCGCTCCGCCGATAATGTTGGTTTAAGGCATTTTGCACGCTCCGGTGCCTCTCTGAGAGCGCCTTGTCCCCAGCGGGGCCGCACAATGGGCGCTTTCAGGGCCCCGGCTCCGCACGGCCCCCCCCACCCCCCCTTTTTTGAACCCGGAAAGATTTTAAAATAAACCTTTTATCCCCCCCCGCGTAGAATTTCCAAAAAAAAAAAAACCCAACCTGCAAAAATTGGGGTTGAAAATAATTCCCGTGGGATACTCGAGCCCGGCGAAGGCACGAGCGGCCTCTGCCGAAGCGACCCAGGGAGGGGGACAACGTGCCCCATCACCACCCCCCCCCCCCCAAAAATAACCTATTTTTGGCAGGAAAAAATAATTTGTTGCTAAAGGGGAGGCTCTGGCCTCACAGCCTGCGAAGGTGACACCTACTCGTGCAACGAGTTGTGTCCGGCCTCGCAACCGCCCCCCTCAAAACCCGTTAATTCCCCAAGGCATTCCCGAAGCTTTTATATTTTCTTTTCCCTTAGAAATATAAATTCCTGGGGGGAGTGAACCAGAAAACCCTTAATTATGCCCCCCCCCCCCTCACCCCGGCTGCGATCTGTGATCTCTGGGACAATTAAAAGCGCTTAATCCCGGCTGAAAAGCAAACAAGGTCGGAGGCGGCGTCTTCCTGCTTCCCCCCTCGCCCCGGCTGCCGGGGTCTCGCTCCCCGGCTGCAATATAAATATGCAATTAAAAAATCGCCGCTAATTGCTTCGCCGAAGGGGACGGGGGGGAGGGGTTCCCAGCAGGGGGGAAAGAAAAAAAAAAAAAAAGCAAAAAAAAAAAAAAAAACCAGGGAAAAGGCTATCAAAAATGCTTGGAAAAAAAAGGGGGAAAATTAGTAAAAAGAGCGTTTTCCACCCCAATAATTAAAAGTTGGGGGAGAAATTGTGGTGCTCGATGGGGTTTTTTTTTGGGGGGGGGTTTCTCCCCTCGGGGTTAATCCCCGGCTCTCCTCTCTCGCTCCAGCGCTAACAACCCCTGGCAGCTCTTGGCTCGTTAGCCCTTCCGCAAAGCAATTAAAAAGGCTGGAAAATGAGGGCAGCCGCTGCCCTGAGACAGGGCAGGAAGGGGTGGGGGGGTAGGGGGGGGGTCAGCCCCCAAACCCTGGGTGGGGTGTAAAGGGCTGCTTTTAGGGCTGCCCGGCTCAGCGCAGACCCCGGAGTGAGATTTCCGCCGGCCGAGCAATGCTGCGCCATCAGTAGGCTTCAGAGTGAACGAGCCCCGTGCTTGTTAAGACACCCCCACACGCACACACTTTCCCCCAAAATGAAAAAAAAAAATAATAATAATGTCGCATCGCGCCCCAAAATCTGGAAAACGGGTGACATCGCGGTGCGGCAGAGCGGCTCCCGGCACCTCCGGGGAGGTTTTTTTGGCCACAAATCTCGAGGTTTGGGGCAAAGTGCTGGTGCCAACGCGGGGCTGGGCCGGGCCGAGCAGGATTAATTGGGGTAACGAGGCCAAATGTGGCCCTTCTTGGGGTGCAACTAAGCTGGGGGTGGGGGTATCGATCCCCAATTGCTATTGGTTATTTAACGCCGGTTTTAATTGCCGGGCCGTGGAGCGCCCCCCCCGCTCCCCCCCCCCCCGCCCCCCCCCCCAGCCAAGCACCCTGGATGCAAACCAGCGGCATCGCTTTGTCCCCCCCAGGGCTTTATTGAACTTTTAAAATCTGAAGCGCGCGGTCGGTCGCCTTCGCGGCGTTCGGGTGCTGCCACGGGAGCCCCCGCCAGGAGGAGGAGGAGGAGGAGGAGGAGGAGGAAGAGGAGGAGGAGGAGGGGGCAGGTGGGGTGCCGGGGGCTCAGGTGGCGGGCAGCCAGACTTTCTGGGTGCTGACGACGTCGCTGAGCTTGCCCTTGATTTTCAGGAAATGCCTCTTGAACTCCAGGCCGTCGCCCTGCGCCGGGGAGAGAGGCCGGGGAGGGGGGGCGGGGGGGGGGGGTTGCATCGCCTTGCACCCGCCTCGCGTCGCCTCCCACCCCCCTGCAACTGCCCACCACCGTGCAACCACCTTCCTGCCCACCCGGCGTGGTCCTGCGCCCACTCTGCCCCCACCCTCGCATGGTCCGGCGTCACTTCACGCGGTCTTGCGGCACCTTGCACGGTCCTGCGTCACCCCGCACCCACCTCACACGGTCTTGCGCCCACCTTGCGTGGTCCTGCGTCACCTTGCACCCACCTTACATGGTCTTGCACCACCTTGCATGGTCCTGCGTCACCCCGCACCCATCTCGCACCGTCTTGCGCCCACCTTGCGTGGTCCTGCGTCACCTTGCACCCAACCATGCATGGTCTTGCACCCCCTTGCACCCACCTCGCATGGTCTTGCACCACCTCGCATGGTCTTGCACCCACCTTGCATGGTCCTGCATCACCTCACGTGGTCTTGCAGCACCTTGCATGGTCCTGCGTCACCTCGCACTCAACCTTGCATGATCCTGCGTCACGTTGCATGGTCCTGCATCACCCCGCACCCACCTTGCATGGTCTTGCACCCACCTCGCATGGTCCTGCACCACCTTGCACCCACCTCGCGTGGTCTTGCGCCCACCTTACATGGTCTTGCACCACCTTGCATGGTCCTGCATCACCTCACGCAGTCTCGCAGCACCTTGCATGGTCCTGCATCACCTCACGCCCACCTTGCATGGTCCTGCGTCACCTCGCACTCAACCTTGCATGGTCCTGCATCACCTTGCATGGCCCTGCATCACCTCGCACTCAACCTTGCATGATCCTGCATCACGTTGCATGGTCCTGCATCACCCTGCACCCACCTTGCATGGTCTTGCACCCACCTTGCATGGTCCTGCACCACCTTGCACCCACCTCGCATGGTCTTGCGCCCACCTTACATGGTCTTGCACCACCTTGCATGGTCCTGCATCACCTCACGCCCACCTTGCATGGTCCTGTGTCACCTCGCACTCAACCTTGCATGATCCTGCATCACGTTGCATGGTCCTGCGTCGCCCCGCACCCACCTTGCATGGTCTTGCACCCACCTTGCGTGGTCCTGCATCACCTTGCACCCACCTCGCATGGTCTTGCACCCACCTCACACCCACTTTGCATGGTCCTGCACCACCTCGCACGGTCCTGCATTGCCTTGCACCCAACCTTGCATGGTCCTGCGTCAATTTGCACCCAACCTTGCGCGGTCCTGCACCACCTTGCACAGTCTTGCATGGTCTTGCACCCACCTCGCACCCACCTTGCATGGTCCTGCATCACCTTGCACCCACCTTACATGGTCTTGCACCACCTTGCATGGTCCTGCATCACCTTGCATGGTCCTGCATCACCTTGCACCCAACCTCGCATGGTCCTGCATCACCTCACACCCACCTTGCATGGTCTTGCACCCACTCTGCACCCAACCTTGCATGGTCCTGCATCACCTCACACAGTCTTTCATCACGTTGCATGGCCCTGCGTCACCCCACACCCACCTCGCATGGTCTTGCGCCCACCTTGCATGGTCTTGCAGCACCTTGCATGGTCATGCGTCACCCTGCACCCACCTCGCATGGTCTTGCACCCACCTTGCGTGGTCCTGCGTCACCTTGCACCCAACCATGCATGGTCCTGCACCCCCTTGCACGGTCTTGCACCACCTCGCATGGTCTTGCACCCACCTTGCATGGTCCTGCATCACCTCACATGGTCTTGCAGCACCTTGCATGGTCCTGCGTCACCTCGCACGCAACCATGCATGGTCCTGCATCACGTTGCACGGTCCTGCGTCACCCTGCACCCACCTCGCATGGTCTTGCACCCACCTCGCGTGGTCCTGCATCACCTTGCACCCACCTTGCATGGTCTTGCATCACCTCGCACCCAACCTTGCATGGTCCTGCATCACCTCACACAGTCTCACAGCACCTTGCATGGTCCTGCATCACCTCACGCCCACCTTGCATGGTCCTGCGTCACATCGCACTCAACCTTGCATGGCCCTGCATCACCTCGCACTCAACCTTGCATGGTCCTGCATCACGTTGCATGGTCCTGCATCACCTCGCACTCAACCTTGCATGGTCCTGCATCACGTTGCATGGTCCTGCATCACCTCGCACTCAACCTTGCATGGTCCTGCATCACCCCACACCCACCTTGCATGGTCTTGCACCCACCTTGCATGGTCCTGCATCACCCTGCACCCACCTTGCATGGTCTTGCACCCACCTCGCATGGTCCTGCACCACCTTGCACCCACCTCGCATGGTCTTGCACCCACCTTACATGGTCTTGCACCACCTTGCACCACCTTGCATGGTCCTGCATCACCTCACGCCCACCTTGCATGGTCCTGTGTCACCTCGCACTCAACCTTGCATGATCCTGCATCACGTTGCATGGTCCTGCGTCACCCCGCACGGTCTTGCACCCACCTTGCGTGGTCCTGCATCACCTTGCACCCAACCATGCATCGTCTTGCACCCAATTTGCACAGTCCTGCACCACCTTGCACAGTCTTGCACCCACCTTGCATGGTCTTGCACCCACTCTGCACCCAACCTTGCATGGTCCTGCATCACCTCACACAGTCTTTCATCACGTTGCATGGTTCTGCGTCACCCCACACCCACCTCGCATGGTCTTGCACCCACCTTGTGTGGTCCTGCATCACCTTGACCCACCTTACATGGTCTTGCACCACCTTGCATGGTCTTGCAGCACCTTGCATGGTCCTGCGTCACCTTGCACCCAACCATGCATGGTCCTGCACCACCTCACACGGTCTTGCAGCACCTTGCATGGTCCTGCGTCACCTTGCACCTAACCATGCATGGTCCTGCATCACGTTGCATGGTCCTGTGTCACCCCGCACCCACCTTGCGTGGTCCTGCACCACCTTGCACCCACCCTGCATGGTCTTGCACCCACTTTGCATGGTCCTGCACCATCTTGCACCCAACCATGCATGGTCCTGCACCACCTTGCACCCAACCATGCATGGTCCTGCACCACCTTGCACCCAACTTACATGGTCTTGCACCACCTTGCATGGTCTTGCACCCACCTTGCATGGTCTTGCACCACCTTGCATGGTCCTGCATCACCTCACATGGTCTTGCAGCACCTTGCATGGTCCTGCGTCACCTCGCACCCAACCTTGCATGGTCCTGCATCACCTTGCACCCACCCTGTGTAGTCCTGCATCACCTCACGCAGTCTTGCAGCACCTTGCATGGTCCTGCATCATCTCACACCCACCTTGCATGGTCCTGCATCACCTTGCATGGTCCTGCGTCACCTCGCACTCAACCTTGCATGATCCTACATCACGTTGCATGGTCCTGCGTCACCCCGCACCCACCTTGCATGGTCTTGCACCCACCTTGCATGGTCCTGCATCACCCTGCACCCACCTCGCATGGTCTTACACCCACCTCGCGTGGTCCTGCATCACCTTGCACCCAACCTCGCATGGTCCTGCATCACCTCACGCCCACCTTGCATGGTCTTGCACCCACTCTGCACCCAACCTTGCATGGTCCTGCATCACCTCACACAGTCTTTCATCACGTTGCATGGTCCTGCGTCACCCCACACCCACCTCGCATGGTCTTGCACCCACCTTGTATGGTCCTGCATCACCTTGACCCACCTTGCATGGTCTTGCACCACCTTGCATGGTCCTGCATCGCCTTGCACCCAACCTCGCATGGTCCTGCACCATCTTGCACCCACCTTGCATGGTCCTGCATCGCTTTGCACCCAACCTCGCATGGTCCTGCACCACCTTGCACCCAACCTTCCATGATCCTGCATCACCTCAGACCCATCTCACACGGTCTCGCAAGACCCTGCATCGCCTTGCCCCCGCCGTGCCCCCACCGCGCGCCCACCCTGATCCCCCCCCGCCCCCCCGCTCACCTTGGAGAGGCGAAAATCCACCAAAATCTTGCTCTCCATCTCCACCAGGTTCACCTTGAAGATGAGCTTGTTGTTCCTCCTGTCCGTGGTCGAGATGGTGACCTGCAAACCGGCGGCCAAGCGGGGGTGTCCCCAAATGATAGGCAGACGCAACGGCGTGGCGGGGGGGGACATGGGGGGGAGATGGGGGGGTCCCACTCCCTGGTTTCACGCCCCGGTCCCTACCTGGTTGGTGCAGCTCTTCTTCCAGCCGTACCCCATCTTCTCACACACCTCCTTCAGGGCGCGGTACGAGCCGTCGGCGTCCAGTTTGGTGAAGAAGCGCGTCATCCGCTTCACCAGCCGCTGCCACGGGCTCTGCCGGTGTCCGCCCCCCCCCCGAAAAAAAAAAAAAAACAAAAGAAACCAAAAAAAACCCCAGTCAAAAGTTATGAATCCCGCAAAGTTGCAGCCGCAGCTCGGGAAAAATCCCGGCTTTAAAGAGGAGGAATATTGCAGAGCTGCACCCCCTGACGGCAAACCCGCATCCCCGCGCTGCGCCGGCAACGCGGCGAGGTGGCGCCCCCCCCCCCCCCGATACGCCAAATACGGCAAAAAATCGCAAAGTTGCTCCCCCGGGGGGCTCTGAATACGGCAAAAGCCGCTTCTTAATCCTTGCACATCGAGCGCAAAAGGCGCGTCCCAAACACAGCAAACAGCGCAAAGTCGGGCCCCGATGTCCTAAATCGGATGCAAAGCTGCATCCAAACGCTGCGGAGCTGCATCCGAATGCTGCGGAGCTGCACCCCGGTATTGTAAATGCTGCACGGCCGCATCCCCGGATGATAAAACACTGCAAAGCCGCATCCTGGGACGATAAAACCCGGCAAAGCCCCATCCCCAGACGAAAAAACCTGGCAAAGCCGCAGCCCCAATGCTGCAAAGTCGCTCCCTGATACTCCATATGCTGCGAAGTTGCATCCCAAATCCTGCACGGCTGCATCCCGGGATGATAAAACCTTGCAGAGCTGCATCCCGGGATGACAAAACCTGGCAAAGCCCTATCCTGGGACGATAAAACCCGGCAAAGCCACATCCCCAGACGAAAAAACCTGGCAAAGCCCCATCCCCAATATCGCAAAGTCGCTCCCTGATACTCCATATGCTGCGAAGTTGCATCCCAAATCCTGCACGGCCGCATCCCGGGATGATAAAACCTTGCAGAGCTGCATCCCGGGATGATAAAACCCGGCAAAGCGGCATCCCTAGATGAAAAAACCTGGCAAAGCCGCAGCCCCAATGCTGCAAAGTCGCTCCCTGACATTCCATATACTGCGAGGTTGCATCCCAAATCCTGCACGGCCGCATCCCGGGATGAGAAAACCTTGCAAGGCTGCATCCTGGGACGATAAAACCTGGCAAAGCCCCATCCCCAATATCGCAAAGTCGCTCCCTGATACTCCATATGCTGCGAAGTTGCATCCCAAATCCTGCACAGCCGCATCCCAGGATGAGAAAACCTTGCAAGGCTGCATCCCAGGATGATAAAACCCGGCAAAGCCCCATCCCCACACGAAAAAACCCGGCAAAGCCGCAGCCCCAATGCTGCAAAGTCGCTCCCTGATATTCCATATGCTGCGAAGTTGCATCCCAAATCCTGCACGGCTGCATCCTGGGATGAGAAAACCTTGCAGAGCTGCATCCCGGGATGATAAAACCTGGCAAAGCCCCATCCCCAATATCGCAAAGTCGCTCCCTGATATTATACATGCTGCGAAGTTGCATCCCAAATCCTGCATGGCTGCATCCCGGGATGATAAAACCTGGCAAAGCCCCATCCCCAATGCTGCAAAGTCGCTCCCTGATACTCCATATGCTGCGAAGTTGCATCCCAAATCCTGCACGGCCGCATCCCGGGATGAGAAAACCTTGCAGAGCTGCATCCCGGGATGATAAAACCCGGCAAAGCCCCATCCCCAGACGAAAAAACCCGGCAAAGCCGCAGCCCCAATGCTGCAAAGTCGCTCCCTGATATTCCATATACTGCGAGGTTGCATCCCAAATCCTGCACGGCCGCATCCCGGGATGATAAAACCTTGCAGAGCTGCATCCCGGGATGATAAAACCCGGCAAAGCCGCATCCCCAGACGAAGACCCAGGCAAAGCCGCGTTCCCGATATGGCAAAGTCGCCCCCCCGCCCCGGTAACGTACATCCTGCCCAGTCGCATCCGCACGCTGCATGGCTGCATCCCGAGCCGATAAAACCTTGGCAAAGCCGCGTCCCCAGTACTGCGACATCCCGTCCCGCTGCCACAAGCGCATCCCCGGCACAAGGCCACCCGCAGGGTGTCGTCCCCACTCCCCGCCCGGATCCCGCCCCGTCCGGCACCTGGGAGCTGCCGGGGGTTCCGAGGAGCTGGCTGTTGAGCAGCATGTGCTCGGGGCAGGCGGGCTGGGAGAAGCTGATGCCCTGCACCAGGCGGTCGATGCTGGTGGCCCCGTTGTCCCACAGCGTCCCCCCGGTGCCGGGCTCCGGCTGCGACGTGGAGTAGCCCGACTTCTCCTCGCTGCAAGGCAAGGGGAGACGGAAAGTGTGTGTGTGGGGGGGCGGTGTTTAAGGATGGCGGCGGGAAGAAAGGGATCAGCAAGGATGGGGAAGGGGGAGGGAGAAAGGAAGGGGAATCGCAGCGCTTTCGGGATTTGCCGGGGCGGCCGCCGAAGAACCGCCGCCGGGTGGAAAGTGGGGAGAGCCCCGCGGCGCGCGAAGCCCCGCCGTCTGTCAGCCCCCGCGCCGGGACGTTAGAGGGACACACAGGGACATGGAGGGACGCGCAGGGACATGGAGGGACAGGGACATGGAGGGATGCGCAGGGACATTAGAGGGACGCACAGGGACATGGAGGGACGCGCAGGGACATGGAGGGACATGGAAGGACACGCAGGGACATGGAGGGATGTGCAGGGACACAGAGGGACCCACAGGGACACGCAGGGACATGGAGGGACGCACAGGGACATGGAGGGATGTGCAGGGACACAGCAGGACACAGAGGGACATGGAAGGACACGCAGGGACATGGAGGGATGTGCAGGGACACGGAGGGACACAGAGGGACCCCCAGGGACGCACAGGGACAGGGAGGGGGAGGGATGCACAGGGACACGCAGGGATGCACAGGGACACACAGGGATGCGCAGGGACACGGAGGGACCCAGAGGGACCCACCGGGACACAGAGGGACGTGCAGGGACACGGAGGGACATGGAGGGACACGGAGGGACGCAGAGGGATGGGCAGGGACACAGAGGGACATGGAGGGACATGCAGGGACACGCAGGGATGCGCAGGGACACGGAGGAATGTGCAGGGATGTTGAGGGATGCACAGGGACATGGAGGGACCCACAGGGACCTACAGGGACACAGAGGGACGCACAGGGACACGCAGGGACAGGGACATGGAGGGATGGACAGGGACATGGAGGGATGTACAGGGACACAGAGGGACCCACAGGGACACAGAGGGCCAGGGCCAGGGAGGGATGTGCAGGGACGCGCAGGGACGCGCAGGGACATGGAGGGATGCACAGGGACGTAGAGGGACACACAGGGACGTAGAGGGACATACAGGGACATGGAGGGACAGGGAGGGACACGGAAGGACAGGGAGGGACACAGAAGGATGCGCAGGGACACGGAGGGATGCAGAGGGATGCGCAGGGACATGGAGGGACGCGCAGGGACACGGGGGCTCACCCGAGCACGCCCTTCACCGGCGAGAAGTCCATGTCGGAGCGGACGTGCTTGGAGAAGCCGCCGGGGGAGTCGGCGACCCCCCCCGAGGACACGCGAGCCCGCTTGACGCCTGCGAAGGGACAAGACGCCCAATAACCCCCACCCCAAATTCGGGGGGGGGGGGAGGGGGCCGCGCGCTCCCCGGCGTCCCCTTACCCTTTTTGAGGGGTTTGCTGTACCACCGGTCCTTCTTGATGTCGGGGATGGTGATCCTGGCCGTCGGGCTCTCCGTCAGGATCTTGTGCAGCAACGCTGGGGGAGACGGAAGAGGCTGGGAGGGGGGGGGGGAAACACGGGACGACACGGGATGGGACGGGAGATGGGTGACCCCCGGGGCGGCAGCGGGAGCCGCCGGGTGCCGGTGACTTACCTAAGGGCGCCGAATCGATCTTCTTCCAAGGCGGGAGGTAGGTTTTCCGCTCTTTCCAGTCGCTGTATTCCTGGCAGGTGTCGCTGGGCTGGTCCCAGGGCAGCTCTGTCCCGGGGGGAGAACCCGCGGCGCCCGGGATACGTCCCCTTACGCATCCCCCGCCGCCCCGGCTGCATCCTACGCGCCCCCTTTCACGTACATCCCCTATGGATTCCATACGCACCCCCCCCCCCGCCTTTCACACACGTCCCCTACGGATTCCATATGCACCCCCCCTCCACCTTTCACACACGTCCCCTACGGATTCCATACGCACCCCCCCTCCACCTTTCATATACATCCCTTATACATTCCATACGTACACCCCTTATGCACCTCATATACCCCCCCCGCGTTCCATATACACCCCTTACGTATTTCATATACAGCCCCTCCGCGTCTCATATGCCCCCCCCCCGGCATTTCATACACACCCCTTATGGGTTCCGTATACAGCCCCTATACATTCCATACGTACACGCCTTCTGCAATTCATATACACCCCTTACGTATTTCACATACATCCCCCCCGCACCTCATGTACCCCCCCCAACATCTCATATACCCCCTGCATCTCATATACATCCCCCCTGCATCTCATATACCCCCCCATCTCATATACACCCCCCAGATCTCATATACCCCCCCACCTCATATACCCCCCCCGCAATTCATATACCCCCCCCAGCATCTCATATACATCCCCTATGCATCTCATGTACCCCCCCAATCTCATATACCCCCCCACATCTCATATACATGCCCTCTGCATCTCATATACCCCCCCATCTCATATGCCCCCCCAACATCTCATATACCCCCACATCTCATATACCCCCCCATCTCATATGCCCCCCCCGCATCTCATATACCTCCTCCCCATCTCATATACATCCCCTCTGCATCTCATACAGCCCCCCCATCTCATATACCCCCCCATCTCATATACATCCCCTCTGCATCTCATGTACCCCCCCCACATCTCATATACCCCCCCGCATCTCATATACATCTCCCCTGCATCTCATGTACCCCCCCCCATATCTCATATACCCCCCCCATCTCATATACATCCCCCCTGCATCTCATACACCCCCCCAGATCTCATATACCCCATCTCATATATCCCCCCGCATCTCATATACATCCCCTATGCATCTCATATACCCCCCCCACATCTCATATGCCCCCCCCAACATCTCATATACCCCCCCCACATCTCATATACCCCCCCACATCTCATATACATCCCCTCTGCATCTCATATACCCCCCCCACATCTCATATGCCCCCCCCAACATCTCATATGCCCCCCCCACGTCATATGCCCCCCCCGCATCTCATATACATCCCCCCTGCATCTCATATACCCCCCCATCTCATATATCCCCCCACATCTCATATACCCCCCCATCTCATATATCCCCCCACATCTCATATACCCCCCCATCTCATATACCCTCCCCGCAACTCATATACCCCCCCCGCATCTCATATACATCCCCCCCGCATCTCATATACCCCCCCCACATCTCATATGCCCCCCCAACATCTCATATACCCCCCCATCCCATATACCCCCCCATCTCATATACATCCCCCCTGCATCTCATATGCCCCCCCATCTCATATGCCCCCCCCATCACATACACATCCCCCCTGCATCTCATACGCCCCCCCCATCTCATATATCCCCCTGCATCTCATATGCCCCCCCCACATCTCATATACCCCCCCCGCACCTCACGTACCCCCCCACCTCACGTACATCCCCCCTGCGTTCCATACATCGTCTCCCCCCCCCTGCATCTCCTGCAGCCCCAAACGCCCTTTACGCCCGCCCCCCCCACCGCGTCACCTGTGTCCCCCCTGCCCCCCCCCCGTGTCCCCCCCCGCCCCCCACCTCCGGCCAGCATGGCGGTGAGCACCACGCCGCAGGCCCAGACGTCGACGGGCTCGGCCCGGAAGTGGGGGCGCCGCAGGAGCTCGGGGGCCACGTAGGGCAGGGTGCCGCAGGTCTTGGTGAGCAGCCGCTCCCGGCCGTTGTGCCTGAAGACGGTGGCCAAGCCGAAGTCGGAGATTTTCAGGTTATCTGGGCCCAAAAGCGGGGAAAGGCAAATTCCAACGGCCAAAGGCAACTCAACATTCCCAGAGCCCCCCGTCGGGCTCGGAAACGCCGGCGAAAATCGACGGCAAAGGCAAGGGCTACAGGGCCAGGGGCAAACCGACGGGAACGCGAAAGTCCTCGTGAAATTAAAAGCAAAATCTAAGCCAAGCTTTAAAATTAAATTTCGAAATTTTGGAAATTTGAAATTTGAAATTTAAAATTTAAAATTTGAAACGGATGCTCAAAGTCCAACCCAAATTACATCAAATTTTAAATTAACAGGCCCAACTAAGAGTAGTTTAAAATTTAAAAATTAGCCTTAAAATTAACAACAAAATTAAAATTTAAAAGTAAAACCAAAAAGCAACTTCAAATTTACAATTAATATTCAAATTCGCAACACTCAAATCAAAGCTTTCAATGAAAATGGAAGATTTAAAAGTAGAATTTAAAGTCATTGAAACCTTAATCTTCAAATTAAAACCAAACTTAAATCAAAATTTAAAACGAAAACTTAAAATTTAAAATGAAAATCCAAAGTCATTTAAAACTTGAAATTAATCTTGAAATTAAAACCAAAGTTAAACTGAAATTTTAAATTCACCTTTAAAATTCAAAGTTAAAATAGAAAAAAGTATTTTAAAATTTAAAATTAGTGCCAAAATTAAAAACAAAAGCAGGTTAGATTTCAAAAATACATTTTAAAGGGAAGTTTTAAAATTCAAATAACAAGAAGTTCAAAACATCAATATTAAAGTTAAAGCCAAAATCAAATTAAATTTTAAAATTAAATTTTAAAGTCAAAAATTAAAATGAAAACAAAATGTCATATAGAACTTTTAATTAATATTAAAATTAAAACCAAAGTTAAACTAATTTTTAAAATTAAATTTAAAAATTAAAAATCAGAAATTAAAGTTAAAGGTAATTTAAAACTTAAAATTAATATTAAAATTAGAACAAAAGTTAAACTAAATTTTAAAATTAAAACCGAAATCAAACTAAGTTTTAAAATTAATTTTTAAAATTAAAAATAAAAATTAATGCAAAATTTGAAATTAATATTAAAATTAAAACCAAAATTAAATTAAATTTTAAAATGAAAACCAAAATCAAACTAGGTTTTAAAATTAATTTTTAAAATTAAAAATAAAAATAGAAATTAATGTAAAATTTAAAATTAATAGTAAAATTAAAACCGAAATTAAATTAAATTTTAAAATTAAATTTTAAAGTCAAAAATTAAAATGAGAACAAAATGTCATATAGAACTTTTAATTAATATTAAATTTAAAACCAAAGTTAAACAAATTTTTAAAATCAAATTTAAAAATTATAAATCAGAAATGAAAATGAAAGGTAATTTAAATCTTAAAATTAATATTAAAATTAGAATGAAAATTAAACTACATTTTAAAATTAAAACCGAAATCAAACTAAGTTTTAAAATTAATTTTTAAAATTAAAAATTAATGTAAAATTTACAATTAATCTTAAAATTAAAACCAAAATTAAATTAAATTTTAAAATGAAAAGCAAAATCAAACTAGGTTTTAAAATTAATTTTTAAAATTAAAAATAAAAATTAATGTAAAATTTACAATTAATATTAAAATTAAAACCAAAATTAAATTAAATTTAAAAATTAAAACCAAAATTAAAACGAGTTTTAAAAGTAATTTTAAGATTTAAAATTTAAATAAAAATTAATGCAAAATTTAAGATTAATATTAAAATGAAAACCAAAATAAAACAGATTTTTAAAATTAAATTTAAAAATTAAAAATTAGAAATTAGAAATGAAAATTAAAGGTAATTTAAAACTTAAAATTAATATTAAAATTAGAACTAAAGTTAAACTACATTTTAAAATAAAAACCGAGATTAAACTGAGTTTTCAAGTTAATTTTTAAAATTAAAAATTTAAAGAAAAATTAATGGCAATTTTAAAATTAATCTTAAAATTAAAACCGAAATTAAATTACGTTTTAAACTTGAAACCGAAATTAAAGTAAGTTTTAAAATTAATTTTTAAAATTAAAAATTTAAAGAAAAATTAATGGCAAATTTAAAATTAATCTTAAAATTAAAACCGAAATTAAATTACGTTTTAAACTTGAAACCGAAATTAAAGTAAGTTTTAAAATTAATTTTTAAAATTAAAAATTTAAAGAAAAATTAATGGCAAATTTAAAATTAATCTTAAAATTAAAACCGAAATTAAATTACGTTTTAAACTTGAAACCGAAATTAAAGTAAGTTTTAAAATTAATTTTTAAAATTAAAAATTTAAAGAAAAATTAATGGCAAATTTAAAATTAATCTTAAAATTAAAACCGAAATTAAATTACGTTTTAAACTTGAAACCGAAATTAAAGTAAGTTTTAAAATTAATTTTTAAAATTAAAAATTTAAAGAAAAATTAATGGAAATTTTAAAATTAATCTTAAACTTAAAACCGAAATTAAATTACGTTTTAAACTGAAAACCGAAATTAAAGTAAGTTTTAAAATTAATTTTTAAAATGAAAAATAAAAATTAATGTAAACTTTAAAGTTAATATTAGGGACCCCCCCATGCCCCCCCCCCCAAACCTCGCTCATCCAGCAGCAGGTTCTCCGGCTTGAGGTCGCGGTGGGTGATGCCGATGCCGTGCAGGTAGACCTGGGCGGGGAGAGAAGGGGGTCAGCGCCGCGCCGGGGGGGGAACCGCCATCGTCATCATCGTCATCGTCATCATCATCGTCGCCTCGCGCTCACCACGCCGGCGATCAACTGCTGGAAGAACCGCTGCGCCTCGGGCTCCGGCATCCCGATGTCCGGCTCTGCGCGGGGGAAGGGAAGGGGAGCCATGAGGCGCCGGCCCTTCCGCCGGCCTTCGCCGCGGGCGGAGGGAGGCGGGGGGAGGCGGGGGGGGGCGCACCGATGCGGTCGAAGAGCTCGCCCCCGCTGCAGTACTCCAGGAAGAGGAACTGGGTGGCGCCCTCCCGCCGGTGCCCGTAGAACTTGACGACGTTGTCGTGGTTGAGCATCTTGTGGATGCAGATCTCCTTCTTGATGTTCTCCGGGCAGTCGGCCGCCCGCTTCATGTCCACGATCTTCACGGCCACGGCTTCCTCCGTGCGGCGGTTGACGGCCAGCTGCACCCTAGGGCGGGCAGGGGGCGCGTGACGCCGGGCAAGGAGCGGCCACAGAAGGGGCAGGCAACGGCCAAGGAGCGGGCAAGCGGCGGGGCACGTAAGGCCGACGCGACGGCCAAGCAGAGGGCACGCGACTGCCAAGGGACGGGCAAGCGGCGGGCAGACACAGGGCATGCAGTGGCCATGCAGTGGGCAGGTGGTGGCCAAGCAGGGGGCAAGCAGTGGCCACATGAGGGGCACACAATGGCCAAGGAGAGGGCAAGCAGTGGCCACATCAGGGGCATGCAATGGCCAAGCAGAGGGCAAGCAGTGGCTACATAAGGGGCATGCAATGGCCAAGCAGGGGGCAAGCAGTGGCTACATAGGGGGCACACAATGGCCAAGCAGGGGGCAAGCAGTGGCCACATGAGGGGCATGCAATGGCCAAGCAGGGGGCAAGCAGTGGCTACATAGGGGGCACACAATGGCCAAGCAGGGGGCAAGCGGTGGCCACATGAGGGGCACACAATGGTCAAGCAGGGGGCAAGCAGTGGCCACATAAGGGGGATGAAAGGGCCAAGCAGAGGGCAAGCAGTGGCCACATCAGGGGCATGCAATGGCCAAGCAGGGGGCAAGCAGTGGCCACATCAGGGGCATGCAATGGCCAAGCAGGGGGCAAGCAGTGGCCACACAGCGGGTATACTATGGCCAAGCAGGGGGCAAGCAGTGGCCACATAAGTGGCAAGCAATGGCCAAGGAGGGGGCAAGCAGTGGCCACATGAGGGGCATGCAATGGCCAAGCAGAGGGCAAGCAGTGGCTACATAAGGGGCATGCAATGGCCAAGCAGGGGGCAAGCAGTGGCTACATAAATGGCACGCAATGGCCAAGCAGGGGGCAAGCAGTGGCCACATCAGGGGCATGCAATGGCCAAGCAGGGGGCAAGCAGTGGCCACATCAGGGGCATGCAATGGCCAAGCAGGGGGCAAGCAGTAGCCACACAGCGGGTATACTATGGCCAAGCAGGGGGCAAGCAGTGGCCACATGAGGGGCATGCAATGGCCAAGCAGGGGGCAAGCAGTGGCCACATAGTGGGCATGCAATGGCCAAGGAGAGGGCAAGCAGTGGCTACATAAGGGGCATGCAATGGCCAAGCAGGGGGCAAGCAGTGGCCACACAGCGGGTATACTATGGCCAAGCAGAGGGCAAGCAGTGGCTACATAAGGGGCATGCAATGGCCAAGCAGAGGGCAAGCAGTGGCCACATCAGGGGCATGCAATGGTCAAGGAGGGGGCAAGCAGTGGCCACACAGCGGGTATACTATGGCCAAGGAGAGGGCAAGCAGTGGCCACACAGCGGGTATACTATGGCCAAGCAGAGGGCAAGCAGTGGCTACATAAGGGGCATGCAATGGCCAAGCAGAGGGCAAGCAGTGGCCACATCAGGGGCATGCAATGGTCAAGGAGGGGGCAAGCAGTGGCCACACAGCAGGTATACTATGGCCAAGGAGAGGGCAAGCAGTGGCCACATGAGGGGCATGCACTAGCCAAGTAGCAGGCAAGCGGTGACCACATAAGTGGCAAGCAATGGTCAAGTAGCAGGCAAGCAGTGGCCACATAAGTGGCAAGCAATGGCCAAGGAGGGGGCTAGAAGTGGCCACGCAGTGGGCAAATAAGGGGCCTGTAACAGCCAAGCAGCAGGCAAACAGCGGGCAAGCAGTGGGCATACACAGGGCAAGCAATGGCCATGCAGCAGGCAAGCAGTGGCCAACTAAGGGGCAGACAATGGCCAAGGAGCGGGCAAGCAGTGGGCGCACAAGGGGCATGCAACAGCCAAGTGGCATGCAATGGCCAAGCAGTGGGCAAGCGGTGGGCAGCATGTGATAGCCAAGCACTCAACACATAAGCGGCATACAACTGTCAAGCAAGGGGCAAGCAGTGGCCACATAAGGGGCATGCAAGGGCCAAACAGTGGGCAAGCAGCGGGCACATAAGGGGCACACAATGGGCAAGCAGTGGGCAAGCAGCGGGCTCACAACTGCCAAGTGGTGGGCAAACAGCGGGCAAGCAGCGGGCATAGACAGGGCAAGCAATGGCCACGTGGTGGGCAAGTAGCAGGCAAGTGATAGCCAAGCAATGAGCAAGCAGTAGCCACATAAGGGGCATGTGATGGCCAAGCAGTGGGCAAGCAGCGGGCAGACACAGGGCAAGCAGCGGCCATGCAGCAGGCAAGCAGTGGCCACATAAGGGGCATGCAATGGCCAAGCCATGGCCACATAAGGGGCACACAGTGGCCAAGCAGGGGGCAGGCAGCGGGCACACAACTGCCAAGTGGTGGGCAAACAACGGGCACCCACAGGGCAAGCAATGGCCACGCAGTGGGCAAGTGATAGTCAAACAATGAGCAACCAGTGGCCACATAAGGGGCATGCAATGGCCCAGCAGTGGCCACGTAAGGGGCACGCTATGGCCAAGCAGTGGGCAAGCAGCGGGCATAGACAGGGCAAGCAATGGCCACGTGGTGGGCAAGTAGTGGGCAAGTGATAGCCAAGCAATGAGCAAGCAGTGGCCACATAAAGGGCACGCAGTAGCCAAGCAGGGGGCAAGCAGTGGGCACAGACAAGGCATGCAATGGCCATGCAGAGGGTACGTGGTAGCCAAGCAGCGGGCACATAAGGGGCACGCAATGGCCAAGCAGTGGCCACATAAGGGGGAATGCAAGGGCCAAACAGTGGGCAAGCAGTGGCCACATAAGGGGGATGCAAGGGCCAAGTAGGGGGCAAGCAGTGGCCACATAAGGGGGATGCAAGGGCCAAACAGTGGGCAAGCAGTGGCCACATAAGGGGGATGCAAGGGCCAAACAGTGGGCAAGCAGTGGCCACATAAGGGGGATGCAAGGGCCAAACAGCGGGCAAGCAGTGGCCACATAAGGGGGATGCAAGGGCCAAACAGTGGGCAAGCAGTGGCCACATAAGGGGGATGCAAGGGCCAAGTAGGGGGCAAGCAGTGGCCACATAAGGGGGATGCAAGGGCCAAGTAGGGGGCAAGCAGTGGCCACATAAGGGGGATGCAAGGGCCAAGTAGGGGGCAAGCAGTGGCCACATAAGGGGGATGCAAGGGCCAAGTAGGGGGCAAGCAGTGGCCACATAAGGGGGATGCAAGGGCCAAGTAGGGGGCAAGCAGTGGCCACATAAGGGGGATGCAAGGGCCAAGTAGGGGGCAAGCAGTGGCCACATAAGGGGGATGCAAGGGCCAAGTAGGGGGCAAGCAGTGGCCACATAAGGGGGATGCAAGGGCCAAGTAGGGGGCAAGCAGTGGCCACATAAGGGGGATGCAAGGGCCAAGTAGGGGGCAAGCAGTGGCCACATAAGGGGGATGCAAGGGCCAAGTAGGGGGCAAGCAGTGGCTACATAAGGGGGATGCAAGGGCCAAACAGTGGGCAAGCAGCGGGCACATAAGGGGCATGCAACAGCCAAGCGGTGGCCACATAAGGGGGATGCAAGTGCCAAGCAGTGGCCACCTAAGGGGCACGCAATGGCCAAGCAGCGGGCACGCAGGGGCGTGCAAGTGGCACACGCCGGGGGCAGGCGGGGGTTCCCCCCGCGCAGGCAGCGGCTGTGCAAGGGGCGGGCGAGCGGCAGGGGGCAGCGGGCGAGCGGCAGGGGGCAGCGGGCGAGCAAGAGGCGCGCAAGGGGCAGCAGCCCCGACCCCCCCACCCCGACCCCGGGCCCCCCCCGGACTCACTCCCCGTAGGCGCCCTCGCCCAGCGTCTGCACCAGGTCCCAGTCCTCCACGAAAGGCACCGCCATGCCCGGCGCCGGCCCCGCTCCCGCCACGCCGCCCGTTCCCGCCGGCGCCACTGCGACACGCCCCGCCCTGCGCGCGCAGCACGGCCGAGCCCCGCCCCCGGGCGCCCGGGTCCCTCTGCCCGCCCGCCCGCCACGCCCGGGTCCCTCCCTCCCTCACCCACCCCCGGACGCCTGGGTCCTCCCTCCACCGCCCCCTGAATGTCACTGGGGGATACCGGGAGGGACTGGGGGATACTGGGAGGCAGTGGAAGTGGCACTGGGGGATACTGGGAGGCACTGGGAGTAGTATTGGGAGTTACCAGGAGGCACTGGCATCATACTGGGGAGTACTGGGCTGATACTGGGGATACTGGGAGGCACTGGGGGCTCTGGGAGTGGCCCAGGTGGTTACAGGGAGGCACTGGGAGTGGCCCTGGCAGTTACTGGGTGGCACCGGGGGATACTGGGAAGCACTGGGGGATACTGGGAAGCAGTGGAAGTGGCACTGGGGGATACTGGGAGTCACTGAGAATGGTATTGGGAGTTACTGGGAGGCACTGGCATCATACCGGTGAGTACTGGGCTGATACTGGGGCTACTAGGAAGCACTGGGAATGGCCCAGGTGGTTATTGGGAGGCACTGGGAGTGGCCCTGGCGGTTACTGGGTGGCACCGGAGGATACTGGGAAGCACTGGGAGTGGCCCTGGCAGTTACTGGGTGGCACTGGGGGATACTGGGAGGCATGGGGGGGATACTCGGTAATACTGAGAGTGGTACCAGGAGTTACCAGGAGGCACTGGGGGATAGTGGGGGATACTGGGAGGCAGTAGAAGTGGCACTGGGGAATAGTGGGAGACACTGAGAGTGGTACTGGGAATTACCAGGAGGCACTGGCATCATACCGGGGCTACTGGGCTGATACTGGGGATACTGGGAGGCACCGGCAGCTCCTGGGAGGCACTGGGAGTGGCCCAGGTGGTTACTGGGAGGCACTGGGCAATACCGGGAGGCACTGGGAGTGGCCCTGGCAGTTACTGGGAGGCACGGAATGCCTTGGTCCCTCCCCCAAAGCATTACCCAGCCCTGCTTTGGTCCAGATTTTCACCCAAATCACTGAAAAGCATCGAAAACGCCCCCAAAATCCCTCCCCACGCATTGGCGGAGGCGGAAAAATCCCCACCAAAATGGCCTTTTTTTTTTTATTTTTTTTTTTTTTTAATTATTATTATTCGCAATTCCCCGTTAATCAACCCCCGGCAAAAGCCGTTCTTTCTGATTGGGCGACGGCTCCGTGCGTATATAAAAATCACTCCCCGGCGGGCAGGGACGGGCAGGGACGACGTCCTGCCGCTGCCTGCGATAACCAACGGTATAAAACAAAAATAGATCAACTGCCCCCCCCCTCTCCCCCAAAGAAAAAAAACCCAAATCCCCCCAAAATATTTCTGCTTCACAGGCAAAGGCTGGGTCAGTGCGGTGCGCGGCGCGGCCGGCGGCGGCTCCTCTACGTCCTCGACAAGCCGCGGTTATCCAAATCCTTCACCTGGGTGGGGAGAAAGGGCTCAGTTGGGTGATATTTCATGGGTTTTTTCCCAAATTTGGGGAGTTTGGGCTCATTTCGGGGCCGTACCTTGTATATTCGGACCAGCCAGTGCTCTGTGGTGTACGCCTCCTCCAGCACGTCCAGCTCAAAGTCCTTGTTGCCGATCTCGGCGTTCCTCACCCGGTCGTAGCCCGGCGGTCGCTCTAGGAGAGGGCAGGGTACAGGGGGGGCTGCCACGTCGCGTCCCCAGGACGCGGGGCGCCCCAAAAGCGGTGCATTTTCCCCCCCGGGAGGAGGGTTCTGGGGACTTACTGGCCTCGGTGTAGACCTGGCCGAAGCGGTAGTAGCACATCTTGTACATGAGGCAGTTGAGGAGCACCGGGGAGCCCTCGCGGTCCACCCGGAACTCCCCCGTGGGGGTGTAGTAGTCGTGCTCCTTGATGTGGCGGCCCGTGTCCGTGCTGCCCCCGATCCGCACCATCCACAGGAACTTGTTGATGTCTGAAAGGTGGAGAGCAGAGTTGGGGGGCAGAGAGTGAAGAGTTGAGTTGAGTTGGGGGGCAAAGAGCGAGGAGATGAGTGGAGTTGGGGGGCAAAGAGCGAGGAGTTGAGTTGGGGGGCAAAGAGTGAAGAGTTGAGTGGAGCTTGGGGGCAAGAGCGAGGACTTGAGTTGGGGACAGAGAGCGAGGGGCTGAATGGAGTCGGGGGCAAAGAGCAAGAGTTGAGTTGGGGGGCGAAGAGCGAGGAGATGAGTGGAGTTGGGGGGCAGAGAGTGAAGAGTTGAGTGGAGCTGGGGGGCAAGAGCGAGGACTTGAGTTGGGGACAGAGAGCGAGGGGCTGAATGGAGTCAGGGGCAAAGAGCAAGAGTTGAGTTGGGGGGCAAAGAGTGAGGAGATGAGTGGAGCTGGGGGTCAAGAGCGAGGACTTGAGTTGGGGACAGAGAGCGAGGGGTTGAATGGAGTCGGGGGCAAAGAGCAAGAGTTGAGTCAAGTTGGGGGGCGAAGAGCTGGGTTGAGTTGAGTTGGCGGCCAAAGAGCGAGAAGATGAGTTGGGGGGCAAAGAGCGAGGAGTCGAGTGGAGCTGGAGGGCAAAGAGTTGAGCTGGGGGGCAGAGAGCGAGGAGTCAAGTCGGGGGCGAGCAAAAAAGGTCCGTGCAGCTCCCAGAGAGGAGCGTTTTGGTACCGTTTCCACTTGGCAGCCCCAGCTGAAGGTGGGACTTTGCTCCTCTGGAGCTGTTTTGGAGAAGCTTGTGCCACCAGCGCTGCCTGGGTGGGTTTGACCCGGCTCAGAGCAGACCTTACCGTCAGAGGAGTACCCGGTGAGGCCTCCAAAGATGACCAGCACGTAGCTGACGTCCAGCTCCCTCATGATCTCGTAGGCTTTCTCCTCCGTCGACGCCATCGCCTGGAGGGGACACAGCGTCAGTCACGCCACGCGGTGGCCTCAAAAAGTCAGGGCAAGGCGGCGGGCGAGGGAAGGACCTACCTGACCGACGCGGGAGATATGCGTGTTGTTCCAGGTGTTGTTGTCCACCAGGATGGTCCGGTTGGCCATGGCGGTTATCTGGTACCCATAGTCCCACCAGGACATCACCTTGGCGTCCTGCACCCAAACACCAGAGACGAGACGTCAGCACCTCAGCGGACAACGTTGGGTCCTCACCGCCCAAATCACCTCCGTTTACCTCTGGCGTGTTGTGACGCAGCCAGTAATAAGCTTCTCTGAAGTCATCGAAGATGATCCTGCTGCCGTCCCCACCCCGGGCGGACAGGACGATGGAGGGGGAGGAGTACGCCTCGCTGGTCACCCAGGTGGAGTGGAAGGTGTAGGTGATCAGGAAGAAAGCCATGACCAGGATCATGCCACTGGCAACCTGGGGGACCAAATCGGGGTCAACGCTGGAGGGCAGCGGCCACCAGCCTCCTGCACTTGTCCCCACCAGGCCCAGGTGTCTTCTCCTCCTTCCCAAGCCAGCCCAACACTCACTTCGTTTTTGATGGGGTAGGTGGAGTCTTGCTGCTTTTTGCTCTTCTTGTCGGGCCGGCTGATGTCCAGGTTCTTCATGTAGGTGGACAGCACCTGAGAAACCCCGATGCCAGACAGGATGCACATCACCGGGGCCAGCACCAGCATAAGACGCACCTACGGGCAACAGCAGAAGAGTCAGGGCCTGTCGGAGAAGAAATTGGGGCAGAAATCTGAAAGAGGAGGGAAATTAAATGAATTCAGCAGAAACATCAGCCTCAAGATAAACCCGTAGCTGATTTTTTTTAGTGGGTGCAGACTGCGAGCTGCCACCATCTCAGGTGAACACCTCAGAGAACTTGTTCTCTGAAGGCCACAGTGCAGAACTGACCTCAATTTAACACCCTTGGGCAAGCGGAGGTGGAGCCAAGACTCAGTAGATGCCTCCGCACACAGAAATCAACCCGCATTTAGGGCTCGGGGTGCCAGAGCGAGAGTGGAAACGGGCTCATAAGCAGATGTTTCCCATCGGTCCCTGCTCAGATGCCTGGAGAACTTGGTTGGGTTTGCAACTCAGCTACGGGACACCAGGAACCACCCAATGGGTGGCCACATGGAAGCAAAGTGACACCAAACCCAGGAAGTTTTCCAACACGGCTGCACAGAAGGGTGAACAAACCCATTTTAAGGAAGGGAGAAAAGCCTCGTGAACAGTTCAGCCGGCTCAGGGTGGAAGAACCGTCCTCAACAAATTCAGAAAAAGAAATTAAAGCAGTTTTCGTTAAGCCCACCCCGTCATCCTGCTCGCGCCTGGCAGGCAGCAGCGCTCACCATCACAGCCGAGAAGTACATGCTGGTCACGCCGTACATGATGATGAAAATGCGGGCGTCCGAGAGGTTACTGAAGCAGTAGTACAGACCCACTGCGAAGAGGAAAGAGAAACGGGTCAGGTTCACCTTCCCGGAATAAAAAACAGCCGGCAGAGGCCCGCGGCACCGCGAGGAGATGGGAGGCTGCGGGGGGCGGCCGGCAGAATAAAACCCTCCCGGTGTGGTACGGTGAAGTTAACGCATCGGGGTGCGACGGTATCTGCGCTGGGCTCACCCGGGAACATGAAAACCAGAAGCTGGAGGTCAAAGTAATAGGAGGACCACGTGGTGGGCTGGTGCTCGGAGACGGAGGCGATGATGGGGATGTTGTTCTTTGCGTAGGAGGGATCCAGCAGGGAGTAGAAACGCCCCGTCCACGGGGAGATTTTCCCTAGGAAAGAGGAGGAAAAAAAAAAATAATCACGTTCAGTTCCAGCAGAGAGTAACCCGATACGTTCCCTCACACGGGAAGCACGTGCAAGGCTGAATGAGCAATCCTGGATCCCGTTTAACATCCCTGTTACTCAAAACTGCCATTTTAGAAAAGAAATACGGTGCAATTTTACCCTAAAAAGACTTCTCCCCCGCCCGACCTATATTTTTAGCATCTCTTCGCTACTACAGATCGCGATTCAGTTTCCGAAGCATCAGCTCAGCGGCCCCAGCGCACGCTGAGTCACGGCAGGTTTCTCTCTGTGCCTCGTATCGCCCGGAGCTGCTGCTTAAATATTTCGCTGCTTAAATATTTCCCTGCTAACGCGCAAATTAGGGCAGGTCCCCCTCAGAGGGGGACTCGCAAGCACTGAAATGGGGGCGGTAACCCGGAATCGGGATTGAAAAATGATGGGCTCTTCAAAGGCCCCAAAGGAGGCGAAGCTGGGGGTGAAACGCACTCGTCACGGCCACCACCTCGGGCTACCTGTCAGCATCAGCACGGCCCCGATGGTGAGGAGGACGAAGCCGACCAGGGAAATGACGCTCCTGAAGAGGATTTCGAACTGCTGCGGGTTCAGCTTGCTCCGGAGGTAGTCTACGAAGGCGTGGATCTGACACAAGCCGAAGACTCCAAGGGCAGCCATGTGCTCCGAGGAGAGGACGGGCTGCGAGCAGGGGAGAGCGTCAGCAGGTACAGAAAACAAAGAGCCGCGCTTGTGCCCGATATCAGCTTTTTTTTTTTTTTTTTTTTTTTCCCGCTTTTTACAAATCACTTCTCAGCAAAACCGCTGCCCAAGTCACAGGAAACCGTCCCCTCCCCGCTGCCCTGAGTCACTTTCTTACATCGGCTTCGATTCCCAGATAGGAATCCACGCGGAAAATTTAAGGCGATTCTCTTGAAAACGCAAGCTAAGCAGGCATTTTTCCTGTGATACCAAGACAGACCCTGGCCTACGCGTTTCCTTCACTGAAAACGGAAATATTTTCATGAAAGGTAACCGATGCCGTGAAGGTTATTAGCAGCTCCGAAAGTCATTCAGCACCTCCAAAAGCTCATCTTGCCAAAGGTCGTAACAAATCAGCGCAACGGGAGCTAGACTTAGAAGCCAGCACCCAATTATAACGTCACCAACAAAGGCAAGAAGAGAAACCGGGCGCCAACTCGCTGCTGTTCTGCTACAACCCACGAAATGACCGTCCTCGGGTCCCCAAACCATTCTGGTCCCCACCTGGAAGCCAACAAAGGAGATCTGCATGGAGAGGATGGTTCCCAAGCAGTAGACAGTGCAATAGGCTACGTAGATCCTGTGGGAGAAGCGGCCGGTCAGCATCAGCACGAGAACATGCAAGGGGATGAGGTTAATCAGAAAGACGTAGCCGCCCCACGAGGAGACCTGCCAAGAGAGAAAAACAAACAAAAAAACCCCACGAGTTCCAGGACTGAACAGGTCGCACAGCAGAGGTCAAAGGCGTCAGGATTGATTTTCCCGGGATCAGGCGCAGGATTTTCACCCAGCTGTTGAGGACGCCCTTGCAGGGGGCGGATCTCAGTCACCGCCGCCAGAAGCCCGGATTTTTCAATGCTGTTAATAAAACCTTGCACAAAAACCCGCTAGTTTCGCTAAGCGGAAAGGAATGAAGAAAGCGCACGTTTGATTTCCACACCAAGCCCTTCAGAGAGGTTCCAGCTCCCTGGATACAAGGACACAGGAACGGCAGGCCACGTATTTTTGGTCAGCGTATCAGAAACACCGCGGTGCCGGGAGAAGGAACACTTACCATGTAGAAATAGGCAAGAGCACACATCGCCGCCCAATAGATGGAGCCGGTTTTAACGGCTTTGATCCACATGTAGTAAGTTAAGAGCATGCAGAATATGGCGATACCTGGGTGGAAGGAGACAGAAAGGTCAAAGCAAGCTCGCATCAGCCCTGAAATGTCAATATAATCCCTGAGGAGCTTCACAGCGCTCAATTGCGTTTAAAAAGTATATATAAATGCTTTTGCTGCTCCATCAGAAGATGGAACGGCACCTCGTACAAAGAGCTAGGCTTGGGAAAAGGGCTTCCTCTCTGATTTCTAAATGGAAACGCTGTGATGTTTGTGTCTTACTGCAGGTAACAGCTCACGTGGCCCCTTCAAGCCACAGCAGCTCGCTAGATACAGCGACTCCTTACATAGCCCAGATACGGGAGAAGAACCTGGATTCTCCTCCCGTAGGCATCGGCGACGGGATTGCTCCCTTTGCCAGCCCCCGAGTCACTGCCAGAACAGAGAGAAAACCCCGGGGGAGCTGCACAGCAGCTCCGATCCCAAGCAGAGATTGCGGAGGTGGCAAAACCCTTTTCGTTTGCAAACAAGGATACTCGGGGAAGGGGGTGTGCTCACTGCCGGAGTCGGGAAACACTCCTTTCTCCTCAACCGCGTAGGCGAGGACCACCAAGGATCTCCGAGCAGTTGGGTTAGTTCAACCGCAGGGACCCAGCGGGGCTCGCTGGGCAAGGACGGTTCTCCTCTATCGTGCCCTGCTGCATCTTTGCCATCGTGTTCCAGCACCCAACAGTCCTTACGGGTTTCCCCGCTCTGAGGGTCGCAAACTCACCTTCGTTATCGTAGGAGCCGGCAACAGATCGAGAGATGTACCCGGGGACAACTGCGATCATGGCGGCAGCAAGGAGCCCTGCCCCTGCATCCTGGGGGAAAAAACACAGCCAAAGTGGGGAAAAAGCCATCAGGTTTTAGGGCTTTTGTTATCATGCCATACTACACACGGATACGCCTCAAAGGAATAAAAATAGAGCGTTGAAATGAAACTTTAAAGCAGATCTCCCATTTCCCAGAAGTTCTGGCTTTTGAGCAGCGCGGTGGTCACCTCCAAACTGCCGATACAGCTGTCTTTCTGCGCTCCTCCGTAAAGCAAAAGCCTCCGAAGGCGCGCCCCGATTTTCCCCTTACCTTGAGCTCTTTGGTGAGGTGGTAAGTCACTATGGTGGTGAAAGAGGAGAAGAGGGGAGCCAGGAACACGCAGACGTTTCGGATGTCGATGGTGATGTGGAAGAAGTGCAGCACGTGGTAAATCGCCGCCGACGTGATCATCAGGCCTGCGGGACAGAAACGACATCGTTATCAGGGCGCTGTCACTCTGTTCGCAGCACCAGGGGTCGTTAAGTTTCCAATTAACAGCAGGGCAGTCCGAAGTCTCACCCTGCTGCCCAGGATGCCTCGATGAAGGGCATCCCCGAGCTCCCCTCCTCTCCCAGCTGGCGTTCAGGGCTCTGGTCCGCGTACGCTATTTGCCCCTCTCACGATTTTCCCTCCCGTGAGGCGCGTTTCGGCTCAGGAGAAGCCCGACAGCTTACCTGGATAAATGGTGCCACCGATAATCCTGCCCAAGGGGTACCACGCTCGGTCGTCAAACCAGTTGTGGAATTTATAGAAGCCCTCCTCCGCCAGGAAGCGGGTTGTGCGGTAGTTAAAATACCTGTAACAGCGACAAGCACTAAGCATCTCCGCGTGGGGACGGAGAGATACTGACTGCTCACCGCTCCTCGGGTCACAGGCGCGGTCCTTAACGAGCCTTCAGACAATGAGGCAGCTTTCGACAGGCGCTTTGCCCGTCAAATTGCATGCCCATTCCCCATGTCGTGATACCCTTCTCCACGGCGTTGGAAGGGCTGACCGGGTTTTCCCCGCAGAGGGAATTAGTCCATTTTCCCTAGACTGCCGCAAACCTCAGCTGCAAGGGTTCATCCCTCCTCCTAGGGGCTTTAAAAAGGGGCTTTACGAAGGTAACGTTCTCCCTCGCGCCTGATTTAACCAGCAACAAGCCTGGGTCGTGGACACAAGGTGTACTAGGAGCGCTCTCTCCCGCTGTCCCCTGCTCAGGTAGAGAATAACCACGGCCCAGCATAAAAGCAGTGTTGGGCGATTAATTAGATCCAAGCTGCAGGATGAGTCCTGGGAACCGAGAAGTGAATTTTGGGTCTGGAAGAGGGAAAGCTAGCTTTACTGAAAACTGTCCTCCAAATCCCTCATCCTCAACGGGGATTAACTCAAGCCCAGCGAACACCACCCGAATTCTGCGTGCCCCAGGAGAGAAAAACCCAGCAGGCCCCAGGAAATGAAAGGGGAGGAAGACACTTACGGGTCGAATTCATGGATGACGCTTTCAAATCTCAGGACAGAAAAAAGCCTCGTGGAGAAAGCTGCAAACACAGAAAAAGGGCAGAGTGAAGCGACAGCACTGGCCGAGCCAGAGTTCCGTTAGGTTCATCTACTTTTTTGCTGGATTAAAATTGTCTCTGTCTTAAACTGGGCATTGGGAAGCTAAAGAAAGATGCAGTTTTCAAAGGAAAAGGTACAGAAAGAGTAAAAGTGTTCACTTAGGGCACGCTTTGAAGACAGACGAGAGCTTCGCAACCTATAAAAGAGATGAAGGAGCAGAGGTGGCTCTAGCCCGGGGTCCCCCTTTGAGGGCACCAGCAGCCACCCGCAGCGCCAGGAGGTGGACTTACAGAGCACAGCTGCCATCGACAAGATGAGGAGCTTGAGCAGAGTGTCTTGCTTCTCGTAGGAGAGCCGGAGAAACCCTAACTTGGTCATCTTCACATCAAAGGCAGAGCTTGGGGACGCCTGAAGACCTGAAAACGAAGAGGGAAGATGATCAAAGAGCGAGCCAGTGCCCAGCCCCACAACGTCCCTAAACATTTCGTGAAATAGGACCTTAAATACCCCCGCTCCTGCCCAAGGAGGTTGTGTCCACCTTGAACCCCACCAATGCTTTCGCTGACCCGTGTCTCCCTCCCCCAGCCCCCCCTGCCTCCCGTCCTCACCTGATCAGCTGCCCCAAGTCTCGGCTGAGGTTTTTCTTTCTTTTACAGAGACCAGAACTTCTTAGGGGCAGAGGACGAGTCTGTTTCTCTGCGTACAAAACAAAACCAATCCGTAAGCTTTTCACAAACCCCCTACATTTTCCCTGGCTGGTCTCTGAGGTTTAACCACAACCCGTAAACGATGCATTAAAAAAGCAATCCATGGAGACTGCAAGAAGTCGGTGCTGTTTTCTCATACATAGGAGGTCCGAATGGCTCCTAGCTGCTCCCACTTTGAATTATTTACACTAAACGTATACATCCCAGTGGTTTGCTAACGTGGCCCAGGGCAGTTAAGTCAGCTTTGTTTATACGGGACAACTTGGTGGTTTAATTCAGCCTCCCTGGCTGCAGGAAGAGACAGCAAAATCCTGGTATTAAACACCAAAGAAGTGAAACTGTGGCCAAAGAATAACGTCGTTCTACTCTTGAAAACACCCTGATTTCTTTAAAATGCTTCTTTACCCAATCAATTAGGAAAAAAACCCTACCACTCCCTGCAGGTTCAGTCCCAGAACCAGCAGATAAACCCTCAGCTCACCTCTCTGAGCTACAAGGCCAGGGAGGGCACATTTGGACAGGCTGAGATTTAAAAATAAAATACGAACTGGGCTTGGAAAAAAATCTCTCTGTGACCTAGAAGTGATTCCGACTTGCACAGATTTGTCACTAATTGATACAGAAATAAGCCCATGTTGTAATTATTTCCTGGTTCCCCTGGGGATAATAAGCAGCAGCTAACAATGACAGAATGCAGATGCCTCCCGGGCACAAGTGGCTCTACCACCGAGGTACCACCGGCACCCTGATTTCCACAGCTCCGGCAGATGACACACAGGGCGTGGGGGTGACCGTTCGCCACCCAGTAACTGGGTGAACCACCACAGCTACTGGGAAAACCAGCAGCACCCGGCCAGTGCCCAGATCCTGGGCTGGGAAGGCAGAAAAGCTGTCCCGGGGCCATGGACCTTCCTCTCATCACCTGACAGACCAAGGCACCCCAGAACACCTCACCCCATAGGCCTAGGCACCCCGCAAGGCCCAAGCATCCCATAACCCCACAGCCTCAACCCTGCAGACCTGGGCACCCCACAACCCTACAGCCCCTCACCCCACATGCCTGGGCATCCTCCAACCCCACAGCCCACAAGCCTGAGTACCCCATAACCCTACAGCCCCTCACTCCATAGACCTGAGCACCCTCACAAAGCCCAGGCACCCCACAACCCGTCACCCCACAGACCTGGGCACCCCAGAACTCCACAGCTCCTTCACCCGCACGGCTCCCTCACCTCACAGACCCGGGCACCCCGTAACCCCTCGCCCCACAGACCTGGGCACCCAACAAGGCCCAGGCCCCCTCCCATCCCACAGGCCCCCACCCCACAGACCTAGGCACCCTGTAACCCCTCACCCCACAGACTTGGGCACCCCACAAGGCCTGGGCACCCCTCACCTCACAGGCACTCACCCCACAGGCCCAGGCACCCCACAACCTCACAGCCCCTTGCCCCACAGACCTGGGCACCCAACAAGGCCCAGACCCCCTCTCATCCCACAGGCTCACACCCCACAAGCCCTCACCACACCGACCTGGGCACCCGACGAGGCCCAGGCACCTCCTCACTCCACAGCCCCTTACCCCACAGGCCTGGACACCGCACAACTCCACAGCTACCTCACCCCACAGCCCCGGGCACCCCACAGCCCCTTGCCCCACGGACCTGGGCAGCCAACAAGGCCTCACCCCACAGATCTGGGCACCCCATAACCCCTCACCCCACAGGCCCGGGCACCCCACAGCCCCTCGGCCCACAAGGCCCGGGCACCTCCTCACCCCACGGGCCCCCACCCCACAGGCCCAGGCACCCTACGACCCCACACCCCTAGACCCAAGGCCGACCCCGCCCGCCACCCTGGCCGCGGCCCTCACCCGGGCGCCGCGCTGGGCCCCGCCGCCCCAGCCATCCGCCCCGCGCAGCCGCCCTCGCCCGCCGCCGCGGCCCGCCCCAGCCCCGCCCCTCCCGCCCGCCATTGGTCCTCACCGACGCCGCTCCGGATGCGGCGGCGCTCATTGGCCGCGGCGCCGGGGCGGGCTGCGCGCGGCGCCTGCCCGAGGGGCGGGGCCGGCGGCGAGCGAGGCGTGACGTGTCCGCCCGGGCTTGGGGCGCCCCGAGGGGGCGGAGCCGGGCGGGTCACGTGGGCGGACGCGGAAGCGGGCGGTTCCCGCCACGTGGGTGGCGAGCGGGGGAAGGCGGCGGCTGGCCACCGTGGCCATCCCCGGACCCCGGTGGCCCCAAACGGCCCATGGGCGGCTGAGAGAGAGAGAAAGAGAGAGGGGCAGGCGCAGGACGGCTGCGAATCGTGATTCCTCCGTTTAATGTTTCAGTGTGAAAAGACTAGTGAAAAGTCGGTAAACCGGCCCAAAAAACCAATAAAACCTGGCGGTTTTGGGGACGTCACCGGTTCCTCCCCCACCCCTACCGGTCCGGTACATGCACGGGGACGAGATGGCACGGGTACAAAAAGAGTCCGCTATAAAACCAGGGCAGGGTGCCAGCCGGCTCTTGGAAACTCACAAAGGTGTTAAAAATCCGTATTTTTTTCCCCCAAACCCCCATTTTTTTCCATGGTGGCGAGGGGAGAGGCAGAACCGCCATCGCCGCCTCGGTGGCCTGGGTCCCGGCGGGTCCCCTCCTGTGGGGGGCTGGAGGGGCTCAGTGGCCTGGAGAAGCCGCGTGTTTGGCCGGAGAGGGCTGTGGGGAGAGGAGCCGGTCGGAGGAAGAGGAAGAGGAAGGGGAAGAGGAAGCACCGCTGAGGGCAGACTGAAGGTAAACGGTCTTGTGGAAGAGTCTGTTGCTGAGGAAAACCACCAAGGAGAAGAGCCGGAGCTGGAAGTGGCTGTAAGGGAAGAGAGCCCGTCAGCTCCTGGAGACGGAATTCCCGCCTCCCCGCGGGATTTTGGCGGGTGGTGGGAGATTTTGGGGTGATTTCAAGGGGATTTAGGGCCCGGGGAGGTGGGGACTCACTAGGTTTTGCCGGGGGTCCTGGCTTCGTTGGCGCTGATGATGAAGAGGGGGAAAAGGATGGAGAAGAGGCAACCGCTGGAAGAGGAAAAACAATAATAATTAAAAATTATTAAAAAATACTAAAAATACTACAACTAATAAAAGGGGGGAAACGGCGTCACCTGATGATGTAAGAGGACTGCATCGCCGTGAGGAAAGCCAGCGGCAAGCCGAAGCCGAAGTAGTAGGGCCAGTTCCTCTCGATGTTGGACAACCGTTGGTGCATCTCGATGCCTGGCGAGGAGAAAAAAAAACAAAAAAAACCCCCACAACTTCATTCTGGTTAAAATCGAAGGAAACAATGAGGCTCCGGATCCCGAATCCAGAGGAATTCCCCTCAAAAAGGCCTCACCTTTGTTAAACCAGCGGTACTCGAAGCAGTAGAGGGAGTAGAGCAGGGACATGTGGAGGAGGCTGACCAGTTGGCCCACCAGGTCGATGGGGAAGAGGCTCACGATCATCCCCTGGGATTTTAATTAAAAATAAATTAAAAAAAAAAAAAAAAAAGCTGTGGATTCTCTGGATTTGGGGGAAAACATGGCCCCGGAGGGAGGGGTTTTGTTCATCTCACCTGGATGAGGAAAAGCGCCTGCAGCAGGAGGTTGAACAACATGTCGGCGATGATTTTGCTGACGCTGGGGAAGGGGTGAGGTTTCCTGCCGGACACTTCGAACGCCAGATCCGCAATGTCCTGCGGGGGAAAGAAACCCCAAAAAATAAAGAAAAAGGGGCTTGAGGAAAATTTGATTAAAAGCAAAACAGGCCGTATGGGGAAGTTAAGTTCCAAAGAGGCGGAACGAGCTGGTTTCACCCAACCAGAGCCCATTTTTTAGGCGGGATGAGCTGGTTTTGCCGGCCCAGAACCCATTTTTCACGTGGGATTTCATCTGACATCAAAAAGCCACCCCCCCCCGCCCCCCCGTGCCACCTCAACGAAGAGATTCCCCCCGGTCCGTGTCCCCATCACCTACCTGGAACCAGATGGCATTGACCACCTTACTGAGCACGAAGAGGGGGAGGACCCAGAGGGCGCTGAAGATGGAGGTGAGGATGAACTCCAGCCAAGCCCAGACGTCGCCGTGCAAGGAAGGGTCACCTTGGGGAGAAGGGCCGGGGAGGAACACGTGAGGAACCCGTCTGGGAACCTCCTCCTTCCACCCCGCCAACGGGACAGGGACTTACCGATGATCTGTGCCGTCACCGACTGCAGGACGGGGATAAATACGCGGTAAAACAAGAAGAGACTAAGCTAGAGGGGGGAAAAGAAACAAGAAGGGGTGATTAATTGGGCTGCCGTTAAGGATCAACCTCAGAGCCAGGGAAATCTTAAAATATCGGTATTTAGTTCAGTAAAACAATATCCCCGTCTGCAGCAGAGCGAGGGGGGAATATTTGGGCTTTAAAAGACTCCGAGAAGCAGCTGGGGTATAACATGGAGGTGTCCCTTTGATCCTATATCCTTAAAATACAGCATGGTGACAGGGAGCTGTGACCGATCCCGGGCTTTCACTGGGATTTTAACATCGAAAACCCAACCAAAAATATCCACTTACCCAGAACACGCCTCCGTTCCAGGCACAGCACTGAAATATCCGGCTCACTATACGGGGTTCGCTGCAGGGAGAGAAGGGAGAGATGTGTTGAGCTTCTAGCACCTGGATAACCGAACGTCCCCTAACAAGTGACAAACTGCTTCACAGACTGGCCGGGGTGGGAAGGGACCTCTGGAGATCATCCCCTCCAACACCCAGAGCAGGTGGCACAGGAACGCGTCCAGGTGGGCTTGGAATCTCTCCAGAGACGGAGACTCCACCACCTCTCTGGGCAGCCTGGGCCAGGGCTCTGCCACCCTCACAGGAAAGAAGTTTCTCCTTGTGTTCGGATGGAATTTCCCGTGTTCCAGTTTGTGCCCGTTGCCCCTCGTCCCGTCCCCGGGCACCGCTGAGAAGAGTCTGGCCCCATCCTCTTGCCCCCCGCCCTTTAGATTTTGATGCGCATTGATGAGATGCCCTCAGCACAGAGGTGCTCCATCCCCTGATCATCTCCGTAGCCTCTGCCGGACTCTCTCCAGCAGTTCCCTGTCCTTCTGGAACTGGGGAGCCCAGGACTGGACCCAGTGCTCCACGTGCAGCCTCCCCAGGGCAGAGCAGAGGGGCAGGATGACCTCCCTCCCCATGCGGACACACTCTTTTTCTTCCACCCCAGGAGACCGTTGGCCTCCTTGGCCACAAGAACACGTTGCTGGCTCGTGGGCAACTCGTTGTCCACCAGGACTCCCAGGTCGCCCCCAACCTGTCCTGGTGCGGGGGGGTTATCCCTCCCGAGATGCAGGACCCTCCGCTTGCCCTTGGTGAACTCCATTAGGTTCCTCTCCACCCAACCCTTCAGCCTCCTGTCCCACACTGTGGACACCTTGGGAATGTCACGGAGAACCAGCTTGACGCTGGTTTTATCTGAACAGAGGAATCCCAGAGGAAATCCCTGCACAGGCTCCCGCCGGGTTTCAGCCAGTGCATGGATTTACACCAGGAAGACTCTTCCAACCTTTATTAATTCCCCATATCTGCACCAAAGCAGAAGAAAAGCAAAGCTTTCTTCCGGATTTTTGCATTTTTATTAAAGATCTCAGGTTTTGATCTCCTCAAACTCTCGCCACAACAAAATCAGGGCTTTTCATGGGCTTTTTGTTCTGGGAAGAGGCTTTTTGTTCAGCTCGGGGCTGTTTTGGCTTCTCTCTCTTTGCAGCGTGTCTACGGACATGCGAGAGAGCAGCTCCGTGGGACTCCGCAGCACTTCTCCAGTCACCCTCTGCTACCAAAGGATTTGTTACAAAGAAAACCAGAAAAATATGACCGGTTAGTCCCCCCTAAAATATATTTAATTCCTCAAGGGCATACGCAGACGCCTCTGGGGAGGATCGGGACCACGGGACACAGAAGACTTTTCCATCCTTTTGAGATAAAAGGCCACTGCCAAGCAAGTCAGAATAATTTGTAAATACGTCTTAAAAATGTCTTTTCGACTGCATGAATTGCCAGCCCAACTGTAATGAGGGCAGCGGAGAAACACCTCAGTGCGGTTCGGAGAGCAGATGCTGTTTTGCTCCCACATGGATATAATTCTGGCATTTCCAGCCTTCGTGGTTGCAGAACGCAGCAAGGCTGGGGAAAAAAATGATACTCGATCTGCCCCGGACACGTAAATCGGATCTGAGCTGCCGCTTCTTCCCTGATCCCATGGCTACCAAAACACCCCATCTTTGAGAGACAGCACAAGTGTTCATCGAGAAAAGAAACCCAGAAATCCACGTTCTTTCAGCTTGCAGAGCTCCATGCCTGCTATTAGTATTTCAAACTAATTGCTTACTCTTAATTGTCAAACAACATACAAGGTCCAAGTTCTTATCTCACGAAAACAGTTCCAGTTTCATTACATAGAGCAGGAAAAGGGCATTTCACGTCACATTTTTCATATTTAGTGGCTCTGCGCCTCAGCGCGATTGGGTTTATGAACCATTTGCAAACGCACTCCACGAGTTCTGCCTTCAATAGACTAATAAAAGGAGGGAATCACCCGGTTTATGGCCCGTCAGGCCCCGTACTCACTTCTCCTGCTTCTTCTCTTCCATGTGAAACCTCCGCTGGGCCAGCGCGCTGTTTGCTCTCCTTCGCCTCTGCTCTTCCCTTTTCTGCTGGATCCGGGCGTCCAGCTTCGAGATGGTGCAGATGCCCCAGATGGAGTCCTTAATTCCCTGTGGACACGGAGCGCGGCGGTCACACTCCATCCCGCAGGGAGAGGAGGAATGGGATGTGGCCGATCCAGGCCATGGAAAACCTCCCGCTTATGGAAAGGGACTTGGATGTGGCCAGCCTTGCTCCCTGGCTAACAGGGGAAGCCAGGCACAGCCGGAGCCAAGGTTTGGAGCAGCTACACGGACTGTTTTCCATGGCCCGGTGACCTAAATCACCGCATGTTCCAGCATCTTTAGGAGCAGCACTTTTTTTTTTTTTAAAAAAAAAAAAGGTGAGATTTCTCATCCAATCTCTGCTATTTATAACCCTGGCAAAAGCCAAGGAGTCAGATCTCTCACAGCCCATTTCTTCTGCCTGGCAGAAAGCCCTTCTTCCCCTGCCAGTATTTCTAAGGTGAATAAAATAGAATTATACAAAATATTTAGGATGTGCAAAGTCCTTGTGGCCTGACTATATGTCAGAGCTTGATGCTTATACCTTTACAACTAAAAGCACCCGTCCTTGTCCCCAAAATATCCTCCCCATCAGCCACATCCATGGAAACCTGTTAATAGTGCCCAATGCCTTTGCCTTACTCCTTTAAAAGACTGGGAATGCCACCTCCTAGAACTCCACGGGCAGCTATTTCCAGCTCCAGATGATATCGTAGCCATCATTATCAAAATCTCACTTCAAAGCAAAGACTACAAGGAATCCTGGTGTGAGCCAGGACAGTGTCACTACCCAGGTGACCCACACGACGGTTCAGCATGTGGAGTTTTTGACAAAGGAGGATAAATTTTGCTGCCAAACACATGCCTGAAACAGGAGAATATGATGCTGCTGCTACCTAACGAGGTGGAAGTTAATTACATGAGCTGCTCTACCTGCTGCTTTACAGATGGTGCGAGAGCATCGTGAAACAACACAAGTTCCCCCGCTTTAGATCATGGCCAGTGCGCCACAGCAGTTTAAGAGCCCCTTTTCCTTCCAAATTTTTTAACCCACCCTTGATGATGTAGGAAGGAGGGTGCTCCCCACACAAGACCCACCATCACCAAAGCAAACGAGACCAGTCCCTACGATAGAGGACCTGAAACACGGAGACTTACCCTGACGAGGTCATGAAGGAAGGTTTTCACGCTGTCTGCCATCTCGACTCCAGCATCACCTCTGGTTCCAAAACTATCAACTACAGGGAGAGGGGAAAAGCCGAACCCAAACCTCTCTCATCCTGGACAGATGGGAAACGGATGGAGCCTGCAGGGAGACAAAACACAGGACCATGGCAGGCGTTAACAGCATCAGTCTGAGTGGGGTAGTTCCAAGCTAAATCACACCCCGGCCATTTCCAACAGCCTTCCCATCGGGCAACCATCCTCAAACGTATGGCCAGAGAAAGGACTTGTCTTGTTAATTCCATGGTATCTCGTATTTATGAACTCGGGGTCTCAGGAACAGCAGAGTTTGTATTTCTACGCAGCAAAACGTCATGCTGGGCCATTCATTTTCAGAAAAGAAAAGGCAGCAGAGCCAGCTGAGAGAGGTGTGAAAAAAATCTTTGCTAAATACAGCATTATTTTAACACTTTACAGCTCCATGCCTGCTCTTCCTCACGCGCCAGGTAAGAAACTCGAGGCCTACAATTAGGAGACTGACAAAACGAGGGCCGCTCCTGAGCTGTCCCATAAGCTTTTGCCCAAAGCACTAATTACTCCAAACAGCCCTCTGCGAAAAATGTTGCGCTGAGTCTTCTGCTTCTCATAAAGCGCCACAGTAATACAGGCAGTGTCTGAATTAAGAAAAAATAATAATAAATCACCAGCTAATAGCACCGGCGGGGCTTTTCCACCAGGATTCAAGCCACTCGCTTCTCCTAGACAGGAGCCAGTGGCAGCTCTGGAGCAGGCTGGTATCGCAAGCCCCGACATGTCAGTGTTGCTGTTGTTCTGTAACGCGCAGGGCAGGATACAAACAATTATAAATGCTTTAAAAAAAAAAAAAAAAAAAAAAGGGTTTTAATTTGGTTATTCCGAGATAAAACCTGCCAGGGTTTGAACTGCGCTCCTGCGAAGCAGTGAATACCAGCTTGAATGAAACTGCCGAAGCAGAACTGGCCTCCAGCTTTATTAACGTCAAGCTAATCACAGGCACCTTCACCCTAAAATCAAGCCTTCGGAGGTGGACAGGCAGCGTCGGGTTCTTTTCGCTTTAGCCAGGCATCCGAGGTCCGGGTCGCGCTGGCAGAGCCGCGGCAGAAACAAAAGGCAGAAACCAGCTTTTTCTTTGTTCCAGGCGGCCGCGCCTCGCCACCTTCGGGCTCAGAAACGGACGCGTGAAATACAGCGAGATGGTCCCAGATTCCGCAGAAAGCCCTGCCTGATTTATTTGTACCCAGGGGTATTCCTGGTGGACTGGGGGGCACCCCCAGGGCTGGGGGTCGCTGCGCAGCGGGGGTATCCTCAAGGCACCCCAGAGGGATGGGGAGCCCAGGCCTGCACCCCAATTTAGGCTGAGGAGGGAATCACCTGCCCCCTCTGTTAACAGGGGTGACCCCCACGGTTACATGGTGGGGGGTAAATTTACCTCAGAGCTGCCCCCGTGGTTATGGGGCGGGGGTGGGTGGAGGAATAACCCCTAGAGTTTACCCGGGCTGGGGGCGGGGGGGGGGGGCACTATTTTACCTCAGGGTTGTCCCCACAGTCTCCAGGGAAGCGCGTGGGGGGTTAGAATTACCTCAGGGCTGGCCCACGGTGCCTTCGAGCCCCAGAATTACCTCAGGGTTGCCCCACGGAACCCAAAAATACCTCAGGGATGCCCTACGGATCCCCCCGGCCCCCAAATTACCTCAGGGTTGCCTCACGGAGCCCCAGATTACCTCCGGGTTGCCCCACGGCTCCCCTGAGGCCCACAGTTCCCTCAGGACTCACACCCTCCCGCGTCCCGGCGGTGACACACACACCCCCCCACCCAAGACCGCCGACTCCCCCAGGGGTCCCGCAGTAACACCTTGTCTCTCCCCCCGCCTCCCCGCACCCCTCGCTCGCCCGGTGACTCACCGGCGGCCGCGAGCTGCGGGCCGGGGGCGCACGGCGCGGCAGGCGGCCCAGCTCCCGGCGGCCCGGCCGCGCCCCCCCCACCCTACCCCGCGCATGCGCCGGCCCGCCTTCCCCCCCCCCCCCGCGCAGCGGCGGTACCGCCCCCCTCCCGCCCCCCGCGCATGCGCACTGCGCGTGCGGCGCCGCACCGCCGCCAGGGGGCGCCAGACGGGCGGGGGGGTGATGGGGGATACTGGGGAGAATGGGGGATACTGGGGGGACACTGGGGGGGGAATGGGGGATGCTGATGATACTGGGGGATACTGGGGATAATGGGGATACTGGAGGTAATGGGGGGCAATGGGGGATACTGGGGGGTAATGGGGATACTGGGGGTAATGGGGGGTAATGGGGGGATACTGGGGATACTGGGGGGACACTGGGGGTAATGGGGATACTGGGGGTAATGGGGGATACTGGGGATACTGGGGGGACACTGGGGGTAATGGGGATACTGGGGGTAATGGGGGTAATGGGGGATACTGGGGGGACACTGGGGAGTAATGGGAATACTGGGGGTAATGGGGGGTAATGGGGGATACTGGGGGGACACTGGGGAGTAATGGGAATACTGGGGGTAATGGGGGGTAATGGGGGATACTGGGGGGACACTGGGGGATGCTGATGATACTGGGGGGATACTGGGGATAATGGGGATACTGGGGGTAATGGGGGGTAATGGGGATACTGGGGGGATACTGTGGGTTTATGGGCGATACTGGGGGGTAATGGGGATACTGGGGGTTTATTGGGGATACTGGAGGGTAATGGGGGGATACTGGGGATACTGGGGGGACACTGGAGGGGAATGGGGATACTGGGGGGTAATGGGGATACTGGGGGTAATGGGGATACTGGGGGGTAATAGAGGATACTGGGGGGTAATGGGGGGTAATGGGGATACTGGAGGTTTATGGGGGATACTGGGGGGTTATGGGGGGCAGTGGGGGATACTGGGGATAATGGGGATACTGGGGGGTAATGGGTGGGAATGGGGGAATGGGCGATACTGGGGTGTAATGGGGGATACTGGAGATACTGGGGGGTAATGGGGATACTGGGGGTTTATGGGGGACACTGGGGGGTAATGGGTGGGAATGGGGGATACTGGGAGTAATGGGGGGTATTGGTGATACTGGGGATACTGGGGGGTAATGGGGGATACTGGGGGTAATGGGGATAATGGGGGTTAATGGGGGATACTGGGGGGGTAATGGGGCATACTGGGGATACTGGGGGCTAATGGGGGATACTGGGGGGTAATGGGGGGATACTGGGAGGTAATTGTGGGGTAATGGGGATACTGGGGGGATAGTGAGGAGTAATGGGGGATACTGGGTGGGAATGGGGGTAATGGGATACTGGGAGTAATGGGAGGGTAACGGGGAGATAATGGAGATACTGGGGGGTAATGGGGGGTCACTGGGGATGCTGGGGCTGGGGGCACTGGAGGGATAATGGTAGCACTGGGGGGGGACACTGCGGAGACACTGGGGAGACTGGGAGTGGGAGCACTGGAACATAATGGGGGCACTGGAGAGGGAATAGAGGGTAGCGGGGACACTGGGGGGATACTGGGACTGGGGACAGTGGGGCTGGGGAGCACTGGGGGGCAGGAGGGACCATGGGGTATAATGGGGACAATGGGACAGGGGTATGGGGACACTGGGACTGGGGGGGAATAATGGGGGATAATGGGGATGCTGGGCCACTGGAGGGTTAATGGGAGCACTGGGGGATCACTGGGGACACTGGGGCTGGGGGCACTGGAGTAATAATGGGAGCACTGGGAGGATAATGGGGGGTATTTGGGGACACTGGGGGGGCAATTGGGGATGCTGGAGGGTAATGGGGGGTTAATGGGGATACTGGGGCTGGGGGCACTGGAGGGATAACGGGGGTAGTGGGGACACTGGGGGGATCCTGAGACTGGGGACAGCAGGGCTGGGGGTGCTGGGGGGGGCAATAGGGGACACGGGGGGGGGACAATGGGACTGGGGGCATGAGGACATAATGGGGACACTGGGGCATAATGGGGACACTGAGACTTGGGGGGAGGGTGGATATTGGGGGCACTTGGGCTGGTGGGGACAGTGGGGGTGGGAGGGGAACCGGGGGCGCCCCTCATTTAACCCCCCCCAGCACGCTCATCATCCAGCCCTTTTATTTCTGCAGGGCACAAGATCAACTTCCAGCTTCCCCAGCGCCGTGCCTCAGTTTCCCTAGTCCAATCTCTCAGTTTCTCCCTTCCGTGCCTCAGTTTACCCCCCCCCCCCCCCCTTCCCCATCACACCACCCCGTCCTCCTCCAGCGGTTCCCCTTCCACCAGCCTCCTCCATCCCAACCTCCGCAGGTCCAAGCTCTCGTACCGGCCCTTCACCACCAGCTCGGCCACCGCCCGGCCGGCGGCGGGCGCGTGCTGTAGCCCGTGGCCACTGAAACCGGCAGCTAAAAAGAGATTTTCCAAGTTGGGGTGAGGCCCCAGCACCCCGTTGCGGTCGAAGGCGTTGTGGTCGTAGTAGCCCGCCCAAGAGCTCCGGAGACGGAGGGATGAGAAAGCCGGGACGCGGCGAGCCAGCTTGGGCCAGACCTGCTCCTGGAAATAATCGTCGTCCACCGAGAGATCGCCCGGATCCGGCTCTTCCTCCTGGAAAATAAGCATGGAATGGTTTGGGATGGAAGGGACCTTGAAGACCATCTCATCCCACCCCCTGCCCTGGGCAGGGCCACCTCCCACCAGCCCAGGTTGCCCCAAGCCCCGTCCAGCCTGGCCTTGAACCCCTCCAGGGATGGGGCAGCCACAGCTTCTCCGGGCAACCTGGGCCAGGGGCTCACCCCCCTCGCAGCCAAGAATTTCTTCCTCGGATCTCCTCTAAATCCCCCCTTGGATCACCCGTAGGAGCTTTCCTTGCGGCCGCGTTCCATCCCAGCAGGGCTTGGATGTCCCTAACCCGCTCCCCGGCCCCTGGGACAACCTCTCTGGATCCCTCCCGGGCCACCATCCGGGGGGGCTTGCTTCCACCCTCGGGGGGCTTCCACCCTTGGAGGCTGAGGTTTTCCAGGACCTCCTTCTTCACCCAGCCGTGAGGGACCCCCCCCGCCGCCGGCCCTGTGGACTCACCTCGGGGGGGCTCATGCCGCCCAGGTAGTTGCCGGCGATGCCGTCACGGCGAAAATAAGCGCCGGTGGTGTCGATGAGGAAGGGGCAGGAGAAGCCGGGGCCGTCGGGGCAGTGCCAGGAGAACACATACCTGCGGGGATTGCGGGGCGGTGGGGGGGGGGGGGGCACCCCCAAAAAATATAGGCCTGAGGGGTCCGGGCTGCACCCCAGCCCGCCCCCCCTCCACCAAGATGGGGGACTGGGGGGGTGGGATGTGTCCCCCCCTCCAAAACAATAGCATGGAGGGGTTCTCATTGCTCCCCGCCGGACTGGAGGGGTGGTGGGTGCTGGGATATGTGTCCCCCCCCCCAGAAAAAAAGGACTAAGGGGTTCACCATCCCCTTGCAGATGGAGGGCTGGTGGGTGATGCGCTGCATCCCCCGTCTGACACCCCCCCACCCCCAAAAAAAGAGCACCAAGCGGTTCACTTCCCCCCCCGCCCCTTGAAGCTGGAGGGGTGGTGGGTGCTGGGATGTGACACCCCCCCCCCCCCCGACTCTGACACCCCCCCCAAAAAAGCACCAAGGTGTTCATGCCCCCACCTTGCAGATGGAGGGACCAGGTGCGCCCTCACCCCCCCACTGCTACACCCCCCCCCCCCAAAAAAAATCCCCCAAGGGCTTTCCCCCATCACAGAGGGGGTGGTGGGTGGTGGGATGACCCCCCCCCAAAAAAACCCACCAAGGGGTTCACCCCCCTGGAAAAAAAAGGGGTGCTGGGCTATTGCCCCCCCATGGGCTTCACCCATGACAGAGAACTGATGCCACCATGTGTCCCCCCCCACTGTGAACCCCAAAAATTGCCCCCTCTCCCCCCCCCCCCACCTCTTCCTGGGCTGGATGGGCAGGGGGGGGCACAGCCCCCCCGGCAGCCCGGCCCTCTCCAGCAGCTGCCCGGCCCAGGCGCCGGCGGCGTTGACCACGATGGCGCAGGCGACCGGTTGGTACTCCAGGCTGTCCGGCATGTGGATCTGCACGGGGCGAGGGGGGGTGTCATCCAAACGTGGGGGGGGGGGTCACAGACACTCGTGACCCCCCTGCGTGGGGTGGGGTGGGGGGAACACACACACTCACGTGGACGTATTTGATGCGGGCGGTGGGCGATGTCGGTCCCTGCGGTGGCATCGTGTCCGCAGCCGAGGTGATGAAACCTGGTTTGGGGGGGGGGCGGGGGGGGGGGGGGGGGGGAGAGGTGTGAGATGGGGGGTGTCCCAGGGGCGTGGGGGGGGGGTACCCCCCTTAATCTCACCTCGCACCTCCCCGGAGCAGCTCTGGACCCCCAGGGATATGGCTTTGCGCCGGAAAGCGTTGAGGAGGGTCCAGGGGTCGAACCAGCCTTCATCCTCCAGACCTGGGGGGGGGGGGGGAGAAAAACACGTTGGGGGGGGGGGGAGGGAACACCGCAGTGTGAACCCCCCCCCCCAAAAAATTAATTTGGGGGGTGGGTGCACCCCCGCTTCCCCAAATAAAGTGGGGATGAAGGATGAACCCAGCGGGATGAGGATAAGGATGGGGATGGGGATGGGGATGAGGATGGGGATGGGGATGAGGATGGGGATGGGGGGGGGGTCCCCACGCCCCCCCCCCCCCCCCCTTGCGTCCCCCCTGGTACCGTAGGACGCCAGGGCCACGTCCTCTGTGTCTATCCAGGGGAATTTCGCCTTCAGCTGGGTGGGGGACAGCAGGGCCACCTGCGCCCCTTCCTCCCTGTCCGGCAGCATGCGGAGGGGGAAGGGGGGGTGTCAGGGTGAGACACACCCCCCCCCCCCAGAAAATAAACCCCCCGCCTGTGTGTCCCCCACCTTTGGAGCTGGACGGTGGCCTCCAGCGTGGCAGCGCCCTGCGGGGGAGCGAGGAAGAGGTACCCCGAAGGCTGGAACTGGATGTCGATGGGGGGCTCGCTGGGGACCCCGAGGTGCTCCTGGAAGCAGCAGCGGGGGGGGGGAACCCCATTGAGTGGAGCTGGAACCCCCCCCCTCCCCCCCAAAAAACACATTCTCCCCCCCCGCAAAAAAAATACCCCCGCATACGTTGATGTCGCGGAGGAAGCTGGCGGAGTAGCGGGACATCTGGATATTTTCCGGGAGGGAAAACTGCTGCCGGATCCCCCCCACCGACAGCACCGTGGAAGCTTGGGAATACTGAAGGAGAAACACACACACACCGCCCCCCCCCCCGCCAAGAATGAAACCGGGGTTTAAGGGCGAAGGGAGGGGGGGGGGTGGGGGGGTGTGTGTCCCCCCAAGGCCGTACCCCGCCCCCGGGAGGGGGTGTCTCACCGTGGGGTCCCGCTCCACCACCAGCACCCTCATGCCGTGCCGCCGGCCCTCCAGCGCCTTCAGCCAGTAGGCCACCGACCAGCCCACCACGCCGCCCCCCACCACCACCACGTCGGCTTCCTCGGGGGGCCGGGGGCCCGGGGGGGTCCCCGGGGGGGTCCAGCCCCCCTCCGTACCCCCCAAGGTCGGCACCTGAGCCTTCAGAGTCTGCCCCAGGCGCTCCAGGCTCTGTCCCAGCTCTGCTGGGTGATTGGGGCGGGGAGGGGGGGGAGCTGCCAGGGCTGGGCACAGCTGGCAGCCCCCCCCCGGGACCCCCCCCGCCCCCAGTTCCCTCTGAGACACACACCCCCCCCGCTTCCTTCTGTATCCCCTGGGAAACCCCTAGGCTCATCTGGGACAACCCCCCGGAGCCTGTCCAGTTCCCTGGACACCCCCGAGGCCTCTCTGGGACCCCCCCAGAACCCCCCTGGAACCCTCCAGGACTCTCTGTGGCCCCCCCAGAACACCCCCAAGTCACCTGGGACCCCCTAGCCCCCCCTGGAGCCTCCCAGTACCCTCTGGGGCCCCCCATGCCTTTGGCCCCCCTCGCCATTCCCTGTGCACCCCCCCTACCCAATTCCCCCTGGCAACCCCTCTCCGCCCCCCCCCCCAGTCCCCTGGGACCCCCCCCAGACCCCCATCCTCCCTGGGACCCCCCCATCCCTTTGACCCCCTCCCCATTCCCTGCGAACTGCCACCCCCTGGCACTCCCCACCTCCCAGTTCCCCCCGGTACCCCCCCCTCCGCCTCCCCATTCCCCTCTGGGACCCCCTCCAGTCCCCTGGCACCCCCCGCAGCCCCTCTGGGACCCCCCCAGAACCTCCCCAAGACCCCCAGAGATCCCCCTGTCCCTTTGGCACCCTCCCCATTCCTTGCGACCCCCCTTCCCCCCCAGACCTCCTCCCCAATCCCCCCCCCGGGAACCCCCAGGACCCCTCCTCCGTCCCCCCCCAGTCCCCTGGGACCTCGCCAAAGCCGCTCTGGGACCCCCCCCCCCAGAACCCCCATTCACTGGAAGCCCCCCCCATCCCTTTGACCCCCTCCCCATTCCCTGCGAACTGCCACCGCCAGACACCCCCCCCACCCCCCCCCCCGCCAGTTCTCCCCGGGACAAACTCTCCGCCTCCCCAGTTCCCTCTGGGACCCCCCCCAGTCCCCTGGCACCCCCCAAAGCCGCTCTGGGACGTCCCCGTGACACCCCCGGACTCCTCATTCACTGGGACCCCCCCATCCCTTTGACCCCCCCCCGGTGCCCCCGGTGCCCAGGAGTCCCCCGACCGCCCCCACGCCGGGGTCTCACCGCGGAAGATGTCGGAGCCGAGGGGGGCGGCGGTGCGGAGGGGGCGGCCCGGGGACCCCCCCAGGACCCCCCCCGGGGGCCGCGTCCCCCGCAGCGGGCGCAGAGCGCGTCCCCAGCGCAGCATGCCGCCTGGCCACGCCCCCTCGTCAAACCACGCCCCCTCCGCCAAGCCACGCCCCCCTCCAGCACGCCCCCGCCTCGCCACTCGCTCGCCGCCGCCACGCCCCTTCCCGTCCCCTCCGCCAATGGGAGGGCGGCGGGGCGGCACTTCCGGCGGAAGTGCGGCGGGGGAGCAGTGCGACGTGTGCGCGGAGCCGGGCCCGGCGCCGCCGCCGCCGCCGCCGCCATGCTCGACTTCTTCACCATCTTCAGCAAGGGCGGCCTCGTCCTCTGGTGTTTCCAGGGCGTCCGCGGGCCCGCCGTCACCGCCCCCGTCAACGCCCTCATCCGCTCCGTCCTCCTACAGGTGAGGGCGGGGCGGGACGGGGGGCGGACGGGACCACCGGGGGAGGTTGGGCGGGACCGTCTACCTGAGGGGAGGGGGGCTGGATGGGGCCATCGGCACGGGGGGGTGGGACGGGGGAGCTGTGAGGGGGCCGCGAGAGGAGATGGAGAGGCTGTGAGGGGGGCTGGAGGGGCTGTGGGGGGTGACGGAGGGGCCGTGAGGGGGCTGGAGGGGCCGTGAGGGGGCTGGAGGGGCCGTGAGAGGTAACGGAGAGCCCGTGAGGGGGGCGGAGGGTCTATGAGGGGGGCTGGAGTGGCCGTGAGAGGTAACGGAGAGGCTTTGAGGGGTCTGGAGGGGCTGTGGGGCTGTGAGGGGGGCTGGAGGGGCCGTGAGAGGTAACAGAGAGGCTGTGAGGGGGGCGGAGGGTCTATGAGGGGGGCTGGAGGGGCTGTGGGGGGTGACGGAGAGGTTTTCAGGGGGCTAGAGGGGAGGTGACGGAGAGGCTGTGAGGGGGGCTGTGGGGGGGGGCTGGAGGGGCCGTGAGAGGTAACGGAGAGGCTTTGAGGGGGCTTGTGGGGCTGTGAGGGGGGCTGGAGGGGCCGTGAGAGGTAATGGAGAGGCTTTGGGGGGGCTGGAGGGGAGGTGGGGAGAGGCTTTGAGGGGGCTGGAGGGGCGATGGAAGGCTTTGGGGGGACTGGAGGTGCTGCGGGGGCAGCGAGGGGGGCTGGAGGGTCTATGAGGGGGGCAGTGAGGGGTAACGGAGAGGCTTTGAGGGGGCTGGAGGTTCTGTGAGGGGTAATGGAGGGGCGGTGAGGGGGCCGGAAGGGCTGTGAGGAGCCGTGAGGGGGGCTGGAAGGGCTGTGAAGGCGGCTGGGCAACCCATAAGGGGTGCTGGTGCAGCTAGGAGGGGTGCCAGGCCACCTGCAAGAGATGCTGGACCCCTTTTTGGGGAGGGTGGGGGGGTCAGTGGGGGGTGACGGGGATGATTTTGGGGTCTCCTCGCTGCTGGCGCCCCCCCTTGTGACAGTTCCTCACCCCTAGGAGCGAGGCGGCAACAACTCCTTCACCCATGAAGCCCTCACGCTCAAGTACAAACTGGACAACCAGTTTGAGCTGGTGTTTGTGGTGAGTAACCTCCTTCCAGCCCTGAAACCCCTGAGGGAGGGGGGTTGCCCGCAAAAAAAGGGGTGTTCAAATGCGGCTCGGTTGGAAAAAAGCTTCCTAAAGCGGGGAGGCTTTCCGCTGCCTTCCCAAAATCTGACGGGGAGCCATGGCTGACCTGGCGAGGAGGCTTGGGAAGAAAAGCAGCTCCTGCATCGATAATGGGAAGGTTTTTCCTGGCGTGGGGTTTTCTTCCTCCTTCCCGTGCCAGCAGCTGCCCGCCTTCCCAGTGGGGAAACTGAGGCTCATTCAGAGCTGAAACGGCATGATGGGGCTCATACGTTGGGAAAAATCCGGTCTGAAAACAGGGAGAACGGTTACGGTTTAAGCAAACGGATGACTTAATTGCGTCAGGCTGGAGCTCGCCTCCCAGAACTGGTTTGGCTCCTGGTTCTGGGATTTTGGGGGTGCGATGTGGCTGTGGAAGGGTCTCGGGGAGCCGAGTGCCGATCCTGGCGTAGCCGCTTCCTCCCGAGGGAGCGCGGTGGACTTGGCGGGTGGATGGGGGTGTCTCTTGGTCAGAGGCCCCTGCGCTAGCAGCTTATTGTAACCATCTGCGATAGGATTAAAACTCATTAAACCTCAAATAGGAGCTGTACAGGCTGCTACATTCTAATAAAACTTTTTACTTTGACCAGATCTATTTAAAAAAAGCCGGAAACGTGTCGTCCTCTTTACCTTTGAGAATATTTTAACGCTCTCGCTTTCAGTCTTCCTTTATCTTTCTAAATCCACACAACCTTCGTCGTGTACCTAAAGATAAGCAAACACCTTGCTGGTCTTTTGCTACGTGTCTTTGTTGCCATGAAACAGTCAAGCCATTTTTATTAGTGTCACCTTTTAAAGCGAACCTCGGGGCTGTGCCATTTTATTTTCCTATTTTTTGAGAGCATATTAAAAGCTCGGGAGGCCAGACTAGAAACCGTAGCCTGAAGCCTGCCGGAATTAAAGAGCTCTGTGTCAAATGGAGAGGTTTCTGCTTCCTTGCCGGCTCGATGCTGCAGTTAAATCAGCTGAAAGAGCACCGTCTTTTCGCTGTGCTGCTTTGCAGGTGGGGTTTCAGAAGATCCTGACTCTAACCTACGTCGACAAGTTGATAGACGACGTTCATAAGGAGTTCAGAGACAAGTATCGCAATGAGTTCCAGCAGAAAGGCACCCTGGGCCTCCTAAACGGCACCTTTGATTTTAAAGACGACTTCATGCGCCTCCTCCGGTAGCAGAGACTGTTTTTTTTTTCTCCCTCTGGTTTCCATTTAGAGTGGAGATAGATGGGGGTGGGGGGAAGAGCTGAAATTCAGGCTAACGGGCCACCTCCCCGCAGGGATGCAGAGGAGAGCAGTAAAGTCCGAGCTCCCACGGTAATGAAGACGTTTGAGCAGTCTCTCAAGTCCCAGAAGACTGTCAAGTGTATGATAGAAACCCGAGGGGAGAAACCAAAGGAGAAAGTCAAGAACAAGAAGAACAAAGGTTCCAAAAAAGAGGGTGAGTTGATGGGAGAAAGATATGGCGGGGGAGAATAAATATTCCAGAGCTTTCCCAGTCCTCTCGTAGCACCCAGACGCTGGTCTGAGCTCGTGTCGGGGCTCTTTCCGTCAGGGATTGAAGCTGTCGCGGCGCCTGGTAAAGCATCGGTGGGTGACAAGCAGCCCTCCGCAGCCGGGGAGAAGGAGGAGCTGACCAAGGATGAAATCCTGCAGAAGAACCGGGAGGAATTCTTCAAGAAACACATGAAAGCAGGGGAGAAGTCCAGGTCGGTCTACTTCAAACCAGCTTTTCCTGGTGTCCCTCAGCCATGGCCAGGTCTCTCCTTGTTTCAGTGACACCCGCGTCCTTGCTTTCCTTGACATTATTCCTTTTTCCTTATTTCACTGCTTACTGGGGAGACTGGGAGAGGGCGTCCTGGGGGGGAAATAGCGCCTGATCCCTTCCCCGGGAGAGGCAGAAACCCAGCGTGTGCCTGGGAGAGGTCCAGACCTCTTTTTGCTGAGGCTTTGCCGCTGTGAGCAAAGGGCAGCGGCGCATCGATGCCTGGCTCGAGCTAAAGCGGTCTGATGCAGGGGTAAAGTTCAGATAAACTCCGGAGACTCGGAATCAGCCAGGTTTAGCCTTAATTTCTGCCTTTTTTTGGGTAATCCAGGCTTTTAGTTTTCACGCCTTCTAAGGTGCCGCTTCCCTGCACTGAACAAAGCGTGTTTCTGGTCTTTGTTTCGGCAGATCTCCAAAGCCCGAGGCGCAGAAGGAGAAGGGGAAGAAGCCTCGAGTGTGGGATCTGGGGAACTCTAATGCCAAAGTACTGGATTACAGTAACTCCGCTACCAACGGCAGCGCGGAGGCTTGTCCCGTGGAGGAATTTGACCCTGATATAGTAAGGAAAAATGGGGCCGCTCCGCTTTAGTGCGTTGTTCTGGGATCAGCTGGGCGTTGCAAACCCAGCCTGGGCTCCACGGTTGGCTGAGAAAGTGCTAGAAACGGGGATGGCAGCGCCCAGCCCTTAAAGCTGCTGCCTAAAATGTATTTACTCCAGCTGCAGGCGGCGCTGGATGGCTGAGCAAAGATCTCCGCCGAGCTGCCTCCGCTGCCAACGACAACGCTTGTGGCAGGGGGAGATAACGGTAAGCAGCTGCCGATTTTTCAAGGTGCATCTTTTCCCCGCCTCGCAGGCCCTGGGAGATCGAAATCGTGAGCCCGGCCGCCTCTACGACCTTGAGTACGAAAGCGATGACGAAGCTGAAGAGGAGAAGGTTATTCAGAACCCTTCGAAACCCAGGTAGAGGCTCCTGCAGCCCCTGCTTGCCACGCGCTGCTTGATTTCTCTCCCAGTCTAACCAGTAACGCAGTGGGGACAAATTGGTGTGTTTGGCAGCTGCGTGGTGGGCTCTTCTTGCGTTTGGATGTGGCGTGCCCGGTGCGACTTGCTCCTCAAACCCAAAGATAACTCCTCTGCTTCTCTGCAGCACGAAGAAGGGCGGCCTGGGGGGCATGTTTGGCATGCTGAAAGGCCTGGTGGGCTCCAAGAGCTTGACGAGAGAGGACATGGACCCCGTACTGGAGAAGATGAAGGATCACTTGATCGGTATGTCTGGATCCGCTCTGAGAGGGTCGGATTGAGGTGGTTCCCCGGTGCTCCGTCGGGTGGGCGCCCCCAGTTTGGGACATTCTTGCCCACAGGAAACTGTGGTTCCTGTCTCGCCTCTGGGGAGCCCTCAACAGTGCATCAAAAGGGGGGCAGCGGTCTAGACCGGTGGGGATCCTGCACACCGACTCCGTCCTTCCCTGGACGCCGATGCCTGGCGTGCGTAACCTCCTCAGCAGCGCTAACTTCCCCCCTCTCTGTCTCTTTTCTCAAAGCAAAAAACGTGGCAGCTGAGATTGCGGTGCAGCTCTGTGAATCGGTGGCTAAGAAACTGGAAGGGAAGGTGATGGGAACGTTCACCAGTAAGTGGCCGCGTGGCCTCCTGCTTGTGCTTTGGGGCTCAGGAGCGTTCCCCAGGCGTGACGGCTTCTCTTTCCATCTCCTCCTTCCCAGCGGTGACCTCGACGGTGAAGCAGGCCCTGCAGGAGGCTCTCGTGCAGATCCTGCAGCCCCAGCGCCGCGTGGACGTCCTCCGCGACGTCATGGATGCCCAGCGCCATCGCCGACCCTACGTGGTCACTTTCTGTGGCGTCAACGGTGTCGGGAAGTCCACCAACCTGGCCAAGGTAGGCCACGGTCCTCCTGGCTCTCTGGGACCAGCGCTGAGGTCGGGCTGCGGCTCCTAACGGGCTTTTTTTGATCTCTTGCCACCTGCAGATCTCGTTCTGGCTCATCGAGAACGGTTTCAGTGTCCTCATCGCCGCCTGCGACACCTTCCGCGCGGGCGCGGTGGAGCAGCTCCGCACCCACACCCGTCGCCTCAACGCCCTGCACCCTCCGGAGAGCCACGGCGGGCGGACCATGGTGCAGCTCTACGAGAAGGGCTACGGCAAGGACGCCGCGGGGATTGCCATGGAGGCCATCTCTTACGGTAGGTGAAAAACTGGTGGCGGGAGAGGCTGTTTTGGGGCCGTATCCTGCTTAATGTTGCCTCCACGTCTCCCCAGCTCGGAACCAGGGCTTTGACGTGGTGCTGGTGGACACGGCGGGCCGCATGCAGGACAACGCTCCCTTGATGACGGCGTTGGCCAAACTCATCGCCGTCAATGCTCCCGACCTGGTCCTGTTTGTTGGGGAAGCGCTGGTGGGAAATGAGGCTGTGGATCAGCTGGTGCGTGTTTTCTTTCCTGAAAGATCGGGGAGGGGGGAAAACCTGCTTCAGCAGGTTTTGTCGGAGATTCGGACAGTGGCAGCGCCACAAATGCGTTCCTCGGATCCATTCTCTCCCTCAGGTCAAGTTCAACAAGGCCCTGGCTGATCACTCCATGGCCCAAACGCCGCGTCTCATCGACGGGATTGTCCTCACCAAGTTCGATACCATCGATGACAAGGTAGGGAGACCGTCGAGACGGCTCCGTGCGGAGCTTCCCGCTGGTGACCGGGAGAGACGGGAATTGTCAAACGTGGGATTTGCAGGCTAACGGTGCCGCTTGTCCTCGGCAGGTCGGCGCCGCCATCTCCATGACCTACATCACGAGCAAGCCCATCGTTTTCGTTGGTACTGGACAAACTTACTGTGATCTGCGAAGCCTTAACGCCAAGGCCGTGGTCGCAGCGCTCATGAAGGCCTAAAAAAAACCCACCAAATCGCTGTTTGCAGATGTCCGAGAAGAACATGCTTTACCCCGTTACCGACTAGTCTTTCCCGTGTAGTGCGGAACAGAATGAAGGGATACCGGCGCCAAGGTTGTTTTGTGTTTTTTTTGGATAAAACCCCTTTTATCCAGCAAAACCCCTTCCCCCGGCTTCCTTCATTCTGTTTTAAGTGACGCAGGCTCCCTCGCGGGGAGGCTGAATCCAGAGCTTTGTATTGTTCGTGCTGCACGGGGAGGGGGGGAGCAGCGCAAGGACCTTGCTGTGTTTTTGGGGGGATTTGAAGGTGTTTTTTGGGAGTTGCTTTTGATTTTTAGACCAGCTTAGGGAGGACAGAGGGATGACTTTTGTCAGGGGCGAGCAGGATAGGCGCCGCTTAGCGGCAGCGGTAGATCTGGCTGTTAATGTTGCTGCTAGTGGCAGCTCCACCGAAGCTGATAAACCAAAAATGGCAACGGCCTGCGCTGGGCTGGAGGGAGAGATGCTAAATTGCCTTAAAGTCCCCATTTCTGTCGTCACCGGGACTCCGGAGCAGGGTACCCGGACAGTGTGAATTTGGGCAGGAGCCGGAGAGCTGCGGCAGCTTGGTCCCATAGGGCTAATGGCGGCCGGAGAAGGAAGGCAGCGTGTCCCTGCCTGGCTCCTGCTCGCTGGCCTCAGCGGTATTTGCTAGTAAAAAGGAAAACAAAACAAAACAAAACCAACCCAATTAATACTGGAAGATAATGGTGGCTGCTTGCTGCTTTCCTGCACCCTTTCTCCCCCCCCCACTTCGAGTGCCTCTTGATCCTGGTCTGAAGTGCTACACTGAATAATACAAAACTCTCTTACGATGTCTTGTAGCTCTGTATCGCAGATGTGCTCTAGTGCAATAAATTGAATGCTGTCTGCTAAGAGACATAATTTATATAAAATAAACTTCATAATTTGTTCTCCGTGTATAAATAACTTGCCCCCAGGCAGGAGCTGTTTTCCTCGGGCGTGTAAATCACACACCAGCCAAAAGCGAAGTGAACAGGCCTTTAATACAAGCTTCAACATACAAAATACTGTACAGTATAAAGACAGGACTAGAAAACTAGAGCTTCAAGTAAAAAAAAAAAAAAAAAAAACCCCGCTCAAGTTTCATGTTTTTAATTGAAAGTACAGAATACAAAAAGCACTAGGTATGAAATTAGAGGAGGCTGCAGCTCCTGCAGGGAGACCGCGCTCCCCAGGCGTGCAAACTGTGATAAAAAGATAATTACTACGTTAAACCGGGCGTCTCTCCGAGGAGGCTCTGGCTCCTGCCTGAAGTGTCCCGGCTCTGGGTGCGTGTGGGCAGCAGCTGGAAGGCAGCAGCTGGAAGGCAGCGGGCTTCCATCCTCCCCGAGACAGGCTTTAAACTGCGCGGGCCTCCCCGGGAGCTGCCGGCTCTGGTTTAGGTCGGTCCTGGGGAGTCCCGGGCTGCGGCACAGGTCCTGGGGCCAGGCTGGTGCTCAGGTGCTGCACCCTGCGGGGAAGCAAAGGCTCTGCAAAACCTGCCTGGGATCCCGGGGATTCCCAAAAGGGCTGGAAAAGGGCAAAGCCGCTCGGGAGAGTCTTTACCTTTTATCTCGGGGTGGGCAGCGGCGGAGCCGTTGAGCTGTTGTCCCTCCTTGGGCACACCTAGGAGAGGGCGAGGAGCGGGTGGGCACACAGCACCGAGGGGGCTGCGCAGGCACAGGGAGCCCCGGCGCAAACAGCCAGCGCTGCCGGCTGGGTTTGACCCTCCAAACACATGCCAGCGAGGCTCTGGCTAGCCAAACTCACTTCCTTCCCCTATTTTTATGATTTATTAGCGAGATCTCTTGTATGTTAAAGCATTACCTCAGGCTGAGTAGCATGAAAGTCAGGGAGGCTGAAATACCCTTTCACTTGAAAGGGAATAAACAACTGCCGCTGGTGAATAATGTTTGGATGTGTGGGAAGCAGCAGAGCTGTTTAAACTCTAAGAACACACAGTGATTTTGTAAAAGCAATCCCCAAATTCAGCTACGCTTGCAGACAATTTTTGGGGGGTAACAAAAGAAAAGCTTAAGGAATAATAAATATAGCGCAGGGGGACGGGGGCTATGAACGCTGCCTATGCTCCAAAGGCCACGGTGACAGTCGAGAACCGCGTTGCGTATGACAGGATCCCCGAGCGGTGGCCGTACGCAGACCGCCACCCCGCACAGCCCGTAACCCCGGTACCTGTTCGACCCCGCATGGCGATCTCGCTCGTCAGCCTCTCAAAGTACTCGGGCAAGTCGGCGTATTCATCCCCGTAGGAAATCACTTTAATCCCTTTGTCCAGCATGTTCTCACGGAGCTTCTTGAATTCATCCACGTCTCCCCTCCGTACGAGCATGAAGTGCTCCAGGTCTGACTTGTGCTTCACAGCCTCTAAAAACAGGGCCTGAAACGTGGTGTCATCAACAGTCCAACCACAGCCCAAGAACAGGAATGACTTATTTTCATACAGCTTCTGAATCTCCCGCTTTAAAAAAGGGAAAGATGTTCTTAGTCAAGGCAAGCTTTACCTTCCCAAGGCACAAGAGACAGCACCTGCCTCATCGCTGATGAGACTCTGCAGGAGTGTCATCACTCAGTCGTCCTCAACACAAGCGTGCTGAGGTGGTTTTGCAGCTTAGCGGGAGCGTCGACCTGCCGGAGGGTGGGAAGGCTCTGCAGAGGGATCGGGACAGGCTGGATCAACAGGCCAAGGCCAATGGTGTGATGTTCACCAAGGCCAAGTGCCGGGTCCCACACTTGGGTAACAACAACCCCGTGGACGCTCCAGGCTGGGGAGAGCTGCCCGGTGGAAAAGGACCTGGGGGTGTTGGTCGACAGCCGGCTGAATATGAGCCAGCAGTGTGCCCAGGTGGCCAAGGCGACCAACAGCACCCTGCTCTGTACCAGCAATGGTGTGGCCAGCAGGAGTGGGGCAGTGACCGTCCCCCCGTACTGGGCGCTGGGGAGGCCCCACCTCGAGGGCTGCGTCCAGTTTTGGGCCCCTCACCACTGGAAAGACATGGAGGTGCTGGAGCGTGTCCAGAGAAGGGCAACGGAGCTGGTGAGGGCTCTGGAGCACGAGTCCTGTGAGGAGCGGCTGAGGGAGCTGGGGGTGTTCAGCCTGGAGAGAAGGAGGCTGAGGGGAGACCTTCTCGCTCCCTAAAACTCCCTGAAAGGAGGGGGCAGCCAGGGGGCGTTGGGCTCTTCTCCGAAGGAACAGGCGACGGGACAAGAGGAAATGGCCTCAAGTTGTGCCAGGGAAGGTTTAGGATGGATATTAGGAAAAAATTCTTCCCCAAAAGGGTTGTCAAGCACTGGAACGGGCTGCCCGGCGAAGTGGTGGAGTCACCATCCCTGGAGGGATTTAAACGACGGGTAGACGTGGTGCTGAGGGACATGGGTTAGTGTTAGGCACTGTCAGGTTGACGGTTGGACCCAATGATCTTAAAGGTCCCTTCCAACCGAAACGATTCTATGGTTCTAGAGAATCCATCCTTCCTCTTCTATTTCACAAAATTAAGGTTTCTCCCACCACCCTGCACAAAGCCCAGCCTTTAAACTCAGCCGAGTCCCTGCCTGGTTAACGTCCGGGCTTGCCAGGGAAGCGTGAGGTGTACATATATAGCGTATGGGACCCCAAAAGCACGCCCTGCCTCACCATGACCTCCGTGTTGCGCAGCACGTTCTGGTAGCCGGCCGGGTGGAGCACTATGCCGCTGGGGTTGGTGTAAACGCCATGGATGTGCAGGACACTAAGCTTCCTCTTCTCCTGCGCCCACTCCAGCACCTGCGCAAAACAAACCCCTCCAGAAACGTTAGCGAGCGCATCGCGTTAGCGTCCACGGCGCTGTTGGAAACACCGCGGTGGGGAAGAGTTTCAGAGAGGCAGCTTCTTCCTCATGTTCCATCTTATCTCCTCAAGAGGTCATGAGTCCATCAGCCTCTACATCACGGCCCACGGTTACATCCTAGGGCGCTTGTTTGGGTCAGCACTTTGGCTGAACGGTGAATGCAATGGGAAGAGACTGAATCAATATTCACTGAACTCAGCAGAAAACAGGGGAAAACCATAGAAAAATTATGTCAGCATGTTTCTCAAGGCTACAGAGTTTTATTTCTTGGCCCTTCTCGGCTCTGAGAAGATCTGGGGAAGCTTGACAGCTGAGCTTCATTTCAGAAAGCCACTTCCGAGGCGCTCTCTTTACTCCTGCAGACCTTAGCTCATTTAAGCTTACAATAATTAGAATGCTTATTCGTAACACTGTAAGTACATCTTGCAGCCATGCAGATTAAGAGGTCATGCAGGAAACGTGAAGCACAGAAATGAGTCAGAATGGAAAGAGACCTACATGTGGCGCACGTTTAACAAGCAAACAGACGGACGAGATGCTCTCCACCAGTAAGACCCAGGGTGGCAAGAGGTGGTGGGCAGATGGCGAAGAGCTCAGGGTTTCACAGTCTGATTTTCTGCCTGCCTGGGGCAGAAGGAGGGAAGCTTGCGTGAAGCGAGCAGCTACGAATCCAAAAGCACGGCAGAAGAAGCCGGAGCAGGCGAGTAACCCGGCAGGAACCACCCAGCCATTTCAGAAAGAGGAAGCAGGGCCAGGGGGAAGCCTTGAAGGCTGCAGCCCCGAAAACGCTCCGTCACAAAAAAGCACTCCGCAGCATGTTATAAAAATAGAAAAGCCAGCTTTGCGTCTCGCACGGAGTTTCCTGTGTCGGTTAAAAACATCACCCCAAGCCTTATGTGGAAGCGAGGGCTTGCGGTACTTCAGCAAGGCCAAGCCAGAGGTTTCAAGGACAGAGATCAAAGAAATACCGGGCTTAAGGGCTCCTCCTGAGCAATGGATGCCAGCCAGCAAGCACAGCGTTTCAGAAACTAGCATCTGTCTTCATTCCTCTGCTCACTGCCCCGAATGGTCAGAGCCTCTGCTCGGAGTTTGTCTAACGTCATTTAGATTACTATGAACAGCGCAATCCCCTTACATGGGCGTGAGGGCACATCCCACAGCAGCCACTGTCCTGTCCCAGCTCAGCCCTGACATTTAAAACAACAAAAAAAATCATCATCGTTTACCTTCTTTTCATCAGTGAGGTCAAGAGACTCCAGATGCTTCCCCTGGTGTGCTGCGTACAGTTCCAGCAGGTTATCAAAGTTTGTGGTTAACACAAGTGCCCCGTTCTCCATCAAGTGAAGCACGGACTGAAGCAGCTGCTTCCCAGAATCTTCCATTTTAGATTCCAGGTCATCAAACACCTCGTATAAACAGTCTTTGAAAAAGGTTGAGCGAACGTTGCTTGTGCGCTGAGAAGGGAAGACAGATTAAGATCAGAGTCAAGCTTCTTTTAATGTTTCGTGCTAAACGACCCACATATTTCTCGAAGACCTCCGCAAAGCCGTAGGCCCCGGCAAGGCAAACACGGCGCACTTGCTGCATTGAGGTGGATATTCCCCCCCGCTCCCAGCATACTCCCAGTGAAATACCCAAAAGCCGGAGTCCCCGGCAGAGTTATGTCTCAGAGCCCCCCTGGCACGTGGGGCTCCTTGTAGGTAGAGGAATCATTGGAGACGGGGACACGCCGGAGAACCAAATTTGGCTATTTCCAAAAGCCAAATCCTACGCTTGGGGCCGAGCACCGAATATTTACGTACAGTGCTACAAGCGCACTCACCGGAGACAGCTTCTGGATAAGGTCGTGGGCAACGTGAACCAAGTTCTTGTCTTCATGGAGACACTTTTGAAACCGTTTGCTCTCTTCATCTTCCAGGAGATCAAAGTCAATCGCAGCATCCAGGAGGGCCTGGATTAACCCCTTCCAAGACTTCAGCGCTGGGACCTGGGGAGCAACTGCTGCACTGATTCCTGTCCCGATCACCAAAACCAGTTCCTGAGGCTTCTTGGTTTTGAGGCTTGGCAACAGCTTCCTGTAAGAGGAGAAAGTAGCACAGCTGGTACCACCATCAACGGAAGGATGTCACGGGTGGTGGCACATGCAGACCGAGGACGAGGGAGGTACCCTCTGCCTACATTCTGAATCAACGTGTCCATTAGGGCCCTCTGATAAACAGAGGATGGGAGGAGCAGCTCGGTATCCCTTAAAGACAGGGATCGGCATCACAAAAGCCCACAATTACAAGGTACGTCATTACAACATATTTGGCGATCGAGACCGTTACTGGGGAAGTCAGTACCCCCCAGGAATATTTCCGAAGCAAAGCTAATTCAGTTAAAATTTGGAATAAGGGAGGTCTTGTTAATAATAGTTACCTGGAAGCTAGCAGAAAGGCTGGAGATGGTGGAAAAGGTACGGTGAGCACTATGGACAATGTTATCGATGTCTGTAGAGACACACACATACTCTATGCGGACTGAGACAAAGCACGCATCGGACCCCCACGCGGGGCGTAAACACCACCGTGACTGCTCCTGGTTTAAATAAGGTGCCAAACGGGGGCCTGAAGACAGCAGCCCCATTGATCCCAGCACAAAAGGAAGGAAGTGAAGGCTTCCTCCCAGCTCTGCCCTGGAGAGGACCTTCCCACCCCCCAGCCCCTCTTTGCTGAAATGACCACTCAGTGGGACCAGAAATCCCTTCCCTGTTATGCCTGCAACATCAGTGGCATCTTCAAAGCCAATCTTTCGGAAGCCCAGATGATAGGAAGTCTCATCCAACAGCCGCGTGGCTGTATTCTCCTTCTTCCTCCTCCCCTCTTCCGTATTTTCCTAGCTTTACACCTGCACAGCGCTTTTAAATGTGATGTTCATTAAGTAGACGTGCTTCTCCCCATCATGCCTTGCCCGGTGTCAAGCTGCTTTTCTGGAGGAGGGGACCGGCTGCAGCTTCCCAGGGGATGGAAGCAGCAGCCCGGGGAGGCAGCTCATTTGGAAGGAATGTTTTTTATCTGCAAACACATGATATTTAGCGAGAAGGGGAAAGGAAACCGACATCACACAGATGAAGCTTTGCCTTCCCTCTGCTATTGCCTATGAAAACAGACGAGTTAACCCTTTTCTTTAAGAGGTCTTCACTGTTAGTGGCGATAAATGGGTTTTAATTTTGGGGCTGCAAGCCTCACATGCAAAGAATAAGCTAGTATTCACGCTAATGAGCCGGTATAAAAACACAACCAGAAACCTAGGGACTGAAATCCAAAAGAATAACAAATACACAAGCCTCAACGTTCTATGCGACAGCTCCGAAAGAGGCATTCTGTTCCCACGCTGATAAATACATTTTTTTCTACCCTGATATCCTGAGCAAGGAAAAAGTAATCTCCCAGCCTCTTTCCATGGTCACTGGACCAACCTTGAGACCAGGGCTCCCTCACAGAAACTATTCTCCAGCCCTCCGCAACTTGTAAATAAATCAGATTAGTGGAAGACAACTCCCTAGAAGAATTAGCTTCTCATGTGCGGACGGCGATGCCTTAATACCTGAGTCCATGCTATCGCAGCAGCCACAGTACCAGCCCTGACTGGAAAGAAGGGTGGGGGTATGTCCCACGTTAGCATCATGCTCGGCTTGAAAAACCGTAAGACGACCTACTAATTAGTACAGGGAGCCTCCAGAGTGGAATTATTTAGCCTTTACATGCAGCAAAATCATACTGATTTGAGTAATTGCCTGTCCTCCCGGGAACCGGTGTCCAACTGAAGCAAAGAAGCACAACCACCGCATCTGACGCGACCCTCCGTGTGGACAGGACCTGAGCTAGGGTTAACACCGACCAAAACCATGGAGACAGTGCAGGAAAAACCAGCTTTCTCTGCAGCCATGCATCCTGGCTTAGGGGGTTAAAAAAACACACCGCAATAAAGTACGTTCTGGGTGTTAAGGTCTTTGTTCCACGCACCGCAGGAAAATACTAGTTACAGGGCACGGCCAGAGACAGTGCGCTTTTCTTGGATCAGCAGCCGAAACGACTGCTGGGGCTTGGTGCCAAGTGTCATGCTCTTTAAAGAACAATGCAAGGTTAGGGAAAAGCTCTTATTAGAAGAAATTCACCGGAGTATAATTAAATTTACCTGGGCTTTTTTGCAGGTGGCATTCCATCTTCCAACAATGTTTCTTTACCCAGGCTCACCGTAGAAGCCATCCAGTTTCTATAGTAGACAAATCACCACAAGCAAAGTCACTACATATATGCAATACGACGTGGAACAGACCACAGGATTTTGTCGAGCCAGCTTTTCCCGGGTGGATAAATACTGGGGTTTGTTATCTTTATGAGATCACCTTCGGGCTGAGAATTGCACTTTTTTGTGTCTGAACTTTGCCCCGCGGCTCACATACACATCCTTAACTTCCTTTACAATGAAGCTCAATAAAATCGTTAAGGCTGTTTTGTTCAAAACTGGGTTGCAGTCGCCATCGGCAGCCCACTGTTTGCCAGACCCTTCATTTCACCTTGGCCGTTCATTTTTGCCCGCAAGCCCGTACCTTGGAGCAGGCGCTCCCCCCTTCCAAGGCGATGCCTGTCGGCAAACCTTGGGAAAACAGCGGGAGGGAAGACAAACAAAAAGATTTTTGTTGGCTACAAAAAGCCACGGGGAGCATTTCATTCTCCGGTGATGAGAGAAGGATTATCCAGCCCGCCATAAGTCTACACGCGGTGAGATATGACCTTAAAAGTTTTATGTCTGAGAACTCTATCAACAGCCCATGACATAAAATACCAAAGGTCTGCCAGCACACGGTCCTCTCCCACTCTGCCTCTCCAAAATAAGACTATTAAAAAGGAAAGAAAGCAGACAGAACTGTTCACCCTTGTCCATTTTTTCTTGCCAATTGTAATGAAGAGTCCAGCAAAAATTCTGCTAGGCATGCTTTTGCCAGACGGAGAAGCCGTGCAAGAGCTGCTGGCCCAAAAATCACAGTTCTTTAGAGGCTTCGCAGCCTGGGTGACATCTCAGCATTTGTCGTACAGATGAGACGCCTGCGATTGCTTCACTGCAGCAAAGCAGCAGCACTGGCAGGTGGAACTTTTACAGGTGGAAACCTTAGCTACGCTGCAAACGTTGGCAGGGAGCATTTAAGAAATGGTCCCAATAATTTGGGCAACCCTCATCTTTCAATGCTGGATGCTGAAAACAGGGCACACCGACTCCCGCAGACGCTCAGATACAGCATGCCTGCCACTCTTTCATTTCTGACCACTTCTGAAAACTTTCTATTTATCATCACTATAATAATAATAATAATAAATTATTATAACAATAATATAATAATATTACAACACCTCAGAAAGCTGGTTTTAACAACCTGTCTCCTGAAACACCACTTAGCATATGCTGCCCCTCAAATACCCAGATTTTTATTTTACTGTAGAGCCCAGATTTTGGGATAAAAGTTTCAAATGCATTTTGCTCCCGCCGACTGCTTGCACCTCCCGGTTTTACACCCTCTGCGCTTGCAGGGCCCCGAGCCTTCTCCACCGCACACCCTTTTGAACGTTGTACCCTGTGTTTTCCCAACCCACTGTCGAACCCGACAGTAGTTCGATGCTGTTCTGACAACGAACCTCTGCAGACTCGTGCCCCCCGAACGCCTCCAAGCATCAGGCCATAAGGTGAAGCATTTTGGGGAGTTAAACCACCGGAAAAACACCAAATCCTCTGAAGGGATGTCTCTCGGGGAGGCAGGAGGACCCGCCGGACACATGATCAGTCAGGCAGTAACATCAAACTCGCCCTGAGTGAACACAGCCAAGCACAGTCAGGATGGAAAACAAGAAGGGAGGGGAAAAAAACCTCCTTTTTTTTTCTCCAGTAGGGTAAGATCTCTCATTTTGGATTAGCTGATTCTTTTGAAAGAACGGGCTGCTTCCACAAAGCCAGCCAAACTGTAATTTAGATGAGCTAGGGACAAAAGCATGTAACCTTCGTTAACTGGAATATTTAAGAAGACTGCAAAGCAACACGCTGAACTCCCGCTGCTGTCCAGATCTGCTCTCAACTCCCTCCAAGGCACCTAACAGCCCAAGGTCAAACCTTCCCCAGTTTCTCCACCAGCTTCGTTTACAGATCTAATTTAAGTTTATATTACCTTTAGGTTGCAAATTATCAGCTAAGTCTCAAATATCAAGCCTGTTTATAAACTCCTTCCTAGGCCTTCCCAGGTTTTGCTTGTTCACCTGCCTGAGCACTGCTTCTATTCGCATTCTTTAAACAGCAGAAATGGAGCCATTAATTCAATTTTTAAGTGCCTCTTAAAGACAAAAGTGTCTCTAAAGCACTAAGGACAGTTCAAGAGTAATTTTGAACTTAGGAAAAAACACCTTTTATAAATACAGTTGCCAAGAAATGGTTGTATAACATCAGGAACTTCAACCTTCATTTCTATTTAATGCAGATGGCCAAAAAGGAAAAACAATAATAAGTCAGAAATAATGTCACCATAAATAATTCTGTCTCCAAAAAAAGTGCTTATTTCTCTTAAGAATACGATCTTGGGCATTCAGCCAAGAAATCTAAACCTCCAGATTTTAGGCCTGGGGAGAAGGTCTGCTCTCCAGGGGGACAGATCACGTCGGCACGGCCGAGGTAACTGAAATGAAATAGCATTACCTCAGAGCGTGGCACCACTGCCGCAGGGAAAAAAGCACCGAGGGGACCCCGCAGTACTGGGCCATGCCGTGAACGCGGGTGCCATGAAGGAGAGGGAGCGACGGGCACTTACAAGGCAAGAAGCGTCTCTCCAGTCCTCCTCCTCGAGACGTCAGGAACTTTCCAGCTATTTAGACTACAGGGAGCTGGAGAGAGTGTAAACATCAAACTCCGCGGGTTCTTGGCTCGGCTACCCCGTTCTCCTGTCACAGTGTGGTCTCTCATCACCTTTATTACTGGCACTAAGCTTATAGAGTCCCTGCAAAGGTTTGCAGCATTCTCCTTCCCATAAGAAACCAGTTAATTTATGCTAAAGCCCTCGAGGTACAGATTTCAGCAAGGAATCGTTATCTTTAAATGATGCCCTAAGTTGCCAGCACTGAATAAACCTAACCGCAACAATTCCATATGTAATATAAAGAAGACACTGCTGCAAAAATGCCTGAAATACAAAGATGTATCCCAGCTACAACCAAACGCCTAAACAAAGCATATGCCAAATTAATGCTGGGGCTCACACAGAGTATATGTTTACAAAAACTATGCCATAAGTCTACGAAACCTGACTACGCCGCTCAGTCAACGTCAGATCCCAGCCTGCAGAACCACCCCAAGAAATTTAGATGTTTTTTCCACCGAAGGAGAGGAGGATGTCACTGCGGACAGCCTTTGACTGTCCCCGCGCTCAGCAGCTGACAGAAAAGTAAAGCTATACCTGAACATTTAATGTTTAAGGAAAGGAAAAACTGCACGCATCCAGCTCAGTGCTGGAAGAGGGGCTCCTCTGGAACAGCCCCACCAAATTATGTAAAGAAGCAAATACAGATTCATTGCTCATAAATTATTTTTAGCTTCTTTGAGTGCTGAGAAGAATGACTACCAGTGAGGGCATAATTCAGATCTCCTTTTTAAATTAAGTTGCTTTAAGGTGTTGGGATAACACAAACGTTATGTTACAGTTTAAAATCCTCTCCGGTTCTGCTAGAAGAATCTGAAAGGATGTTAATGAGTTGTTCCCTGGCCGATTCCCAAGCTCTGTCCCTCCACGTGGGAGCCGCAATTGGAGCAGGCCCGCACAGCTCCTCAAAACCGTCCTAGAAAGCGACAGGCTTCAGCAATAACGGGAACCAGCGGCGCGAGGAAAACAAGCCCTGCCTCTATTCGCACCGGTGTTATGAACACAAGATTCAACCTCCTTGGATGCGAGTTAAAATACATCAGAGGTTTTTATTCAATGCTGTGATACTCCACATGCTTCGGGCTCCCACTGGCTTTGGGAAAAACGAGAGGGAGCGCCACAGGGAAGGCTGGAAGAGGTCCGCATCCCAACAAACTCGCTACGGAGCCCGGATTGCCTGACAGGCGCCAGGCGGGCTCCGGGCTGCCCAATTTAAAGCCCAGCAGATGAGGCTGCAGGACAGCCCGCAAGCAGGAGCAGGGCTGGCTTTCCAAGAGCATTTCTGGAAAGCAAAGCAGGCCGGACGTGCTGCCGGGGGTGGGAGGGGTCTCACACCTTCAGGGATGCCCGGCACCTCGAGGCCTTACCTCTCCTCTCTGCTGCTCCCCCTCCTCGCTCCCTCTCACACTAAACCTGAGGGAAAAGCAAGAACAGGGTACTTCAGCAGGCAGCGAGGAGGCCGAGGGGGTAAAAACGCCCAAAAAGCCGGCTTTTTAAGAGGGAAGGCACCTCGCAGAGCGGCGCCGCTGAGAGGAGGCTAGGCCTCAGGGCCTCCCCCGCCATGAGGCGGCCCCCCTACCCCCCTGGGGCTCACCCCCAGCCCCCTCGCCCCCTCTCGGGCTCAGCCCGGGCCCCCTCGCCCGCCGGGCAGACCCGCAGAGCCCCCTCCATGCGGGCGGAGCGCCCGCCGCCATCGCGGGCCCTCGGCGCCCCCCTCATGGCGTCCAGGGGCGCGCGCGACCCCGGCCCGCCGTCACCATGGCAACGGCCCCCCTCCTCCTCCTCCTCCTTCCCCCTCCCGCCCGCCACCGCCCCGCACGCACCTGGCGCCGCGCGCCCGACCCACGGGAAGGGATTGGCCCGCCCCCCTTCCACCCCGCCCTCTCATTGGCTCGCAGGGGAAGGGGCGGGACTATCGCCCTTCCGCGCCGGGGGGCGGGGGAAGGGCACGCGCTTGCGCGAGAGTTGGGGTTGATTCTCGCGATACTTGCCGAGAGTATAAAAGGCGGTGTGCGCATGCGCTCGGTACTCCCGGCCTGTGCGCGGCGGGCGAGGTCTGCGCGGCGGGCGCCTGCCAGCGGCGGTGTGAGAGGCCGGGGGCCCGCTCCCTTTCTCTTCCAGGGAGCCTGATTGCGCCCTGTGTACCCCTCAGGGGCCTTGCCTTCCTCGAGCTGCCTCTCTGCTTGGGCTTATGTCCCTGCGACCTTGTCTCTAGCCCTGTGAGCTAGTAAGAGCAATGCTTGGCCTCGTCGGGCTGTGGTAATTCCATGTGAAGGAGTTTGGGTATATCCAGAGCACTTCAAAGAAGAGAAGCCGTTTCCTGACTTTCAGGGTCGTTGTGCGTCGCTTTGTATTGGCGCCATAAATAAACAGTGTCGATGGTGGGTGTAATTAGAGACAGGATTGGCCTTATTTTCTCACCTGAGTGCCTTTCTTGGCGTTCAAGGGGTTGGCTTGGACCCTGCCTTACGCTCGCCCTGTCCTCACGCTGTTTCCTTGATACTCTCCGCAGGCTTCTCCATGGTGGCTGGCCAGGTGACACCGTAGCCAGGGGATTTCAACGTGATGCTGCTTCTGGTGGGTCAAGGCGCGTTGTGAATCAAGCTGTGCTTTCTTAATTGCTCTGCTGCCTTTAATAATGATTATGTTCTAGCTAAGGCAGGGGTGGAGGTTGATCGGTGGGGTGTTGGCCCTCGGGGACTTGGGGTGGTGTTTGCCTTCGGGGCACGTCCTTGTGTGGGGAGTTGATTTTTGGGGTGGTGGCAGCAGCGAAGTCATCAGCCCCAGGGTGGGCGAGGGGAAGGGATTAAGGGAGGCAGTTGAGCAAAATGGGACAAGTGGTGCCTGACCCACGGCTGACAGTTGCCTGGGGGTCCCCGGGAGGCTCAGTGCTGTTTGATCTTGGGCTTTTTCCTTTGTGATTTGGCTGCTGAAGGGCTGGCTGGTGGCTCCCGCTTGGTACCTGGAGGAGAGAAAGGCAGCTGGGGTGGCAGCAGGGCGGTGGCGGGAGCTTGGTGCTTCTTGGGGGATTCGTTACCTCTCCGTGCACGGGCTGCCTTCATGCGCCCCATGTTCCTCTCGCTTGCTGCCCTGTGCTCCACGATGGGCCGGGGGTAGTGTGTGCCCACCAGGCAACCTGCCCGCTCCTGCACGGCCCGTGGCGCCTTCCAGGGCTCGTAGATGTACTCAGTGGGGAAATCCTTGAGGATGGGAAGGTATTTTCTACGGCGAGGGGTCACAGCCACCAGGGAGGCCACCCTCTATTTCACGGGGCTTTGGGTTTCGCGCCTACCGAATGTATGCCCCATCCCGGTCAGTCTTCTTGCCAAAGGCGATGGGCGAGTAGACATGGAAATATCGGTGGAAGAAGGCACTTCCTGACAGCCACAGCCAGTTGCCTGCGTTGAGGGACCAGTCTGCGTCTAGCAGGAGCTCCTCAAAGACCTGTGGGACACCACGGCGGCGTGGGGACCAGGTCCCCAGGAGCCCGGTGGGTGCCAGTGGGTGTTTGGGGAGGTCTCCTGACCTTCAGCCCCTCTTCCCAGGAGACCCAGAGGTCCCCGCGGGTGAGGAAGCAGGCAACGGCGTGCCGAGCAAGGTGGTGGATCCAGCCCTCGGAACGCAGCTGGGTCATGATGGCGTCGATGAAGGGGTAGCCTGTCTGGGCCTGGTGCGGGGCATTGGGGTTAGACAGGGCAGGGGGATGTTTTTAAGGGGGTCAGAGGACTTGGGGCTTATCCCCAAGGGAAATACCTCCCTCCAGGCGCAGAGATGCTGGGGGTTGTCATCCCAGTCGACCTGCAGGCAGACGGGGTTGCCGACCATCCGGTCGAAATTGGGGATGCTGGCACCGGCGGTGTAGAAAAACTCCCTCCAGAGGAGCTGCCCGTGCAAGGAGACGGGGGGCTGGGAGTGCTTGCGCTGCTGGCAAAGGCAGGATCAGCCCCACCGGCCGGGCCTATCTTCTCCAGCCCCCCACCCCTTCTGCAGGGTCCCTCTGGCTCACCCTCTTCCCTCCCACCCCAAAAATGCTACCTCACCCCTTGGTAGACCTCGTCCAGCCGCCACCAGAAGGTGCGGACTGACAGGCAGCCGAATTTGAGGTAGGGACTGAGGACGGTGGTGCTGGGGCTCAGCGAGGTGGGCTCCGTCTCGGGCTTCTTGAAGCCACACACCCAGGCCTGGGTTGGGGACACACAGCGGCGTCATGTTTTGGGATGGGGGGGATGCAAAGCAGCCCTGAAATTAGGGCGATGGGCACTGAGCACTGACCGTCCTCTCCATGTGCACGTCGAGCCGGGCGAGCGCCTCCGTCTCCCCGCCGGGGTAGAGGTGAGGACCCACCTTGGTGGGGTCCTGGCCCAGCTCCTCCAAGGTGGGGACCCCGTAGTCGATGTCATGGCTGACCTGGCATGGGGTGCAGCAGCCTGGGGCGCCGTGTATGGTGGGGGTATGACAGTCATCATTCCGCTCCAGGGTGAACAGTGAGGGAGATGCTGACCCAGCTTCGTGCTCTAACCCCCCGGGCCCACCCTGTGCTCACCTCGGAGATGTTCCTGCGTGAGCGCTGGGGCTGGCTTCTCCGGGGGTCCGAGGGATGCCAGGAGGCTCTGCAGGCGCTTGTAGGTCAGGGGAGCTTTGCCGTCGTTCAACGCGAGGATTCTGGGGTGGGAGATGGAGGGACATGCTTGATACCGGTGCTGGATCCCCTTGCACCCCGAGGGATGGGGCCATGCACCCACCTCTCGGTGTTGTAGAGGGTATGGGATGCCTCCTGGATCACCTCCACGCCGTGCTGGGCCGCCAGCTCGGCCACAGCGGCGTCGTGCTGGCGGGCGCCGGGTTCGGTGTCCACCTCGAAGGTCAACTGTGTCGTCCCCCAGGCATGGAAGAGACGGGGGAACACCTCTTCCGGGCAGCCCTGCACCACGAACAGCCTGCCAGGGAGCCGGGTGGGCACGAAACCTCTCGAGACCCCACCAAACCCCCTTGAGACCCTGCCGGGACTCACCTGGAGCCCATTTCCCGCAGTCTCCCATCCAAGTCCCGCAGAGCATCGAGGAGGAACCGCCAGGCGTTAGCGCCCGCCCGGCTGCTGGAGGGGTCGAGGATGAAGAGGGGATGAAGGCGGCAGCAGTTGGTAGCCGCTGCCAGCAGCGCTGGGTTGTCGTGCAGCCGGAGACCTTTCCGAAACCAGTGGATGGAGCTGTGCTGCATGGCCCCGGGCGTCCTGGTGGGGTGCGACCTAGGAAAGGAGAGACGGGGGAGGACTTTTTTGGGGGGGGAAAAGCACCTTGTTTGGTAAATTTAACTCAAAAAATAAGCGTGAGCGGCAGAGATGGACTTGTTGGTGTCTGGTTATAAAACCAGGGAGGGAAACGGGTCTGGGCTTGCTGGTGAGGGCTGGGCATGGTGACGCCTGGCCGGTGGCGGATGTGGGAGGGAGGCCCCGGGGAGGGCTGGCTTCCCGGCCCTGCAGGATCGCGGCTGACTTCCCCTGCCTGCGCTTCCGCACGGCCAGGCGGACCCGGACCTGCCGGCAGTGAGGAGGTCTCGTGTTGCGGGGGGGGGACAGGCTGCAGAGGGACGCGGCAGCTCCTCTGCTCTGTCCTCGTGGAAGCTGGTGGGTGTCCCTGTTCTCCCCTCCATCTCAGGGCCGCTCCATCGGGAACCCCTCCCAGATGGTGAGGCTGCGAGGCTGGATCCAGCCTCTCCATTGGCTGCGGATCCCATTAGGCTCCAGAGTGAACATGCTGCAGCCAAACTCTCCTTTCCCACCCAGGTGATCCCAGAAGATCTTCCCCCTTGCTGAACCCAGGGGCTGATGCATCCCCTTTCCCTGCCCCAGTGCCTGATTCCTGCATCCCAGGTAGGCATCCCCCAGATTTCCCCTCTGCCGTTCCCCATCCTTGTGTGTCATTCAAGCCACGCTTGAAGTTCTTGCTATTACGAAGCAGTTGCTTGCATGGGGAGTGTGGCTTGTGTGGGCGTGCCGGGGTCTTCCCAGCATTTGTCATGGCCCTGCACCATTTTCAGGGTGGGGGAAAGATGTCAGCGTGACTTCGGGTGTTTTATTTTGGAAGGGGTGATGCAAGCAGCGGAAAACAGCGGCCGCGGTTGCTCCTGGGTACCCGCCGGGAGGGTCTGGGCACCCCAAACCATGCCGGGAGCACAATGCTGAGGCATGGGCTGGCAAGGGATGCTGGGAATGCACGGATCTGGGAATAACCCAAGCCATCTTTAGTTTGCCAGCAGCTGGTCGATCTCCGGTGATCCCCACTTCATCTGCAGGATCCTTTTCACGCCGCTGGGAATGAGGGGCTCTGCTGCCTGTCGGCTCTCGGCCTCGCTCGCTGCAGGTGCGTGTCTCTGCTGGGGGGGGGGGGCGGAGGGGGGGCGGGGGTATGAGCTGGTGACAGGCAGTAACAGCGCAGGAGACAGGCAGGGGCTGCTTGAGCCGCTGCTCCCAGCCCTGCTTGAGGTCAAAACGCTCCTTCCCGGCAAATTTTGGGGAGGTGGAGAAGGAAAACCCTGCTGGGGGTGATTTTTGGGGCTGCGGGCAAGCGTGTTTCCCTGGAATAAACCCCACTGAGCTCCCTGGGTTGAGACCCACCGTGGGGCGGTTCCTGCGCTCCTAACTTCTTTTTTTTATCCCTTTTTTTTCTTTCTGCTGGCAGGACGGGTTTCATGCCGGCGATCGGCAGCTGAGCAGCACAGTGCCCGCTATGGCCGGTGAGTCTGGGCTCGGTTCATGCCAGGGGTGGGATAAACCCTCTGTCTCTGTCCCCTCCCTGCCGAAACACAGGGGTGCCCACGGATAGCTGAGGCTTTAGGGTCTGGGGTGGTTTTTGGGGGACCAGGGTGAGATCCCACCCCACTCTTCCCATCTGGAGGTGTCCCCCTGAGCCAGCCATGCCACACAAGCCCCTTGGGAAGCCCAGAGGGGTGCTGAGTCCCCCCAAATGTGTCTTTCCAACTCCGCAGGCTGGTTTAGGCGTCTCCTGCACAAGCCCAAGCCCCGCTCGGTGGAGAGCAGCCTCAACTCTAGCTGCTCTGCTTCATCCTCACCTTCCTCATCCTCTGTGGAGAGCTCCGGCTCTTCTCCCAGCACAAGCCTGGCCAGATCCGTCCGTCCGTCACCCATCTCAGTGTTGGACATCAGTGCCTCGGGCAGCGCCCGGTGGACCAAGAGCTACGATGTCTGCATCTGCCACAGCGAGGTGGACCTGGAGCTGGTGGAGGAGCTGGTGTCCTACCTGGAGGGGCAACCCGAAAGCTTCCGTTGCTTCCTCCAGCTGCGGGATGCGACGCCGGGAAGCGCAGTGGTGACAGAGCTATGCGATGCCGTGCAAAACAGCCACTGCTGGGTCATGCTCATCACCCCCGCCTTTCTCCGGGACCCTTGGTGCAAGTACCAGATGCACCAGGCGTTGGCTGAAGCTCCAATGGCCAACGGGCGCACCATCCCGGTGGTGAAGGATGTGGATCGGAAGGATTATCCCAGGGAGCTGCGCAACCTCTACTACATCTACATGGCGGTGAAGGAGAAGAGCTTCAAGCAGATCAGAGACACTGTTGTGCGCTGTGAGTATGCCATGGGACAGTGGTGGAATGTCACTCTGGTGGGGTGGAGACCATGGGAAGGGACCAGATTCCGTAAATTTATTTAAGTAGTTGTTTACTTTTTTTAGACTAATTGGTTGTTAATGGGGCTCATCTGCTTCTGCAGACCTCCAGGAGCTGTGCCAGAGCTCCACCAGCGAGATGGACTAGTGCTGGGAGCTGACAGAGAAGTCCCTGCGGCGTTTCGGTGCTGCCACGGCTGGATCTGGATGTGTCCGCGTCTCCAGGGGACGAAACCGAGCTGCTCGCACCAGCCCTGGTAGCCGAAGACGGGGAGGTCCCTGCATCCGTGGAGCCTGCCACACCCTCGGGTGTTGCCGCCGCCATCCCGGTGGCCGAAACGCCCTCGGGTGTTGCCGCCGCCATCCCGGTGGCCGAAACGCCCTCGGTGGGGGACGGAGACATCCTCCAGCAAGTCCCCGCTGCTCATCACGCAAACACTAAGCTCCGCCGTCTTTGCACGGGTTTGTTTGGGACTATGAAAATGCAGAAATTTTAAATTTTTGGGTTTGGTTTTTTTTTTTTTCCCCCCCCCAATCGCTCGGTTTGTGGGTTTCTGTGGTGGCCAGCGACTGTGGGGCACCGCCGGGCCGCCAGGGGGCGCTCTCGCGGCGCGGCGCCGCTCCGCCCTTGCTTCTCGCTCGCCGGCGCCGCGCAGGCGCAGTGCGGGGGGGGGGGGTGGGCGCCATGGCGGACGGCCCGCTGCCGAAGAGAAAGCGGGAGGAGGAAGAAGAGGCGGCGGCGGCCGGCACCGACACCCACGATGGGGTCGCCGCTCCCTTCCCGCTGGCGGGGCTACGCCTGCGGCGTGTGCTGCGGGAGTCGGCGCGGGAGAAGGCCGTGTTCCTGCACGGGGAGGTACCGGGAGGGGCGGCGGGGGGGAAGGTGCAGGCCCAAGCCAGGCCCGCCGCCATTTTGCCCGCTGAGGGGTGAGCCCAGGCAGGCCGCGCCCCCGCCGCAAAGGCCGCGCCTCCTGCCGTGCCGCACGGTGGAGCCGGGGGACCCACCACCCCCTCCCGGTCTCCGACCCCAAACCCCTCTTTATTCCACAAACCGAGCCCCCGCACTCGCTTTTCCAGCCCTTTTCTGACCGAGCTCGGCCAAGGCGGGGTGGGGGGCGGGGCGGGCAGGAGGTAGCTGATCTCGGCAGCAGCGCGCTGGAAACCTTATTTCAAGCCTCAGGTTAATTTTTCTTTATTAGTATAGCTGTTGCTTTTGGACCTGAGAGCGGGTTTGTCGTGTTGGAAACCTTATTTCAAGCCTCTGGTTATTTTTTTCTTACTGGTATGGCTGTTGCTTTTGGCCCAGTGAGCAGGTTTGTCGTGTTTTGTGGGTAAAGTGGCATTTAATTGCAAGGAGTTGCTGACTGTGGGGCTGTAAATAGGGTAGGCATGTCAACCAGGTGCTGTAAAAGGGAGATTTGTAATTACTTTTAAGTTCTATGGCTGGAGAGCCTGGCTGTGGCATGGGAGCAGTGCAGCTGCCTCGGCTCCTCTCATGTGGAGATGTGCATCCGAGCAGATGATGAGGACAGGGAAGGTTCAAGCTGCTGCTTCGATCTCAGGGCAGTTTTGATGGTCAGTGGGTAACTGAACTGGGCACAGACCTGCCTGTCCTGCCCTATGAGCGTGGCTGGCGTGGGAGCCCCAGGTGAAGCCCTTTGCTGTCCCCAGGCGGGGTTCAGGGAGGCCTTGCCTGGGTCCTGTACAAACGGGAGCGATGCGGGGGCGTGTTCTGCACCCTGCACCTCCCGCACTGGCTCAGGTCACATCCGGATCTGGGTTGTGGTTCCTCGGAGCGAGGGAGCAGCATTCCCTGCCCTGGAACAGCCTAGGTTTGCTCCCTGACCATGATGTGAACCCCTATGCCTGTCTCTGCCCTCTTCCTGACCTGGTCAGCATCCCTGTGTCGACTTGCAAGTATCTGAGATGAAATCAGTGATGTGGGTCAGCGGGAATGCAGCTGCGGCGCTGGGAGCATCCGGGGAGGTGCAGATGGGCTTGAGGCATTGTCCACATCCCATTTTTCTGCCAAAAAAGTCTGTGTTCCCTGATGGGGAGCAGATGCCTGCCATGTTTCAGGGCAAATGTGGCCTTATTTTTGGATGGGGGCTGGACTAGGAGAGGATTTGCGCATGAGAATTGAAGGGCTGCAAGGTGTCTGCCGTGGTCCCTTGGTGGAAGTGTTTAGGTCCTGACCTCAAACTCTCCATCCAGTGCTGGGTCTGTGTTTGCTGACAGCTTTACCCATTCTTATTCCAGGTGACCAGCCCCTCTGGAGAGGGGACAGATGCTGTAGTCATCCTGGAAAAGACTCCTTTCCAGGAGGAGAAGGTATTGGACCTGCTGAAGAAGCACATGAAGCTGGAGCTGCAGATGCGCAATGACATTTACAGCACGTACCACCTCTATCCTCCCCTGGAGCTGAGCGGTGAGCACTCTTGACCTCGTCAGGGGAGGGGGGGGAGGTTCCAGGAGGGTGGCTCTGCTCTTTGTCTTGGCTGCAGACTGGTGCTCATGGCTGGGATGCTGGTCCGTGTGTTCCTGCTGGCTCCAGAGGGGAGGATGCAGTGAGACAGGCAAGTGCTGCTGCTGGACCCCACCACGCCACCCTGGTTGTGGTTTGGGTGACAGCAGCAGACCTGGCTGAGATGGGGAGATCAGTGGATCGTTGCCACTCTGAAAGCAACATCTTACTCCGGAGGCTTTGAACGTTGCCTCATTTCTTCCCCTTTTCCCTGCACTGTCAGACACCTAGCTCAGCTGATGAGTAGCTGCCCATTAAATGGCCATGGCTTGATTACTTGCAATCATCTGCCTGTGCCTTGATTTAAAGGTGAAGAAGGGCTTGGCCATTTGAAAGCTTTCCTTGTGTGTTTTTTCAGTGGTGTCAGTTAATCTGGTGAGACATTGTCTCTCACCATAATGTTTATCTTGAAAACCTTTATCTTTAAAACCTCTACAGAGCATGTGTCAGCTTCTTGTTCCAGGGTATCATCTCATGCTTTGTTTTTGTTACCCGTTGTTGCGTGGTAAGGACAGACAGCTAGGATGTTTGCAGGGGAGACTGAAATCCTGGTAACCTTGAGTGCCTTGTGCAGAGAAGCACCTGGCCTTTCAGGCCTCTCCCTGTTGATTTCATGCATCTGTGTGTTACGAAACCCGATTAATAACAGAGTATGACAAGGTGAGATGAGCGGGTTGGAGAGCTTCAGTAGAAGGCTGTCATCCTGCGAGACGGATTCTTGTCATGGCGGAAGGGCGTCCTGTGATTGCGGTGCTGCTCTTTCGGCAGCTGACTTTAATGCTTGTGTGTGTTTAAATTCTGGAAGTGCAGTGATTAATTATGCGTTGACGCTTCCATAAACACAATGATTGCCAAACAGGTTTGATGGAGTCAAAATTAGTCGGAGTGATAGCCTTAAGTAAGAAGTTGTTGCAGTCCTGAATTAAATTTTTGGGGTGTTTGATGTTCCTTCCCGAAAATGCTCCTATTTTAACGCCATTTCCATGGTGTAGGAGGAAGCACTGTCTGGCTTTGGGAGCTTGGGTTCTGCAAAACTCCTACTGAGGACTTGAAATCAGAGGTTTCAGCATTACAAAGCCATGTTCCAATGGCAGGAAAACACTGCAACACCGTGGTTGCCCTGGGTGGGAAGATGTCAGAGCTACGCTTCCTTGGCTGGACGGACTCCTGCTCAGACGCCTGCTGCATTCCAGGCCGGCAGCGACTTGCAGGGATTCCCACGAGGTGGCATTGCAAGACTAAAATCCCCTGGGCCTCCCTCTGGCTGCAGCCCTGCCAGCTATGCTGCTGTTTGACTTCTTTGCAGCACCTAGCTGTGCTGTATAACTCCAGTGTTACTCTAATAACAAAATTTTTTATTTAGCTTAAGATTTATGCCAGGTGCAAAACCCCTCGCTGAGCTGAAAAGGCTGTTAAGGGTCACCCGTCTCCATCAGTCCTGCTTTTTTTCTTTTGAGAAATTGGAGCAAAACCAGGTGAATCTGGGTCTTCTTGCATCCCGTTTCTGTGCCTCTGTTAAACTAAACCCTCGCCTGGGTTTTTTCCATTCAACGTGCCGTGACTCTTGCACACCGTGCCACCCTGTTTGTTTCACGTATGGCTGGACTAAACCTACCCTGCATTCATATGGGTGTGTGTGCCATTCCTCTTGCAGGTCGGAATGGGGAAAAAGCCTCTGGCTTCCTTCTGATGAAGTTTATCTTTTTAATTACTTTAGAAATTGCTTTTAAAAGGCAGGTTTTGCAGAAGTGTTATGCATCTTTCCTTCCCAGCCTTCTCCTTGGCATCGCTGTGCCTGCTTTGGGTGTTGGGCAAGGAGAACTGGAGGGGAAAGTGCACCCTGATGCTGCCCTGCAGGCTCCCTGGCTCTGAGCGGTGAGTGAGGAGGCTTCTTCCTTCCAAGAAATTCAGAGCCAAATAGCTGTTTTTTATGGGCATATTGTGTGAGCTGCTGGCGGGCAGCTGGGCTGGCACCAGAGGAAGCAGTTGTACACATCAGGAGGGGAAGGAATGGCCCTTTTGATCTGAGTCATGGAGGGAGTCGACGTGAGGAATGCAGCTCATAAACCTAAAATGAAGGAGGAGGAATTTCCTATAAGGCTGCGGACAATGTCAGGGCTTGTGAGAAATCCCTGGATGTCGAGTGATCGTGTGGAGACCCAGCGAGCCCTCGCACTGGGTGTTTCTCAGCCTCTTAGTTGCAGGGTTAGAGATATACAGGGGTTTATCTCCTGGTTACCATGATGCAGTAAAAGTATTTTGCAGAGGTCAGACTTTAGCATTAAGCAGGTCCTTTGAAAAATCCTGGGTCGCGGTGTCACGCAGGAAACTAATTCTCCCCAGGGTTTTCACAGCATCCCGGGTGGCCAAGCCCCCCACGCTCAGCTCCTCGCTTTCTAAAGGTAAAGTAAACCTCCAGACTGAGGAAGTCATGACCACGGGTGACTGTGACACTGGGCGCATTGAAGGCATGTGGAGCTGCCTCTGGGTCCCTCTGCTTTTTTGAATTGCATTTCTCAATGCCACCTTTGTGGTCTGAAGTCCCCGGGGTGGCTCTTCCTTCAACTGGAGTTTCTTGATAGCTGAAAGTGGATATTTTCTTCAGCCTTTCCCCGCCTCCTCGTTTAAGTGGGTCGGATGCTGTCTCCTCCATGGAGTCAAGCTAATGCAGGCCCTGTGTGATGAAAGCTTGTTTTGTCTTGGCAGTAAAAGAGCCTGCGAGGCTGGGCCAGTCGCTTTGTTTGCGTGGTGAAGGCAGAGAAGGGGAGGCTAGAAGAAGTACGTTACCTGAGCCAATGATTCCCTTCTGCCCTGGGAAGAGGAATTTCACTCTGCTGCAGCTTAAAGATGAGATTTTTAGGGTTGGAAGCACAGCAGTGAGGGGATGCGTGAAGACAGTGCTGATCAGAAAAGAGGACCTCATCCGTGTCTTGCTTGGCTCTGGTTTTACTGGCCACTAGGAGAGACGTGTCAAGGCTGAAATGGGAAATAACATTTGCAAACCAGCTTAATAATGGTCGGAGTTTGTGTGAAGGGCAAAAGGAGGGGGAAATTTGTGAGTGAGTTTGCGAGGAGGAGCGGTGTCAGAGAGCATGCCATCTGATTGTAACTGCCCAGCTAACAGCAAAGGCAGGTGCGCGTAACGCATTTTAAGGCCAGTTGCTGGATGTTACCTAAATTTAAGAGGCAGCTTATGCCTGGAGGTGCGAGACGCTGATGGAGGAAACCCCAGCTCTGGGACTCTCCTTTGCAGGGAGCAAGGTCTGCTTTCATAGCAGGGGAAAGATTTTCCTGCTGCCAAAGGCTTGACTGCAGAAGCCAGATGGTTCAAGCAACATGTTCCCCGATAACATTCAGCTTCTGGTGGTGCGCACACCTGCTTGGCAAGGCGAGCTTGCTGCTTCCAGCAAAAAGCAGCCACCTCTTTCCTGGCTGCTGAGGGATGTTGTGTTTCACGGCACCAAAGCTGCGCTGGTGTAATTTAAGGACTCTTGTCATTCCTTTAAGGAGTCTGTACTCATTGAGCACAGCTCATCCCTGTGCTGTAGGCTGAAGGTTATTAAAAATGTCTAAAAATGAGCACATCAGGAGCCCCTCCGGCTCCATCTCTCCAACGTAGGGTGGAGAAATTGTGAGAGAAATGGGAGAGCATGGAAGGAAAGTATTCAGTCATGCAGGAAGTGATACATATCCCTGCCTTCCTGAGCCCAAAAGGTCTCTGGTTTCAGGCAGTGAGGAGCTGGAGAAACTTGCATGAGCTGCATGGGGAAGGCTGGTTTGTCTCCAGGTGTTTCCATGCTCCACCTGCCTGGGGGGGCGCTTGCCCAGTGGAGAAAACTCTTTGCATTTACACATAAATAAAAAGCTGGAGCCTGAAGCAGTGGGAGCGCGTGGAGTTGTTTGGGGGACAGTGGGAGGTATCACCCTGCTTTGCTCTGGGTTTTTTTTTTTGGGGTTGGTAACCTGCAGCTTTCTTCTTAGCTGTGGCTGTTACAGCTAGAGCCCACCAAATCCTTGGTCCGTGGGTGAGAACCAGGGGCCAGACAGGCAGGAGGCCCCAGCAGCACGTTTGGCTTGCCCTGACACGTGCTGGCCTCGGAGACTGTGAGCTCTTGCAAACTTTATCCTTTTCTTTTGTGCTTTTATTTCATTCAATAATGCATGTCCCAGATGTCCAGTTGTACCTGGTTGAGCGTGGGTTAAAATTAGGTGTTTCCTGGTGACTGCTGCTGCGCAGTTGTGATCATAAAACTAAATAAACTACGTTAATACAGCAGGGAAAGGGGGAGGTTGTGCATCATATTTAGTTAGAGCTGCGTCAAAGGAGATAAAGCGCTGCTCTGTCTTCCCATTGTCAGGTATGCATCAGGAAAGAATCTCGCAGAGGAAAAGAAAACTTGCAAGAGTGCAAACAGGACTTTCTGTGCTGCTTCCTGGGCTTGGCACCTTCCTGTACCTGACGGTTGAGTTGATTAGGCAGATTTTAAGCCCAAAGCTCAGCTTCCTACCAGCAAAGGGAGGAAAAGGCACCCCTTTCCAGAAGTAGAAACAGGCTGTTCCTGCCCTGCGTGCTTCTCTTGGCTCCCCGGCGTGTTTAAATCTATTTAAAACAAAACTACAGTGGTCTGTTTTAATGTTGCTGAGTGGGATGGGAGCAGCGAGCGCAAGGCAGCTCGGTGGGTCACCCTGGGCTCTCGTTGCCATCTGCATTCTTTTGAAATTTCACGTGCTGAGCTGGAGAGGGATTTTGGCAGAGCCTGGGGACAGCGCGGTGTGAAAGGGGACAAGGCATCGCTACTGAGCCTGGCGTGCGCTTTCCTACGTGCGCAAGCTCTCTCTGCCTCCTTCCGTCTGCGACGTGTGGCTGTCCTGTGCTGTGAGCATGGAGTAACGTGTTCCATCCCCCCCCTCTTGGCAGCAGCTGCCTTCAGCCCCTTTTCCCACAAGTTCCCCAAATTGAGCTGGAGTTTTAGTTTTGTTTCTTGTGTCTTGGCTTTGTTTTTTTGCTCTTGTTTTTAGCAGGAGAGGGGAGCACTCGTTTTGTTTCTGGTCAATCCAATCTTCCTTTTCTCCTGGGCAGGGAAACAATGGTGCGGTGTATTCCCTCAGGCACCCTTTGTAGGGTGAACTTGGTCGATCAGTTGTTCTCTACTATCGCAGTACCTCTGCCTCCTGCTCATCCAGGTTCCTTCAATTAAACCTCCGTTTTTATAACCTCCGGTTAATTGACAGTCAGTCCTGACTTCCAGAATAAACCACAGCGTTTTGTGGCATCCCTGGGCTGGCATTCAGGAACACGCCGGCTGATGTGACTCAGACGTGAGCGGAGACGATCCCTGACCCTTCAGCAAGCTTAAAAACCCACATCATGTTTCCAGTGGTTCTTTACCCCCATTTCCAGGCCAGGGTAGGTTTCGGCTGCCCCACGGCGTACGTGATGCTTTAATGCACGTGGAGCCTGCCAGGAGCAGGGCGGCTTTTAAAGTGGAGCATGAACGCGGCTGGGCGCCAGCAATGGAAAGATTTTGTGGCGAGCCTGGTCTCGCCGTGGATGTTTCCTGCGGCTGAGCCCAGCCTGAGCTGGGACTTCGCATCCTGTGCATGGGCTCTTAAAGATAGTCGGGCTGTGAGCATTTATCAAACAGCTTCTCTGGCCATAGTGATTTATGCTAATTAGCCTTGGTGGGGTGTTTCAGGGTTGCTGAGACCTCTAGAAGGGAAATAATCATTAGTGAGCCACAGCCTCTTCCCCCCCCACCCCTCCCCTCCCTCCTTCCAGACATCTGCTGCTCAACCACAGCTGCACATTAAGGATTTCTCCGATCTCGTACTAAGCTTTAAAGTATCCTAAGTGGCTCGCCCCACTGTGAGCAGCCACTCCCTGCTCCCCCCCCCCTAAAATGGGGAGGTGCTGGGGGAGCTGTGAAGTGTCCTCTGAACGCCCCTCCCAGACAGCACACGAGAGCAGTTACCACCACCACCACCAGCATGGAGGGTTTTCTGCTGTAGTCCCTGCTCTTGTTTTGGGGTTTCAGCCTGAGTGGAAGTTTCAGCCTGAGTCTGGGCGTGGTATTTTCTTATCTTTTGCCTTTTGCCTTTTTGTTTTCTCCCCAGTGCTTTGCTGGTCTTTTTAAGTGAGGAGCAGAGGAGCTAAAGCCTTGCCTTTTTTTTTTTATTGTTCTTTGCTATTACATCATCCCACTAGAAGTGCTAATCGAGTCCTGGAAAACAACCTTGTTTGAACATGCGTATGGTGGGAATCAGACCAGACTGCCCTTGTGGTTTGCATTTTCATATTTCATGTTACCAGCATTTTCCTGTGGATTTCATTAAGCTGGGTTTGGCATGAAATGAAAAGGCAGAGTCTCCCAGCTTGTGCAGCGCCGTCCTTGAAAAAAACAGAAAGCAGAAAACTAAAAAGAAAAAAAAAAAAACCAAACCGCCCTAAATCCTGGCTTTAGGAACAGATAGATATTTATATTCGTTGTCTGGCTAGCATATATACACGTGTAAAGTGTGAAGCACAACTCTGTGGCACCCTGGTGAGTGTGCAGCCCATGGTTTTTGTGACCGTGGCACAAGCTGCAGTGTTTAAGTGCCCTAGATACTTGCTTCGGTCCCATCTCCTCAGGGTTTGTCCAGGCTCATGGTTTTTTTTTTTTTTTTTCTCCTTCCTGCATTAAGTTTTATATCAGCTCTCGTTAGCTGGGAAGGTGGAGTGCCCTTGGAGTTGCGGTGGACTCTGTATCGCACATCTAATTTCGGCCAAAGAGGGATATTTTCCAAGTGTTTTAGCGCTGTGGGTGAGGTTTACTGCTGCCAAGGTCAAAGCTCCCAGGGTGACGAGATGTGCGGTTGCATCCTGTTTAATGGCACAGAAATTACGCAGCAAAGTTTTAATCGCGAGGTAAACAAAAATTGTTTTCCTTTTGCTAAATGTTCTTTTTCTTGGCTGGTGCAGGGAAATCACCCAGCCCTCTTCCCTCGGCTTGTCCCATGCCATGTTAACCCATCAGCCTGCGTTGTTTGCCCCCGATCTGTCTCTGTGCCCTTGACCTCCCTGCCTCCTTGTGCTCAAGGCCGAGCATCCTGGTGGCCAAGAGCTCTGGGAGGGAGCTGCTCCTCGAGCTCGCAGCTCACGTGACGTCTGGTTTTGTGGCTGGAGAAAGCTGCTGGGTGCTCGCTTGGTAACATCCCGGGAGCTTTGGATTTGAGTATGAGGAAGATGCGTCTCTGCCCCCGGCGTCGTGTTTCTTGTCCTGGTTGTTAACTGCACGTAAGCTCTTCCCTGGGAGCCCCAGCTCTGCCCCGATGTTGCTGATAGCCTGAAAGAGCAAGTGTGGGAAAAAAAACCTTTCAGACAGCAAACTCCTCCACCTGAACTGGAAAGACAGGCCCTGGCTGTGTTGTCGGCTTATCCTTCCTCGAGAAAAGCATTTGTTTGCTTTCTGTGTCCGTTCTCCCCCACCCTGCTGTTTTAGTGGTATCTTTTAAAAAGTGTTAGTGTGGCACTTATTGGAAGGGAATACAGATTTATCGGGGACTGAAGGAAGCAATGTGGGTTTTGTCTGTGATGGTAACTCAGTGAACATATTTATTTCTAGAGATAAAAACCACAGTGGTGTACCCTGCTACGGAGAAACACCTTCAGAAGTACCTCCGCCAAGAAGTGCACCTCATCCGTGAAACCTGGGAGGATTACAAGAACATAACGCTGCCCTTCATCCAGTCCCAGAGCTTCAGCATCCAGGTATGGGTTACCACTGCTTCCCCCCTGCAGAGATGGAGGTCTTTGGTCTCCTCCTTCAACATGCTGGGCTGTCAGATGTCTCCTCCGAAGCCCAGGTTGGAGGCAGACGAGTGGAGAGTGCTCTGCCTCTGTCTCCTTGTCGGTTGTTCCATCGGTGTGTTGCCAGCTCCGTGGTACGGCAGCCTGCTTCTCAGACACAACCGGCTGCAGAATATTTCTGCTGCTCCCCAGTTGTGATGCTGCCTGAATGCATACCCTCATCTATTGGGCTTTCTTGAGGCTGTCTGACCTTTGGGGTGAGGTCAGCGATGCCAAACAGGCCTCTCTTTCCCCTGAATTCCCACAGTGTCCCTATCCTTCTGTCCTCTGGGTCATTCTTCTGCATCTTTGCAGAAAAACATTTGCCTTGGAGATGTACCCGAAGTTGCCTTTCCCAAGGTTTCTGGAGACCTTCTGTGCTGGGGCGTTCCTCCTCCTTTCCAAGGGTGGCTCCCTGGGCGTTGGTGCAGTTTGCTGGGCTTTTTAGGAGTCTCTTGGGTGTTGTGGAAATGGGAAGGCACAGGTTGCTCTTGGATTTCTGCATCACAACTCGCTCCTCGGGCTTTGCCTGCAGCTCCTCTGCCATTCAACCCTTTGGTCCACATGGCAAAGGTGTACTTCTAGTGTCCTTCTCACCTCAGGCAGCAGCAATGGACTGTTTTCCTGGTTTACATCCAGAGGAACGCAAGTCTGTAGGGAGCAATTCCTGCCAGCTGTGCAGAAGGGGACATAAACCAAATCCTGGGTCTGCTGAGGCTATCCACGAAAAATAAACCCCCCAAAACAACCAACTGCAGGCCTTGGGTATCCCCTGCACCTCTTTCCTGCTGCCTTAAACAGCAGCAGAACGGTTAACAGCGTTCGCTGTTGCAGTGTCTGTTTCCTAATCGCTTGCAGATGAACGTGAATCCCGCTTTCTGTGTCTCGTACCAGAAGGCACCGTGAGAGCTGCAGTGTGCGCTCAATTACTCCTCGCCTGCCCGCTTTTCTTTGCTCCGTCATTCAGCTTTCTCGCGGGCAGCCAGGCTGCAACTCCACTAACATACAGGTGGCATTTATTAGCTGGAGAAAGAGAAGAGTGTGTTTCCACCAGACAGCAACCTGCACGAACGCTTTCTCTGTGCTTTTGCTTTATGGCTGTTTAAGTTTCCTGGTGTAGCAGCTGCCTTCAGAAGTTGCTTGAGCTCTCTCACTGAATGCTTGTGAGCTGATTTTTTTGTCCATGGAAACGTATTTCCAGTGACCATCAGGAGCTTCTGATGAGAAATCATGGTCAGCACAGTCAGTCCTTGACCTCTGTGAGTTGATAATGTCATTTCTTGTCTTTAACTGGTTTTAACGAGCGGAAAGGGAAATGTGAAGGGTAACAGAAATATCGGGGGACTACAGAGGCAGCTCTGTTTTGCTGCTGGAGGATGCAAGGCGTGGATGCTTTCAGTATAATAGTTTTATTGTGGTGCCAGTCTCTGGACATGTGTTCTCCTTGCTGGGCTTGTGCTGGAAACAGCAAGAGCAGTCAGCTGATGACCTGCCCATCACATGAGGCAGCGCTGGGTTTAAAATTCAGCTCATCTGATCGGTGAAGTTATTTAAGGCACTGATAGCTTGGCACTTGTGAAAAGAGCAGTCATAAAAAAAAAAAAACCACCAAAAAACGAAAACCACCAACAAAAAAACCAATCAAAAACAAAACCAAAGGGCAAACTTTCATTTCCTGCTGAGCTTCCTGCCCTACTTTTCTTCTGGGGTCACAGAGCACAACGATCTTGTACCTTGCTTTCCAAAATCGCTTTAAGAATCTAATCTCTAAGACATTGTTGCTGGGAAGGAAAGACGAGAAATTTAAGCAAAAAACCAAACAGATCAAGGGAGGAGAGGTTGGTTTCTCCCTAAGGATATATTCAGGTCAGCTCACAATGATCGTAAGTTTTGACTGGATTAATTAAACTCTTGACAGAGTTCCCCAAAAGGGCTGTCTTTTTATCTTGAATGTTTGATGTGCACAGCATCCACTGACCCAGCTCGCTTGGTGTGTCTGCGAGACCGACTACCCACCTGGGGCAACCAAAATGTTTCATACCTAAACTTGATGGGGGGAAATCATGTTTCAGAACGGTTGTTTCAGCTTTCAAGCCCTAACAATTTTCTGCTGCCTTATTTTCTAGGGACCTGGCTGGGGACTCCCTTGGCAGTCCAATACTTAAGTTAGACTTAAGCTAGAGCATAAAGCGCGTTTTGGAGGTGTAAAGAAGGATGCTCGAACTCAGGTTGGGAGCCAGGAAAAGCAAAGATGCTTTCCACTGGTCTTACTCTGTCATTTATCCCTGGTCTCTTTCATTTTGTAGCCAAAACTCATCTCTGGTTGGTGCTTTGATTTGAAGGAGGCGCGCAGGGGGACAACCAGAGCAGGGACTACAGGCAGTCTGGAGGCTGAGGCTTTAAGTATAGAGGAAGAAGAGTGGCGAGCTGTTTTCTAAGCAGCCAGGAAACCAAGAGACACAGAAAACACATTGCCCAAGAAAACACGGGTCTTTCGTATTCACCTGGCGAGCGCTGCCTGCCGGCAGCTGGAGCTGCATCTGACCTCAAGCTTGCAAACAATCTGCTTTTTCCCTTCTGAATGGGAAAGAAATCAGCTGAGTTCCCTTCTCAGACCTTGTAAAGGTTTCAGCGCAGCCTGGGAGGTAAAAAGGTGCAGACAGCCCTGCGGTGCTGCGAGAGGCATCTACTGAGCCCCGCAAGAGCTGGCTTCCACCGCTGCCTGCGTGGCCAGGGTCTGGCGTGCTCCGAGCTGCTTGTGTTGGTGGCTGATCTCTCTGAACGCCTGTACCTCTCCATTGCCAACCGGTGGGAGCACGGAGGAGAGGGATGCTGCTGCCCCTCGGGGTATTCAGTGCTTGCAGCAGCTCCGCCTCCACGTAATTCATAAAGCAGCCAGGTCTGGTTTATCGCTAGACTCCATCGAGGAGAATGATCTCCAAATCCTCTTAGGGGCAAACGCAACTATTTCTACACTGGGCTAAACCGTCTCTGTTCAATACCCCATCTCCAGCTGCGGCCGGTTCTTAAAGCTTGAGAGGAAAACAAAAATCCCTGAATAATTTAGCTAGCCGGCGGTGCAGCGCCACGCAGCAGGGTCGGGAGTGTACCTTTTCACTGAAGTGATTCTGCTAGCCTGGAGTTTGTTGTTGGAATGTTTTTTGGATAATTAACTACAAACGTTATCAACCATGAAACGATTTGGTCATCTTAAAATCAAGTCATCGGGGTTTTTTTTTTTTGTTTTATATTCTACTTGCAGCGAATACGCACTAAGCCATGAGCTCCAGCTAAATGTGCCTGAGGTGGTGAGGTTTTTTTCTCTGCTGGTTTATAAATTGCGTATTTCTCTTTCAGTGGGTGTACAACATCCTGGAGAAGAAAGCTGAGGCTGATCGAATCATCCATGAAAACCCGGATCCTTCCGATGGATTTGTTCTAGTTCCAGATCTTAAGTGGAATCAAAACCAGGTTTGTTTGCTCCTCTTCTCTTTGGAGGGATGCTGCTTGTCTGAAGGTAATCCAGAGGAAATGTCCACTTTTGCGCTACTAATAGCGCACTAATGAAAGTTTTAGTAGGGGAATGGGCCCTTCCTGTTCACACTGTCATTAAGTGATGATATTGCCAGGGCCTTTTATCACGTGCTAATTATGGTCACAGCAAAACAGAGGCTGTTCTCACTGCTGCTGGGTGATTTATTTATTAGCTTCGCTTTCTCCTTCCTGTATTAGCCCAAATGTTGTCGTGGTGTGTTTGAACCTAAATCCAGCTGCATATTTGTTCCTGATGAACTAGTTTGGTGTTTTGTTTTGGGTTGTTTTTTTGTTTTGTGTGGTTTTTTTTTTTTTTTGCAAGCCTCAACTTTAAGCACAAACCAGGCAGATGTGTTGTCCTTCAGTTGCTGCAATTAACTCTCCTCCACACAATATTAAACAGATGGTCGTTAGCTTATGAGCAGCTGCTTAACCCCTCGTGGGAGTGGCCACGCAGTTTTTAAATCCAGGCTATAATGCAGAGGTTTTTGAGCCCAGGCTGTAATCCTCAGTTGAGTGGCTTGTTATTTCCTTTGAGCTCTGACTCCTTTTTGTGCTCTACTTTTGGAGATGTGTCCGGGGAGATGAAACTCCACATGTGCACCCGTTGATGAGTCAAAAAAAAAAAAATAGTCCCCTTCATGTTTCTGATCCTCAAAATGCTTCTGCAGGCGTCAGGGTGGGAAAGTTACCATATGATTAAAACTTTGAAATGGGAACTAAAAACTAAAAAAAAAAAATAAATAATGGTAACACAAGCCTGCTTGTGGGCAACACAGTTCTGCGTTTGCTGAGTCACCCGAGGGAATGACCAGAGGAGGACAGGTGAGTAGGTCACTGCAGGGTAGTCTCCGGTCACTGTGAATTCCTTGCACGTCAGCTACTCCAAAAATCCCTCGTCAAGCTGTGATGGGGTAACCAAGCTGGAATTTCCGCTTGTTCACCGGGAGGCATGACCTTCTTCCTGAAGAGACACTTTGCAAAGCAGGTGTTACACAGCAAGCCTGCAGTTGTGCTTATGCCACTGTGCCTTGTTCAGTGCCCTTTACTTTTCAGGATCCCTAAATATTGCCACCTTAAAAGTGCAGCACGCCGCCCCTTTCCTTGCTTCAAGCAAAGCCTTGGTGTAAATCCTCGCTTGCTGCAACCAAGCTTTGTAACTTGCGTCAGGATTAGAGGCGGATGGGCTAAAGATTGTGCTTTAACTTTCTCTGGAGACCTGTTTTGTCCACATCTTGTAGCTAGCCCAGTCAGGGAGCACTTAAGCAGCAGGATTTGTCTTCAGGGCAGGTTTCCCCATGCTGCTGTTGCCTCTTGGTTTGATGAACAGGATCTTCTTGATATCTTCCCAACGGCTGGGCTGCTGTCTGCAAGGAGAAGCGCCGTCATCCCCGGGGCTATCCGGGACCTTCGCGTTGCCTGTCTCTTTCCCAGGCAGGCGAGCCAGCGTCCCAGCGAGGGCTGTCAACTTCTGCCTTTCAGCCAAGGAATTTCTTCTTGGCTGTGGGTGATGCTGATCCCGGCAGCCCCGGGGCTGCCCGTGAGCGCCGGTTCTTTCTGCCGCATCCCACCGAACAGGCAAGGCTACTAAATTAAGTTGGGGAAGCAAGACGGAGCTCCCAGCAGGACTCTCCGAGCCTCTATGTAGGCGTCCCTTCAACAGCGTTGCCTTGCGCTAGCTTAGCGCCTTCCCCGCGAATGCTGCGAATTCACCTGTGATTATTTCGGGCTGATGGATGGGAGGAAGACTTCTCGTTTGCATCGTGAAGTCTGCATGCTCGCTGCCCGCCTCGACCTCCTGGGCTCTGCGTCAGCTCCTGCTGCCCGACCTTGATAGTGGTTTGAGTTGGTTTCTTGGTGGTGGTTGGTTGTTTTTTTTTTTTTTTTTTTAAATTTTTGTTTGGTGTGGATTTTTTTTCCCCCACTTTTGAGTTGGTTTCAAACCCGCAGGAGCCCTGAGGCGTTGCCTGAAACGATGCCCGGCATGACATCATTCAAGGCCTTTTTAGCAACAGGCTTATTTGTTTCAAACAGCAACATGCAGATGTCGTTCTCAGGAGAAGAGATGTTTGCTTTTCCTCCCACCAGCCAGCCCTGATCCAGAGAGGACAAGCTGATACGCCGTCTTTTTTCCAGAGCTGCACACAGGCTGCTTTGGGAATGGAACCGAACTGTGAGCGTCGCTGCGCTGGCTGGCTGCAAATAGCAGCTTCGTGTTTCGAGAGCCCCGAGAAAGGGTCCTGAGAGCATCTTTTTGGCACAAGCGCCTGTTTCCCTATAGCCAGATGGGTTTCTCGCAGCCCTGAAAAGATCTGCTGGGTCTCAAATATCTAAACCCTTTGCTTTGCGGTGTTTATATTAGAAAGCCACTAACTGAGCTGAGGGAGATGGGGATTTTTATTTATTTTTTTTTTCCAAAGCGTAATGATCCACAACACTATGTCTTGTTAAACATTGAATTTCGTAAGTGCTTTGGGAGGTGCCAGAGGCCGGCTGGGAGCTGCCGAACAGCCGTATTTTACTGCACTGGGGTTGTCCGGTGACCGATTAGATCTTGAAAATAGTTATTTATAGAACGGGTGCGACTGGGAAGTGGCTGGCTATTTGCACAGTGGAAATGTAGGAAGCTTTTCGCTCGGGGAAAAATCTACAGTCGCGGTTTTGGCCGCTGCGATTCACTGTAAGTCTTCGTGCGAGCGTGGAGATGAACCGTTTGCTTGCTCTGCAGAAAAAGCCGTGCTCGGCGTGGCGTCTGCGCACAGACCCCGCTGCCTCCTGGGCGCGGGCCTCAGTTTCCCCCACGTGTAAGAAGATACTTGTGATCCTGCTCTTTGTTGATTGGGGTCCTCTTCTGCTAATTCTTGGAAAAACCCCAATTTGTCTGGAAACGATGCTTTGAGGTGCAATGGGTTTGTGGGTGAGCGCGTCTCGTACTGGGAGATTCATACTGGATTCAGCCCAGCTTGGGTGAGGGTTAAACAGGACGGCAGGTAGCCCCATATAACACGGCCTGGAAAGGAGTGGTTGGTGCGTCAGGGCCAAAGTGCTCGTGCCTCTGTCTGCTCTTTCTGTGGTCACCTTTGTCACTGTCCTCTGTCTCTCTGCAGCTGGATGACCTCTACCTGATAGCCCTCGTTCACCGCCGAGAGGTCAAGTCCCTTCGGGACCTCACTGCCGAGCACCTCCCGCTGCTGAGGAACATCTTGCAAGAAGGCAAGGTAAGCGCGAGGCTGGCATGATGCTGCCGTCCTGGCCAGGGAGAGCAGGGCCTGCCTGCCACAAGGTCGCTGCCTGCATTCTCCGGCAGCTGCCAACCGACCCACCCACAGCAGTAGCCCAGAGGTGACAATCCGGTCACAGACCGGCGCTGTGCTGCCCGCTCTAGCATCTCTGCCTGGAGACCCCAGTCCCTGTTGCTCCATCACCACCTTCCCCTGGGGTATCATAAGGCCGTGCCACATTCGAGGCATTTCAGGGCTGCTCGATATTTCTCCGTTAGCCATGAGCTGTGGGAGTCGAGCCCTGTCCTCCCGGTATCGATAACTTCCTTCCCAACCCCTTGACCGTTCTCACCGGCCGACGAATTTTTTCCAGCCCCGTGACGGGGTGTGCTGGGGAGATGGATGCGCGATAGCTTCTCTTTCCTTCACTGTGTTAGAAATTTGGAAAGTAATTGCACTGGGGAAAGTGGAGATTAATTAAGAGATTAGTCAGGGGATTGCAGCGCGCTGAGCAGTGAACCAAGCCAGCGTGCTGGAGTTCGCCATTGCCGTTTATAGCTTTAATTACACCGGCTGGTAACAGGATCCCCGTAACTTGCCAAACGAGCCGAAGCGATAAGGGTGGAAGGGAAAACAATATGAGCGGAAAGCACGTCCCGTCACAGAGGGAGAAAAGTGGGGCAGCCGGAGGCATCGCTCCGTCCCTGCAGAGGCTGAAACAGAGGACGGGGAAGAGCTCTGTCCTTCCCAGCTTCCCCCACCCCTTGCTGTGAGGATGGAGGAAGCAGAAATCACTTCTGCCTTTCTCTCCACCTTCCGTGCCATCTGGGGCTGCTCCCTTCCATCCGGTGCAAAGTCGGTCTGTCTGTCCTGCCCCGTGTCCTCACGTGTCGCTCATCCTGACCTGTGGCTTTTTTTTTTTCCTCCGTAGGAGGCCATAGCGAAGCGCTTCGGCGTGCCCCCGTCCCAGCTGCGAATCTACCTGCATTACCAACCCTCCTACTACCACCTGCACGTGCATTTCACCGCCCTGGGCTACGACGCCCCAGGCAGCTCCGTGGAGAGAGCCCATCTCCTGGCAGACGTGATTGACAACCTGGCCATGGACTCCACGTACTACCAGAAACGGGCTCTGACCTTCGCCCTTCGGGCTGATGAACTTCTGTTTAAGAAATTCCAGGAGGCAGGAAAAGTGTGAGCTGGCAGAGGCCGCTTTTGTATCTTTTTTTTTATTTTTAATAAATGCCCATTTTGGGTGTTGGTTTTTCTTCTTTTTTTTTTTTAAAAAAGGTTTTTGGTGCTTTTATTTTTTTTTTAACTCTGATTTTTGTACAAATTGGGTCTGACGGCCCATTGCTATGGAAACCATGTCTTTTGCTCAAGTCAATTAAAGCGTTGATTGAGTAACCCCTTTTAAGTGTGCTGGTTTTTACCAGGCTCGTCGCACCGGACTGGGTATGTCTGGGGTGCGGTGAGCGCAGAGGTTTGGGCAGGAGGGTCTGTGTCCACCTTCCCCCCCCAAAAAACCACCCCTGCCACCAAGCGTCAGCCCAGACGGGGAAGTAGGCAGCTGCAGGGGTCCAAAAAAACCCCCCAAAGCTTCGCTTATTTCTTACAGATTTACCCCTGGGAGCGGGATTGCAGCTTTCCTGGGACAGGGAAGAGGTTTCTTGCTCCAAATAAATCAAATGACTAACCCGAGTCCTCGCCCCTCCTGGCCAGCTGCCGTGGGCTCAGGAAAGGCAAAACGCGACTGCGCGTGCTGCCTGATCCCCAGCCTCCGAGCCATCACCTCTACCCTGCTAATTAGTCATGTATCCGGCTTAAATGAGCTCGTTTAAAAAGGGCAGCCCCTCCCTGACACAGGCTTCTCAAAAGTTTTGCAAGGATTCCTCTTTTTAAACAAACAAAACAAAAAAGATAAAATTAATAATAGTGCTTTTCCTTCTGCCAGGGAGGTGGCGGGGCAGTAAATGCCGTCCTGCAGCCGGAGAGTCCCCGGCAAAGGAGCCTCCCGAGACCCCGGGTGACTTTGCTGCCACTTTCCCGCTCTGCTGAGGTTTTTCTTCCTCTTTTCAGTGAGACACCGACTTCTTCCTCACCGCTCGACTCTCTTGAAAACGCTCCTCACCCTGCGACCCGGCGAGAGCTGCCCGTTTGGGTGGGAAAACCAGATTATTTCCACGCGCGGAGAGAGGTTTAGTCCGCCGCCCCAGCCGCTCTTTAGCCCCTGCGTCTTCGCCGCCGGGCACCGACCTCTGAAAACTTCATGAGCCCTTGCTGCCAGAAAGGGCTCCGGTTTCTGGTCGGGGATGTAGTTGCAGGAATCATCTTGCCGGCTGCCCCAGTTAGTTGTGCCTTTCAACACACTGGGCTCTAAAGGTTGGGGGGATTTTTTTGCTGATGTTGGGGGCGGCGGCGGGGTTGGGGAAGAGAGATGTGATTTGTTTGCAGAGCTGCTGGCTGTGCCGCGGCGCTGCCCGGTGATGGAGCGGTCCAGAGCCGGCTGGGTTGCGAGGAGCATCGTCGGAGATGCCCGGGTCGTTGTTGGGGCTCAAGCCGATGAATAAATATTCAGGTCAGGCGGTTCCCTGGTACCTTTTAGCAGCAGGGGCGAGGCCGAGCATCTGCCGGCAGCCGCCTTTCCTCATTTCTCCGCAAAAATGCGACGTGCGGGATCTCTTGGGGGGAGGTGCCAGTCTTTCCCTCCTGTTTCAGGTCTCCCCGTCTCCTGAGCAGAGCACGTCTGCGGCCAGGGTTGATTCAGGAGCTGGGGAGCTGCTGGAGGAGTGGATCTGGAGAAGATCCGCGGGGTTTGCTGTCCCCTGGCTTTTTGTGTCCCAAGGTTTTAAGTTGCTAAGGGAAAGACGTGATTTTTTTTTTTTTTTTTTTTTTAATTCCCCAGACCAGAGTGGGGTTTTTTTGCGCTTGGTCTGCCTGGGTGAGGGAACATCATGGTTTTATGTACCCAGCCAGATCCAGCCCAGGAACGGAGATGGTTAAACGCCAGATTGGATCATCCTGTTGCCCAGGAAGCTTCCCTGTTCTCCAGGTATTAAAAAAAAAAAACAAAACAAACCGAACAACCGACTCAACAAACTGTCTTGAAAATAGACTTTCCGAGGGCTGTGACAGACGACCGAGCAGCACATCTTCCGCAGACCATCTGTCTGCTCCTGCTGGAGGAATCGTTTCTCCTGGGAGACCGGAAAGTGCTCTGCCAGCCCCTCACCCATCTCCTTGGGGAGCAGGGGGGACACGGGGAGCCCGGGCCGGGGACTGTCCCCTGCCCTACCCCAGGATAGGAGGGCAGGGGGGCGCGTTTTGATGGATCTTTTGAGGATTTATGGAGGTGCTGGGGTTGGGCGTGCAAAGCCAGGGAAGCGTTTCTAGGCTGTAGCTTTGAGGAAGGGTGAGCCCGAGGTGGTCCCCGGGCAGCAGGACAAAGCCCGCTTGTCCTGGGCATGAATCGCCCCATTCTTGTCCCTCTCGAGCAGATGCCGCGAGCCCGGCCGAGGGCATCCCCCTCCTCCTTCGTCAACAGATCCCCGCTCGCTTGGCTCCCGCTTTGTCCTCGCCACCTTTTCGGGAGCGTTCCGGCTGCGGCATGGTGGTGCCAGACCATCCTGGGATGGCGAAACCTCTGCCCCGTCCTCGCCGCTGCAGCCCGAGGCGTTTTCTCAACCGTTTTATCGATGTGATTCCTCAATACCTTTGGAGCGGGTGACGGCGGAGCTCGTTACAAATTCACTTCTCAAACAGCCAGGTTTTTTTTTTTTATTGTTGCTTTTTGGTGGTTTTTTTCCCCTTCCTCCCCCCTTCTCTTCTCCAAATTACTCGGCGCTCATCATGCTGAATTAATCTAGCTGGCAATTTATCCTTTGTAAATTAAATATTAGGGCAGGGTGTAGTCATTAGCAATGACTAACTACCCAGCAACCGCCCGTGGCGTTCTGCTAAGGCAGCAAACGTGCTTCCAAAGCGCGGTATTTTCTGGTGGGTTTTAAAATCGCCGTTGGCTACTGGCGGCTGCTGGTGGCCACTGGAAGCTCTTTGCTGGCCTTCAGGCCCCACCCGAGGAGATGGGAGCCGGCCAGGCAGGCCCCCCCCGTTCCTGCCCCGAGGCTGCACCCCGGGCGCTCGGACGTTCCTGAGGATCGGAGGGGGTGGACGCATGCGGTGTTCACCTCTCGCCGGGGGGGATCCCCATCGCTTCCCCGAACGGCGGCGAAGCCGCGGCACCGAGACCTCTCGGCATGGAGACGCGGGAGAGGTGGAGCCGGCGGGATGAGAGCTGGAGCGAGCAGCTCCCCGCCGCTGGGTTTGCGTCTCGGCGAGGGCTTTTACTCTGCTCTCGGTCCCCGGGCCGTGGGGGAAGCTCTGGGATGGAGGCCACCACCAAAAGGATCCCATCCCACCATCACCAGCGGGAGGGAGCTGGGGACCGAGAAGATCCTGGGAAGCGAAGCTTTGCAGCCTCTCTTAATATTCCGTCTTGGGGGCGCGGTAAAAATAGACATTTGGGATGCATTATTGTTGCTGGAGTTTTATTGAACGCCGTTTATTGTTTTCAGATGCAATAAACCTCGCAGGGGAACCCAAGAGACCGAAGGGTCTAAATATCCTTCCAGCAAATCCCAGCTCCCCCCGCTGAGCCGCGGCCCCAATAATTATCCCTGGGATTTGTCTATGAGCTGGTGGCAATTAAAGCCTAATTAGGGCGGGCTTGCCTGTCACCACGGGTAAAACTCTGCCCCGTTACCTCGCATCTCGCCAGCAAGGAAACCCCATCCGACGCGGGCTGCGGAGCGATGCTCTTCCAATATTGACGCGGTTGCTCCGTTAGCCTTGGCGATACCGAAGCCATCGGGTATTTTATCAATTAATATTGGTGGCGCTGGACACGTCGGGCATCCACCGGGGCTGGTGGCCTCCGGGTTCCCGCTGCCTCTTGCTTTGCGGGGGAATAAAGGGGGCTGAACTTTGCTGCCTTCAGCAACAGGCTGCCGATATTTCACATCGCTTCCCAGGTGAAAAATCAGCCTTAAGATCGCTAACGATCTCAGGGATTGGCAAAACCCCACCCCGGCGCGGGGGGGGGGATGGATTTTGCACCTTAGAAAAATCAAAGCCTGGAGGGGATCGGCCGCTGAGTTTGGGGTCGGCTCCGGAGTTTGGGGTCGGCTGCTGATTTTGGGGTCGGCCGCTGATTTTGCGCATCGCCGTTGATGGGATGGGGTGGAAACGGAATCCCGTGGGAGACAGAGGGGGCTGGACACGGGGCATTCCTGCGCTGGGAATGAATTTCTCTGCGGGGGGGGGGGGGGACAAACAAACAAACAAACAAACAACAAAAACCCCACCACAACCAAACTCAATATCGCGTTGATTTTAAGCAAAGCCGTCCCAAAATACACCGGGCACCACCTCGTGCTGGTTTGGCCGGTGGATTCGATGGGGGGGGGGGGGGACGGTGCGAACCCCCCCAGCAGAGTGTAAATCCCTAGTGGGGGAAAGCCTTGCCCCGCTCCCCCCCACCCCAAAAAAAAAAAAAAAAAGAATTTGTTGTGAGATGCTCTTGTTTGGGGAGATTTATCCCAAAAGAGCGGGGGATGCTGCCCCAACGCTGTGATTTTTCGGGGTCCCCTGGCCATGGCTGGGGGGTGGGGGGGAGGTTGCGTGTGTGTCGTCCCCCCCCCCTCCCTCCCCTTTCCACAGCCGGGGGATGGTGGTGATGGGGGGGGGGGGGGTGGCCCGGGTGCTTCCAGCTCCCGGGATGCTCTTCCCTCCCTCCATCCCTCCATCCCTCCCCTCCCGGCGGTGTGCGCAGGCGTCCCCGCTCCCCGCCCGCCCAGCGCCGGGCTGGCTCCGGCATCCCGCACCGCTCCGCATCCTCCCGCCGCCGCCGCCGCGGCCCCCCCCCCCCCTCCCCAGCCCGCCCCATGGTGAGTCCGCAGCCCCCGTAACCCCCCCCACCCCACCCCGTGTCCCTGAACGCCCCCCCCCCCCCCCCAACACCTCCGTGTCCGCCTTCCCGCTACAAATCCAGCCGCAAAGTGGGGTTGGGGAAAAACGAAGTGGGGGGGGGGGGGATGACAAGGAAAAGCCCGGGAGGGGTTTTTGTTGGGGGGAGGGGGTTGGGATTTTGGGGGTTCAGCGCTGGGAGGGGGGCAGGAGAGGCAGCGCTTGGCTGCTTTGCCTCCCAAAGGCAGGGTTTGCATGGCGGGGAGCGGGGGGGGGGGAGAAACTGGGGATGGAGGGGGGAAATTGGGGATGGAGGAAGAAATTGGGGATGGAGGAGGAAACTGGGGATGGGGGGGGACCCCTCCGTTAACCCCGGCTTGGACCCCCGCCGGTGCATCCCGCCCCATCGGCGTCGATGCCCTGGCGAGCGCGACACAGCTTTATTTTCTGTGGGTTTGGTTTGGGCTTAATTATTATTTTTCTGATGACTGTAATTAATTAGGTGGCGAGGCGTGCGCGGGCAGCGGCCGGGGGAGAGCCCCCCGCTCTTCCCGTGCCCTTTGCCGATCCTCTGGCAAAACAAAACCCCTGCGTCTCGCCGGGAAAACCCGGCCTTCCTTCGGCTCCGTTCCTGCCCCAGAGGAGGGAGAACCCACCCCGAGACCCCCGGCGAGAGGGTGGCTGGCGTCTCCCCGTAGCGTGTGGGGGGGGCTCGTTGCGATGGGTACGTGCGATAATTAATGCCCCGGCGCCGGTGGAAGGAAGGGAAAATCCTCCCGGAGGCCCCGGGAGGGGAGGACGTGCCCCGGTATCGCTCCGGCGGCGGCGCGGGCTGAGGATGATTTATTTCAGTGGTCTGAGCTTTTTTTTTTCCCCCCATTCCTGAGCATCCTCTGACCCCTTGACGGATGCGCTCCGGTAGCCCGGTGATCCCAAAGGGGTAGGAGGGACCGATTCTGGTGTGGACGGAGCCACCGGCAGCGGGATCCGGGTATCCTGCTGCAGGATCTGGATAAATCCCATCCCACTCCCATCGCGCGTGCCTGGAGCCCTCCTCTCCCACAGGATGGGCTCGTTCCCGGGAGCAGATGAGGATGCTTGTCCCAAGACCCGCCGGACTTTTCCCTGTTGATCCTTCAATGTCAGGTATTCATTCCGCAGGGTGAGCCGATGGGGTTTTGTTGTTCCGGGGAGCGGAGAACAAAGGAAAATCTTCCTCCGGGGGCTTTTTTGTGCTCCTCAGCTTGGACATCGGGCACGGGATGCGTCATTCCCCATGGGGTTAGTAGAGCGATGCCCGCGCAGTCCTGATGCCCGGGGGGTTGGTGCCGGGCTGTTCGGCGACTCCGGTCCCCGTCTCTTAGCGAGACGAGTTAATTAAAGTCTTAAATTTGGGAAAGCCCTGCTGAATTTGCCTCTCTCCTCTGCCGGGCTCTCCCTCCGACCGCTCCCGGAGATGACGAGAGGGGTGGTGGAGCAGAGGGATCACCCAGGCTTCGCCGGCTGCCTCCGCTCAAGCTTTCCATGGCGAGCGGCGGAACAGAGCGACACGGGACGGACACCCCAGGCAGGGCATCCGCCATCCGCCCTGGATCGGTGATGGAGGTGGTGATTTTAAGCGCGGAGGGAGCCTCCTCCCTTTTGCTCAGCGAAGGGGTCGAAGCAGGTGCGGGCTCCACGCTGATTCCCGAGCTTTGGGGTGGAGGACCGGCCGTGCGAGGGGACGCGCTGGCACTGGTGGCTGCGGTCAACTGGCATTCCTGCAAAGCGCATGGCGATTTGCGTTGCGTTGCGGTTCCCGTTGCGTTGTGGTTCCCGTTGTGTTGCGGTTCCCGTTGCGTTGCGATTCCCTTGCATTGCGGTTCCCGTTGTGTTGCGGTTCCCTTTGCGTTGTGGTTCCCGTTGCGTTGCGATTCCCTTGCATTGCGGTTCCCGTTGCGTTGCGGTTCCCGTTGCGTTGCGGTTCCCATTGCGTTGCCTGTTGCGTTGCGGTTCCCGTTGCGTTGCGGTTCCCGTTGCGCGGCATTGCAGCTCTCCATAGCACGTGCTGGATCCCAGCTTGGGAAGAGCCGGGAGTGGAGGACTCGGTGGCGGACTCATCCCAGGAGATGCCACCTCCATCTCCGGTGCTGGCTGTCCTGCAGGCATGAGGTCTCCTCTTCCTACCCTGGCTCCTAACGACACGTCCGACCTCTTAACGAACTCCTAACATCATTATAAGCTGTAGGACGGGATCAACGCCCTTTGCTGGACTCTCCCTAACCCCTGTGCTTAATTACCTGCATCGTTAGAGGGCTGCTTGCTCCTCCAGCTCCGGGCAGTGATTTAATAGCAACGGTCACAGCAAGGCACCGAATCCCATGAGGATAAGGGCTAAGGGCTCCACAAAATACGAGGAGGAACTGTCTGTCGCCGCTAATTTTAAGGGATATCCACCACGGAGATCTGCGAGTAGGGTGTCTTCACCATGCCGGTGACCGGAGCGTCCTCCTGGATGCCCACCCACGGTGCGCAAACCCACCCGCGGAGCGAAAACGTCTCTTTAAGTCCATTTAAAACTCTGGAACAACCGTACTTAACGTCTCCAAGCCCGGATTTTTCCAGCTTGCGTCGTCCCCATGCTCGCAACCACCACCGGAGGTGGGTGCCAGGCTGCGGGACACGGGAATGCCAAGGCCAGCGCCAGGGCCCTCCACGTGCCTGTTTTTTTTTGGGGGGGGATGTTTGGCTGGCAGCAATTCTCAGGTTGAATCCCACTAATTAAAACGTGTTATTTGGCAACATCTCTAAATCCCGCACGTTCTGGTGCTTATTCTGGTCCCGTTGCTTTAGCCCGGAGCGTCTTTCCGGGTTGGTTTGGGCTGGGAGTCTTGTTCTCAAGACCTTTTCCTATCGCGCTTGTTTTAAACAAAAAATCGTTTGTTTTATTTCCTTTTTTCCCCCTTTTCGCTTGTTTTCCCCGGGCGCAGCACAACGGCTGGCTCAGGAGCAGGGGTGTCGTCCTCCTCCTGCATCCCGGCGTCGCCCCCATCCCCGGGGGGACCCCCATCCCGCTCTCCCCACGGGGCCGGTGATCCCCGTCCGACGCCGTCGGGGACACTTGTCCGAGCGGTTTTCGATTGCGCAGCGAGAAAAGGAAATGATTTGACGCTTTCGCGCCGCTTTCTGCCACTTCTCCTTTTTTCTTTCTTTATTTTTTTTTTGCTTTTGGTTTTTTTTTTGGCGTTTCTTTTTAAGCTCCCCTCTCGCGCCCGGACACTGGCGGCTTCTCCCTCCTCCAGCTGCAATCCTTGTGTTTATTGAGCTTTTTCTAGGAAAATCCTGGGTCTTCTCGGGAGGGAAAAGAGGGGAAGGAAAAAAAAAGAAAAAAGTCCAATTCTTGCTAATCTCTTGCGTTTCCAGCTGCTGACCCCTTGCATGTGACCGGGGTTGGGCTGGAAAGTTTCCTCGGAGGAAGGAGAAAGGGATTTGGCTGGCGAGGAACGGCGAAACCGGAGAAGGAGTTCCCCTCCATCCTGGTTTTGCTTCGGACTGGCGGATGCTCGGAGCGGTTTGGGGCTGGTTCGGGAGTGCGGCTCCTCTCCGGGATGTGTTTCGCCATCTGCGGTGCCGGCATCGCCGATGCCCCGGATCGGCACGGGATGGTGACGGCCGAGCCGCCGGGAAGGTGGGTGGGAGCAATGGAGGTGGGAAGGATGCGGGCGAGCGGGCGATTTTGAGGGGGTTTGGGGCAATTTGGGGAGCTGGATTTGGTAGGCGCTGGCGGACGGGGCCGGATTTTGTGTCTTCCTTATGGGTCCCGCTCCGGGATGAATTGCCCTGGGGCAGAGAGAGACGGGGTGTAGTTTACCGGCATGGCTTTGGCGGGATGCTTGGGACTTCTTGAGCGCGCAAGCCGCCATGCAGGTGGTTTACGTTAATTACGGGCGAGTTATTTATATAATATCGATGTGGGTGTTAACGCGTGGTTGGGTATTTTGGGGTTTAAGGGTGTGTATTTACGTGCCGACCGTGCGAAAGGGCACGGCGGGGCGCCGGGGGGGGGGGGGCGTCGGCGGGTTGCCTTGCCTGGGCCACCGGTTTGGGCGGCACGGGATGACCGGGGTCACCGGCCCGGCCCATCCCGTGCTCTACCAGCCTCCAACGGGGGTGGGTTTGACCACCCACGGGTGCTGCTGGTCCCTGTCCCATGGGCTCAGGGTGGGGGGGGGCTGGAGGCTCCCCGCTGCGTCGTCCCTTGCGGAGGACCGCTCCAACCCGAGGTAGGATGGCGTCCTCCGTCGCCTCTTCCCTGCCATCCCCAGGATGCTGGGATGCTCGCCGAGCTGCCGGCGCTCGCCGGCCGTGACGGGACACAGCCGGGGATGCTCGGAGGTGGGATACGGCGGTCCCAAGGGATGGATGATGCCGGGGTGGGGGGGACGTCGGAGGGCGAAGCCAAGGCTCTTTTCAACAGCGCGGCGCCGGAGGAGGACTCTCCTCCCGACACCACGCCTGCAAAATTATATCAACAAACCTACGGAGATATTTCTCCTCTTCTTTGGTTTTTTTTTTTTTTTGGGGGGGGGGTGTGTGTGTGTTTAATCGCAAATCAGAATCGACTTAGATCCCAACGGCACGTCCAGGTAGGACTAAGCGGGGGGGCTGGCTTCCTTTCCGTCCCATTTGCAGGTTTACAAATATATATGGCGACGCTTGGGGTTTTCGGGTGGTTTTCTTTTGTTTTTTTTTTTGGTTTTTTTGTTTTTTTTTTTTGTTTTTTGTTTTTTTTTTAAATCCTGGGCCTGCGAAGGAGGCTTGAACCTGAGCTCACGCCGTTGGAATTCCCCGCTGCGCCTGGGAGAGGCTCCTCGCCTCCGATCGCTTCCAGATGCTGTTCCCCGCTTCGGCTCTTCCCTTTGCAAAATGTCTCCCCCCCCGCCCCGCCTCGCCGGCAGCCTCCACAAAGTTTTCCCGGCCGGATTCGGCATCCCGATATCCGGCAGGACTGACTCAGCCGAGCCTCAATTTATATTTCTTGGGTTTTTTTTTCTAACCGGAACGTTGATGCCGGCGGCGAGAGGGTGCAACTCGCCCCGTGGCCTTGCACAACCCGCAGCCCCGGGCCGGATCCTGCAGCAGGTTTTGAGCCGTTGCGACACTTCCATAGGGTGTTTTTTTTAATTTCCTTTTAAAAAAATTAATATATATATATATATATACACACACATATATATATATATATGAGCCAGGGTGGAGTTTGGGGCTCGGCTGCATCCCCCTGCCCACGCTGCCGATGGGGCAGAGCTTCCCTGCGCCCCGAAACGGGGGGAAACTGAGGCAGGGAAACGCCGAGCGAGAGCGGAGGATGCTGGAACGCTGCTCTGGGGCTCTGCTGGTGCCGTACGCGCGCTGCCGACCCGGCCTCCCCACGGCGGGTGATAAAACACCCCTCCCCGTGCGGGTGTTAAAACCCCGAGCCGGCAGCTCCGTGGCCGTCGGGCTCGTCCGACCCCTCCCGGCGTGGGGTTCGGGGGGGTGGGATTTTACGGCAGGAGGACGGATCCGGACCCGCTCGGGTTGGGGATGGAGCGGAGCGCCGAGGCGTCGTGGAGGAAAAATGGGGCGGGAAGTGAGAAATAAGGAGGGGGGGAAAAACCACAGAGAGAGGGGACACAAGTGGATTGCGGGGGGGGGGGGTGTGGGACGTGGGGATGGGGTCGAAAATGAAGTGTGGGGGGGTTAAATGTGGGGGGTTAAACGTGACGCTGCCGGGGTTAAAGCGGAGAAGGAGGGGGCAGGAACCCCGCCAAGGGCTGGGGAGTGCTGGGCCCATCCCTGGGCGATATCCAGCGCCGCTTTCGTCGGAACGAAAAAATAGGAGAAAGAAAAAAAGGGGAAAGAAAAAAAAAAAAAAAAGGAAAAAAAAAAATCACAAAGAAGCGTCTGTTCGCGCACATACGGGCGCAACAGGTTTCCTCCCCCCCCCCGCGCCCGCCTGGGGAGCGAGCTCCGGTATTTTGGGGTTTGGGGGGAGCCGAGAGCCCGCCTTTCAACGCGCAAAAAAAAAAAAAAAAAAGGCAATTTATCCTCAAAAATATTCCCCCAGGCTCTTTTTCCCTCTGCCCTTTTTTTATTATTATTATTATTATTATTATTACTATTTAACGGCAGCGGCCCCCGCAGCACAGGAGGGGGCAGGCGGCTCCCGACGGAGGGCCGGAGGAGCTTGGTGGGAGGCTGGGGGGGGGGGGGCATTTTGCGGTAAAAATAACGGGGGGACACCTGGGGTTGGTGGCCCCGCGTTAAAGTGAGGGGAGCGTAAAACCCCCCCCCCACCCGCCGATGCTGCCGAACCCCCCGTATCCCCCGGCAAATCCGGCTGCGGCATCCTTCAGCGTTCCCCATGGAGCTGGGCCTTCCCAGGCCCCTCACGCTGCCTAATTAATGAAGTTTTTTTTGTTAAGTTTTTTTGTTTTTTGTTATGGGTGCCGCTAACCACCCCAGCCTGGAAACAGGGGTGATTTCTTGGGTTTTATTTCTTTTTTTAAATTTTTTTTGGGGGGGAGGGAAGAGGGGTTGACTCCGGGAGGCTTGTCCTTAAATCGCAGTCGTTTATTTTTAGGCCGGTCGCCGCTTCGGATAATCCGGCTCGGCTGGCGAGCTTTGCTTTTCCTCCCGTTCTCAGGGATTTAGTCGAAATAGGTGTATTACATGATTTTATTTTGTTTTTTAATAAAATAACTTAATAAATCATCAATTGGATAAAAAAACCGACCCCCCACGGCCGGTGCGGGGAGGAGGATGAAGGTTCTGCTGGTGGTGGCTCTTCCGCGCTCTCCTGGCCGGCCAGTATCCGCCGGGATGCTGGGCTGAGGATCGGCAGGGAAACCTCCTCCCGGGGAAAAAAAAATAAAAAATAATAATAATAAAAAAAAAAAATCGCATCCCACGCCGGAATTACACCTTTGGCTGGGCCGAAGGAGAGTCGGGAAGCGGCTGGATTATCTCCGGTTTAATACCTGCCAAATGAATAAGCTCCCGGTCCCGGAGCGATAGCGATCGGGGTGACGTGAGGGATGTGCCGGGCTCGGAAACGCCTCGCTCGTGCCAAGTGGAGACGGTTTTCTCCAGCAGAGGAGGAGGAGGAGGAGGAGGATGAGCTCACCTGGATTTTATTCCCCTCCCAGCCCGCTTTTTGCTCTCTCTCCCCCCTCGGGAGGTAATTTTAACCGCGGGAGACTGGCACCGGCGATGGAGCGCCGACGGACGGCCGCACGGACGGCCGCCTTGCTTCAGGTCCGGCTGGTGGAAGGAGGAGAAACGCCGTCTCCATCTCCCAGCTCCTCTTTTTTAACAGCCCCTGGGGGGGTGTGTGTTTTGGGGGGGGGTGTCCGGTCCTCCACGGGGAGGGATTCGGCGGCTCGTCCCTGCTCGATACGCGTCCCCTCTTGCCTGGGCGAATCCCGAAAACGCCGGTGCCCGCGGGGATGCTCCCGCAGCGGGGCCGAGCCCCTCGAAGGACTGATCCCGGCTGGCTTTAATCTTTAACAGGGGCAGGGATGCGGCCCTTGGGTTTTTGGGTTTTTTTTCTTCCGCCCGAAGCCACGAGCATTCCGGAGGGGAAACGTCGGGGAGCGAGCACAAGGTGCCTTTTGCCCCCCTCAAAATTGGAAATTGAAAGGCGGGAGGGGGGAAACCGAGGCAGGCGGCGTGGCTGGGAGCTTGGGGAGGAACAGGAGCGAAATTCATATCATTTCGGGGGTTTTTTAAGGGCTCTGGGATACGGGACGTTCATTTCCTGCTGGGATCAGCTGCCAGATGGGTTGAGCCGCCCGCGGCGAGCGGTGGAGACGGACGCCGGGACCGCGATGGGTTTTTTTTCTGGACCTTGGGCTGGGAACGGCCGATTGCGTCGGCTGATGGTGTTGGGAACCGCCGGGGAGGCTGGAAAATGATCCTGGGGAGGCCGCCGGCAGCGATCCCGGCTCCCAGCTCTTCCAGTCGAGCTGGAAAGACCAGCTCTGGGCAAAACCTGGGATCCACCCCGACGGGGGCCCGCGTGCCGTAAGGGATCGAAGTCTCCTGCTGATCCCGGGCTGCAGCATCCTCCTGGGAGGATGCCGTGGGGACGGAGGCATCCCCTTGCCCCCCCCCAGGCAGCTCTCAGCATCCTCATCCTCATCCTCATCACGGGCGGGGGCTGATGCCGTGTCTTGAAACGCTTTCGCAGGAGCTCCCCGGGGAGAGTTTAACCTCGTTAGCGGATCCTATAATTCACGGCTCTAAATCAAACGGCTCCCTGTCGGCAGCCGTGTGGGATGCTCCGGTGGATTCGGGGCGGCTGGAAAGATCCTGGTGCAGAAAGGTGATTTTTTATTTTATTTTTTTTTTTTTGGGGAGGGGGGGGGACACCCTTGCAAAGCGGCCCCGAGCGCGTCTGGTTTGGCTGTCGGCGTGCCCCAAGCCCTCTGGTTTAATCGCTCCCCCCAGTAAATGGCGGAGGGGGGGAGAAAGCGGAGCTGCTTTGGCCGGAGAGGGAGAAGATGCGGCACCGGGATGGAGCCGTCCCTCGTTCCTCCCGGGGCGTCTGCGGAAAGCCCGGTCCCAGGGGAGAAGCGCCCAGCCTCGGCGAGAGGAGAAGGCGTCTCGGAGACGCTCCGGTGGTTTCCTTCCCCGTCCCTCGCGCGGGGACGTACCCTCTTTGGTAAAATTGAGGGGGGGCACTGAGAGCCAAGCACGCCTCCGGGAAGGCTTGCACCGGCTTGTTGGCCCCCAGCGTCTCTTCCCTTCGCTTTTCCCGGCTGGAAGGGGCGGAGAGAGGCGAGGAAACCTCCTGCCCCTTCAGTGTTTCCCCTCAGGAAGCATCTTCTCCGCCAGGACTCGAGCGCCAGCCGCAGAGAGCGCCTTGCCGGTCCCGTCCAGGCCACCCTTCCCCGTCCGCGTGGCCCTTCCTTGCGCCGAACGGGGCTGAGATCGTTCCTCGCGTGGTTTTTTTGGGGGGGAGAATGGTGACTCCCGCCATCCCCCCCGCCCCGGCAGGGAGGGAAGAGGGAAAGCTGGCTCCCAGCTGCTAACTGGGATAGCGATGGGCTCACTTCACCCGGCCAGCTCCTCTTCCCACCTTGCTGCTCGTTAGCTGGGGTAATTAATTAAGCCAGATGCAGGGCAGCTGGCCTTGCAGGGAGGCTTTTCTTTGAGAGGCAGCGTGGCAGGAGGGTTTCGATGCCCAGCAGCTCCTCGGCAGGGCTTTTCCTTCCTCGGATGGTAAGGATATCACAGTGCCGGGTGAGGATGTGTAATTTGGAAAGTTTTGGGGTGGGGGGGGGAGGAAAGATGCTGGAGATGTGGGATGAAGGCGCGTCCTCCGCGCGGGAAGGCAGGAGAGCAGGGCCGTGTTCCCCCTCTCCCTGGGAAAGGGCATCACCCGCTTCCGAAAAGAATCCCAGTGAGTCACGGGAGGGGGTTTCGGTGGGAAAGGCCAAGAGGCGCTGGGGAGACGCGCGGCGAGGTCTGCGCCTCCTCCTTAAAAGCAGCTGGAAGCCCAGCCCCGGGCGCTGCCGGTGCCGGAGGAGGTGGGTGGCTTCGCAGAGAGCGCGGGGACGTCCTCTGCGGCACGTGATGGCTGGTTGGGGCGCCTCTGCCCATCCCCTGGGGCTGGTTCCTCATCCGCCCTCGGACCTGCCCTGGGTGGGCATCCCTAGGGGTCCACCGGATCCTCCGGAGGATGCTGCCAAGCCGAGCGTCCTTTGCCGCGCCGCCGGTGCGCGTTGCCGTAGCCCTAAGGATGTTCTGCCTTTTCCCATTGCCAGGGGAAGAGAGGATGGCCTCGTAGATCCCGCCGAGCTCCCGCCTGGACCAAGAGGACGGACCGTAAGTAGCCGTGACCGCTTGTCAGCTTATCGGTAGGGACCGGCTTCGGCCTCTCCCGCTGCCGGGGATGCTGGAAAAGCTCTCACTGAGAACCAGCATCCTCCTCCCAGCGTGGCTGATATGGGGCTCATGGAGCACCGAGGAGACGCTGGGGGTGCAAAGTGACCGGAACGGGTTGTTTTCTGGGTGTTTTTTCTCCACGGCTGTTAACGTGGGAGAAAAGAGCAGGGGAGATGCGCAAGCGTGCCGGCGGAGGTTGGGGGGGGGGGGTGTGGGGGTTAAATCCCCCCCAGTTCCTTCACCCCGGAGGTTTCCGGCCGGAGGATTTGAGCTCAAAGGTGGGGTCGCCCCGGAGGTTGCGGCGCCCCAAAACCAGCCCCTTCACCGACGCAAAACAGGAGGCGCGGAGGAAACGGTGGGGAAACCGCGAGCCTGCCGCTGCCGGGAGCGGGGGGATTTAAGGTGGCACTTGCGAAGGGGACGGTGACCGGGCAGGCGGCTTTGGAGACCCCAAAAGGGGGGACCCTCAGAGTCAAAAGCCACTGGGACGGTAGCTGCCTGTAGGATAACTTGGCTCTGGGGGCTCGAGATCCCGTAATTTCCCCACCCCTTCTCCCCTGGAGAGCCGGGGTTGAATCTGGGCGTCGCTTGGGTTTGGGTTGGAGATGGGCCGGAGCATCTCCAGGGGTTGGGTTTTTTACCTCCCTGGACCGTTTGCATCCCGGCGCTAAGGGAGCGGGTGCCTCCGCCGGCGGCTCCCGGGGGAGCAGGCAGCGGGACGAGGCTGCCTTCGCCCTGCCGGCACCCCCATCTCGCTTCCTTCCCCTTCCTGCTGCTTTTCTTTTTTTTTTTCGGGGAGGGGGGTTAGACGGAAGCGTAGCCGCGAAGCCGCCGTTGCCAAAGCCGCTCTCGCCGTTGCCGCCCGCATCCCCGGGCGGTCCCTGAGGATGGAGACGCCGGCGAGTAAACACGGCAACGAGGTGACGGCGGCGGCAAACGGGGACCGGCGGGGGCAGGTAGGAGGAGGGGGCAGCCGCAACGATGCCGGGGGCTCGGCGCTGAAACGCCATAAAACATAAAATGGTCACTGGTGGGTGCCCACCCTCCTCTCGCGAGTGTGGGGTTGTCCCCCCGCCGTGGGTGGCACAGCTCTCCTCCGGCGGCTTGGCTAATAACCTCTGGGTTGTCGTGAGCCGCATCCGGCAAGAAAAGGGTCTTTATTTTATTTTTTTAAATAGGAAGAGGGTGATTAAGCGTAACATCATGTAAATAATAATAATATAGAACCTATAATAACGTAGCCTAACACACCAAGGAGGAGCCCTGGAGCTCCTTCAAAGGCATGGTATAACGCATGCAGCCGGCATTCCGGGGCCATAGGAAGGGATTTGGGTCCCATCCCTGTGTTTTTCCTGCTGCAAGGTTTAAAAAAACCAAAAAAAACCAACCTAGTGGGAGAGGAGAGGATGGCGGCAGTGCCGGGCCCGAACTTGCATTTCGGCTCCCCAGCGCTTCGAAACCAACAGGGCCACGAAAGGTGGGAGCAGCCCGGATTTCTGGTGGGGATGTGCCGCTGTGGAAATACTTGTCCTACCTGAGCTTATTTGCTGTTGCCACCTCTAAAATTGCACCCTCGTCACAGGTAAATATTTTGTTAAGGCTCGCATGCCAATGAGGGTGGTTTTTTTTTTTTTTTTTTCCCTCCTATCATAAATCTTCGGCTGGGTTATTGTATGCCTGGGATACCACGGGCTATACCTCTCTTGTTAACAGGCAATTAAAATTCCTTTGAAATGACTCGCGGGGCTCTTCGAGGAGGATAAATGTGGGTACGGGCTGGCACTCTGTCCCCCATGGGGTGACGGCCGGTGTCGAACAGGATTGATTTGCGCAGTCCCGCGTCCCAATGACCTCCTGCATCCCCCCCACCCCGGCCCGCTGCGCTTGTGGGTCGTGCTCTTGCAGATGCCCTGCCGCTCTCCGGCTACTGCAGGCAGCCCTGCCTGCACCCACAGCATCCCCGGTCCCCCCCTGCAGCATCCCCGGTCCCCCCCTGCAGCATCCCCCGTCCCCTTCACGGCATCCCTGGTCCCTTCTGCAGCATCCCTGGCCCTCCCTAGCATCCCCAGTCCCCTTCGCAGCATCCCTGGTCCTCCCTAGCATCCCCGGTCCCCCCTGCAGCATCCCCATCACACTGCGGCATCCCCGGTCCCCCCCTGCAGCATCCCCCGTCCCCTTCACGGCATCCCTGTTCCCTTCTGCAGCATCCCCCGTCCCCTTCACGGCATCCCTGGTCCCTTCTGCAGCATTCCTGGTCCTCCCTAGCATCCCCAGTCCCCCCTGCAGCATCCCCATCCCACCGCGGCATCCCTGGTCCCCCCCTGCAGCATCCCCATCCCACCGCGGCATCCCCGGTCCCTCCTGCAGCATCCCCATCCCACCGTGGCATCCCTGGTCCCTCCTGCAGCATCCCCATCCCACCGTGGCATCCCTGGTCCCTCCTGCAGCATCCCCATCCCACCACGGCATCCCTGGTCCCCCCTGCAGCATCCCGGTCCCCTTCACGGCATCCCTGGTCCCCTCTACAGCATCCCCATCCCACCGCAGCATCCCTGGTCCCTCCTGCAGCATCACCATCCCACCGCGGCATCCCTGGTCCTCCCTAGCATCCCCGCTCCCCTTTGCAGCATCCCCATCCCACGGCGGCATCCCTTGGAGGAGGATCAGGTCCAGAGCCTGCCGCCTTTTGGCCTTGCCACGGTGGTTGGTTGCAATCCCACGAGGTTTTCTCTCCCCGCCGTGGATCTCCTTTTCCTTCCCAGCTTGGAAAAAAGAATCCCCAAGCACCTGGAGCTCGCAGCAGCCGGGGCGGGGAGGCTTTGGGATGCCAGGCTGAGGATTTGGGTACCTTTGATGCTCTGCCAAGCCCAGGCAGTGCCTCGAGTTTGCCGGATCCTTTCCCCGGAGGATCACCCCCGTTGTGCCTCCCACGTTGTGTTCAGGCTCCGGCATGCGATGGTTTTGCCGAGGCAGGATGCGGCTGAGCCGGCGCGGGGGGTAAACCGGCATCTGCCAGGCTCCTCCGGCAATCCCAGCCCTACCGCGTGGAGAAAAACTGGGGGATGGGGGCTTGGAAGATCCTGGGGCTGTAAACGGCTTCCTTGGGGGTCGATTCCGGTTCTTGTCCTCAAACTGGGGCGCAGGATCCGTCCTGCTGGTCCCTGCAAGGCCCCGCGTGCCTTGAAGGCTCGGGAGAGTCCGGCTGGTTGAAGGGGTCTGTGCTGTCCTGGTTGTCTGTCCCTCTGTCTCCCTTCGGTTCCCACTGCTGGGAGTGAATCCCGAGGGATTTGCCGGTGCGTCCCTTCCTCGGGCGGGATCCCTTCAAATCCAGCTCGGCTCCAGTTAAATATAGATGCGTTTTTTTTTTTTTTTTTTTTTTTTTTGGGTGAACCATTGGAGATGCTCATTCCCCAGCGAGCATCCTTCTCGCCCGGGGAAGCTGGACCGGCTCGGGCAGCAGGCAGCTTGATGGGATGGGACGGTGGGAGCATGGGAGAGGTGTCCTCACCTTGTGTCGCGCTTCGTTTTCCTAATCCACGGGTTACCATGGAAACACAGAAGTACCAAGAACTTGTGCTGTGTGGCCTGACGGTCCGCGGATGCTTTGTCAGATGGTTGGGATCGCCGTCTGCCTGCGCTTGGAGGAGATGGTGGGATTTATGATCACCCATCACCTTTGCGCTTGCTCCATGGCTTTAAATGTTTTTGGTTTGGTTTGGTTTTGTTTTTTAACCCAAATGTGGGATGGGAGCAGCTTGGCCGGTGTCCACCACCGCTTTGTGGATTAACGTGACTTAAACTGGGAGACGCTGGACCCATCGAGGCCACGGTGGGGGAGATCCGGGTGGATGGAGATAGAGGGACGAACTCCTCCAAGGCCACCCGTGCAGCAGGAGGGTCGGTCCCTGTGGTTGTTGCTGGCATCTCCCGGGGGTTTTCCCTGGGACGTGGTGAAATTGGGAGGCAAAACCTGCCCCGGATCGGAGGGAGACGGGGAAACTTGGTGAGGAACTTCACAGCATCCCGGGGATGGGGCTTTCCTGTAACGCCAGGCTGGGGAAGGGGAGACCTGGCTGCGAAGACGGGGCGGCGGTGGGGGCTTTCAAGTAATTTATGCAGCGATAATATTCAGCCCGGGGGCGCTTTGGAGGCGCGTTGCTCACACATCAAAGAGAGGAGCTTTTTTCGGGTGCTTCTTCCAAAGGTGGGGAGCCGAATCCACCTGGGACTTTCCCCCCCCCCGCTCTGGGGCTTGGCGGGGGAGGCGATGCCCTGGACTGAACCCACGGGGAACGGTGGTCGAGGAGCGCCTGCATCCCTTCCACGAGAGGGGCCAGCGCCGAATCTCGCCTCGCCTGATGGGGATGCTGAGGTGGGGGGGACCGGGGGGATCCTGCGGGGAGGGATGCTGTGGCTGGGGGACCGAGGAGGGTGCTGTGATGAGGGATGCTGTGTTGGGGGGGCTGGGGGGATGCTGTGGTGGGACAGGGATGCGGTGGGGGAGCAGGGATGCTGCAGGGAGGGATGCTGTGGTTAGGGGACCGAGGAGGATGCTGTGACGAGGGATGCCTCTGGGGGGGGACCAGGGGGATGTTGTGGTGGGACAAGGATGCTGTGGCGTCTGAGGATGTTGTGGGGGACCAGGGACGCTGTGGTTAGGGGACCAGGGAGGATGCTGTAGTGGGACAGGGATGCAGTGGGGGAGCAGGGATGCTGCAGGGAGGGATGCTGTGGTTGGGGGACCAGGGAGGATGCTGTGGTGGGACAGGGATGCTGTGGGGGAGCAGGGATGCTGCAGGGAGGGATGCTGTGGTTGGGGGACCAGGGAGGATGCTGTAGTGGGGGATGCTGTGGTGGGACAGGGATGCTGTGGGGGAGCAGGGATGCTGCAGAGAGGGATGCTGTGGTTGGGGGACCAGGGAGGATGCTGTGGTGGGAGAGGGATGCTGTGGGGTTTGAGGATGCTGTGGGGGACCAGGGACGCTGTGGTTGGGGAACCGGGGAGGATGCTGTGATGAGGGATGCTGTGGTGGGAGAGGGATGCTGCAGGGTCTGAGGGTGCCGCGGGGGACCAGGGGTGCTGCAGGGAGGGATGCTGTTGTTTGGGGGACTGGGGAGGATGCTGTGGTGAGGGATGCTGTGTTGGGGCAGGGATGCCGCAGGGAGGGATGCTGTGGTTGGGGAACCGGGGAGGATGCTGTGATGAGGGATGCTGTGGTGGGACGAGGATGCTGCGGGGGACCAGGGATGCTGCAGGGAGGGATGCTGTGGTTGGGGGATGTGGGAGGATGCTGTGATGAGGGATGCTGTGGGGGACCAGGGATGCTGCAGGGACCAGCAGGACCCTTTAGCATCGCTCCCTCCACCAGCTCTACAAGGACGAGGGAGCCGGCTCGGGGCGTTCCGACCTTCCTGCTTTAAGCAGCCACCGTGGTTTGGGCTGTGGATCTGGTAGCACAAGGTTGGGGGGAGCTTGACTTCATGCCAAAAGCACCTCCGCCTTGGCCTGGGCACAAGGGGCAGCCTGGGTGCGCTCTCTTTTGCTCCGCATTCCCCAGCCGCTTCACTAAACAGTGTTTGTTTTTCTCCGGAATTATTAACCGTGTTTGTCGTAGATAAGTTTTTCGCATCGGGGCCAGCCTTGTCCGTACAAGCCTGGGAAAAGATCATAAAGGCTTTAAAAAAAGAAAAAAGCCGGTATGTAAAAGCAAACACTGGGGTGAGCGCGGATTTTCCCAGTGTCTGTAGCCAGCGGGAGGGGTGAAGCGCGCTGGGTGGGAAGCTCAGCTGGGTGATGTGGCACCGAAGGAGAGAGGTGGTGGTGGGGCGACGAATTTGGTGCTAAAGTTGGGTCCCGATGCCCGGCAGCACCCCAGCCCTGGGTGAACGGGGGCTCTCAGGCCCCCGAGGAGCATCGCCAGTCTCCGGTTGCGGCGACGGATTTCTCCTTGGGGACCTTCGTGGCCACTTTTGCCGGGAAAAAAGCCCCCGGGAAAACACAGGGTGCTTTCTGCTTTCCCCGAATCTTATTTTTTTTTTTTTTTTTTCAGGCAAATGTGTTGTATAAAGGGGCGAGACCCCCCCCTCCCAACTCCTCATCCCTGCTTGCTCTCACCCTTGAAGGTGCAATCGTTGGGTTTAACCTTCCCTTTCCTTCCCAAACCAGGAGGGACTTCCAGACCCAGAAATACTAAAGCGGGATGAGAGCTAGGGTGTAAAATGGGGCCGGGGGGGGGCTTTTGCTTCCCCTTCCTGGGATCCCCGGGTGATGGCGGTGCCGTACCCGGGCACGATTCGCCGGGAAGGGGTTTGATATCCGTGTTTTACGGAGGAGAAGTGGTTCAGGGGGAGACGGGCGCTTCCCCAGGGTACCACCTCACCCCTCCGTCCCTCCGCTTCGCTGTCGAACGCACAGACCTTTCTTTGCTTCGCATCCCGTCCCGTCGCTTCTAACGCGGTTTAATTGTCCTTAATTCCCTTTTAATTGCCTTTCCTGCCCTTTTTAATTAATTGCCCTTCCTGCCCTTGTGATTTCAGGAACCGGTGATGAGGAAGGGAAGAGCCTGGCTCTTGCGGGACCATCTTTGGTCCCGTTTCTCCTGCTCTTTGATGTATTTGAGGGGGGTTGTATTTCTTGATGGGGCTTGGAGCAACCTGGGCTGGTGGGAGGTGGCCCTGCCCAGGGCAGGGGGTGGCACTGGGTGGCCTTTAAGGTCCCTTCCAACCCCAACCATTCCGTGATTCTGTGATTTTTGGCCCAAAAGCTGCTGCTCTTGACTTATTCTTGACCCGGAAGATGCCGGGTTCATAAACGGCGCTTTGTTAGTCAGGGTGGGGTGCTGAGATGGGTGACCCCCCCCCCGCCTCCCCTGCTTTCCACCCAACAAGGTGACTAATCCCTCGAGGATTTCCATCGCCCAACCCGGGCATTGCACCTTTCTTTCCTCTTGGCTGGGGTTTAACACCTCCTCACCCTCTCCTCCCCCTCCGAGACGCATCCGGGCCGGAGCGGGGAGCAGCTCGGTGACAGGGTGGCAAAGCCAAAGCCAACGCTAAGCCGGGCTTAGAGCAGGATTCATCCTCGGGGAGCATCCCGGGTAGCCCAAAACTGCTCCCACCCGGTAAGTTGCTTTTCCGTCCTTGCCGTGTCGTGACGGGATGGGGTTGAGCTGGTCCCGGGGTGGCTCCGACCCCGGCTCTTTGCTGCCTTGTTCCAGGAGTGAGAGGTTTTGGAGGAAGAGAAAAGTCGCTCCGCTTCCCCAGCCCGTGTTCGGGCAGGCGTTAAGTTTGCGGCTTCCCCCTTTCCCCCCGGCTGGGATGGTTGAATCGAAGGCGTTGAAGGTTCCCCAAGTATGTGATGCCGCTTGGCTTTGATCCCGCTGGGCTGCTCCAGCCATTCCTGCCCGGCTCGGTGGCGGTGGTGGCACGTCTGGCGTCGGACCTGCGGTGGCTGGTGCCGGTCGGATGCTGGAGCCAGGGCTGGGCTTAAAATCTCCCCCCACCTCATGGCCACGGGCATCGATTTTGGGGTTTTGCAGTTGAAAACCCACTGGGGCTTGCTTTTTCCTCTTTAATTTGTTTTTCTGTCCTTTGGAATTTCGGGGTTTAACCTGTACGGCTGAGGCTCCTCGGGAACCGCGGCCGCTTGCCTGGCTTTTATAAACCCTGCGTAAATCCAACCTTTGGAAGCCGCGGGGCAGAGAAATGTGAATTGAAATGGAAATAAATCCCCTGGGGAGCCCTGGCACCCGCTCGCCTGCAGGCGTGGATGGGGCGAGTTGGGGGTGATGCCTCTGGGACAGGATTTTTGGGGATGGCTCCGATGGGTTTCGACCTTTCCCTCTTTTTCCCACCGCAGGTGACCGGCGGCAGCCGCGATGAGAGCTCCGGCCCTCGCCTGATGCCTCTCCTGCTGATAAAAATGATCAACAAGTCTCGTAAGTCCCACGGGGGAAGGTCCTGCCTCCCTCTCTCCAGGCTGTCCTGGGGGATTTGCTTTTGGGAATTGGGCTCTTGGGGGGGTAGGATGCCGCTTTGCTGCGGCTCCAGGCGGGTGATGGGGTGTTGGAGCGTCACGGGTGAAGCCATGGCGGGGGACGGCTTTTGGACCCGGGACAAACCCAACCCGGCTCCATCTCGGAGCTGATCCTCTCGGGAGGACGGTGCCAGCCAGGTCCCCGCTGCTCCCTGGGGAGAGGCTTTGCCAGGGACGGCGTCGCAATCCTGGATCTACCAGGACATCCCCGGGGGTGCAGGTCCCCAGCATCTGACCGGCTTGACGGTGTTTTTCCTTCCCCCCCCGGCTCTCCGGGCGCGCAGGAGGGAAGATACTCGGGGTGCTGGCGCTGTTTCTGGTGATGGTTTGGTACTCGATCTACCGGGAAGACAGGTACATACAGCTGTGAGTGGCTTTTATTCAAGTTTCAAGGACCTCCTGCCCTTTCCTTCGCTCTTGGGAGGCGGCGTCCTCCCACCCGGGGATGCTGGAGCATCGTCTGGCTGGATCCTGGGGACCAGGGAGGCGGCAGCATCCTCGGCTGCTGCTGGAGGAAGGGGGGGGACGCGGCGCGAGGTTTCCCCCCCCCGCCTCCGGCGTGCGTTGGGGGTCGGGCCCTGCGGGGTTTTTGGCAAACGCTGGGCTTTTTCTGAGCCCGGGAGAAAGGGAAAACCCCCCCCGCTCTCATCCCAGTGATGCCGAGGAGGACGGGGAAAGCGGAGAGCGCGAGGTCTATGCGCGGGGCGAGAGAGACCTCTTCCGATGCCGGGCTGCAAGCCCAGCGGATAAATACCCACAGCAGAGCTGACCTTAAATCCGGCTGGCGATACGCCCCAGCGCTGCCGGCACGGCTTGAATCCCACCGCGGTGATGCCGGGAGGGGGATGGATGCGGAGGAGCAGGCATCGTTATTTTTTATTTTTATTTTTTTTAAACCTTTTCCCGCACAGCTTTTATTTCCCCGTGCAAGAAAACAAGACGATGTGTCCCCTCGGGGAGGTGGAAAAGAAAGCGGCGCAGCTCATCGGGAAGTGAGTATTGGGGTTGGGAGCAAGGAGGGGGGGATGCCGAGGCAGGACCTTCCCCCACTCCGGGTGCCATCCCTCCATCCCGCTCTCACCGGCCCTTTGCTCCTCGGCAGCTACTCGAGGGAGCAGCCGCTCTTCCTGCAGCTGAAGGACTATTTTTGGGAGAAGAAGCCGTCGCTCTACGAGCTGCCCTACGGCACGAAAGGAAGCGGTAAGCCTCGGCAGCGCTCGCCGTGGGTTTCCTTCCGTCCGTGTGTCCGTCCTCCTGCCGCTCCCCGGGGGCTTCAGCTTCCCTCTTGTTTAAAAACGTCTGCAGAGTGGTGGGTTTTTTTTCCCTCCCCAGCAAGTTGTTTGCTTGATTTTTAGCTTTTGTGGCACGTGTCTACTTGCCCTGGGTGGGGGTGGTCCCTACGAAAGGGTTTAGGGGGGGCCCCAGCCAAGGATTACGTGCCGGGAGGTGCCTTCCTCACCTTCTCCTCGCCCTTGCTCTGCAGAAGACGTCCTCCTGCGCTTGCTGTCCATCACCCACTATTCCCTGCCCGAGAACATCCAGAGGTAACACCGGGGGTGGGTTTGGGGGCTTTTCCGTCTTTCATCGTTGCTCCTTTTGGGGAGGGCTGGAAATTCGCACGTTGTGGGCCCGGGATTTGGCAGAATGAACCTGCGCGACGCGGGGAAGGTGGACGGAGCATGGGAAGCTTTGTAGGGTGGACAACGTGGGGTTAAAACCCTCCTTGGGGGTCAACCCCCCCCCCCGCCTTGGTTTAGGGCAGGTCTGGTTGAGACGGGGCTTTTCTCTCGCAGCCTAAAGTGCCGGAGGTGCGCGGTGGTGGGCAACGGCCACCGGCTCCGCAACAGCTCCATGGGGGAGACCATCAACACGTACGACGTTGTCATCAGGTACGGCCCTGGGTTCGTCCCGCTGATCCCTTCCCGGTGGCACCCACAGATGGGGTTGATGCCTGTGATGTCCCCATGTCCCCCCCCCAAGGTTGAACAACGCCCCGGTCCACGGTTATGAGCAGGACGTGGGCTCCAAGACCACCATGCGCCTCTTCTACCCGGAGTCGGCCCACTTCAACCCCAGGACGGAGAATAACCCCGACACGTTGCTGGTGCTGGTGCCCTTCAAGCCCATGGACTTCCAGTGGATGGAGGCCATCCTCAACGACAAGAAGAGGGTAAGTGTGGTGGGGAACCAGGTCCAACCCTCATCCCACCCCCACCCTGGGGACCTACCTCTCTAATGGGGACACCACCGGACATCTCCACCCTCTGGTAGGTTCGGAAAGGGTTTTGGAAACAGCCCCCATTGATCTGGGACGCCAACCCCGAGCGCGTGCGCATCCTCAACCCTTATTACATGGAAGTAACTGCTGCTAAACTGCTCAACCTTCCCATGAAGCAACCACGGAAGGTCAAACAGGTAAGGGGTGGCACCTTGCTCGTCACCCTGGCTGTCCCCGTGCAGTTCGCTGAATGCCCACGGCTCTTTGCATGTCTTCTCCTCCCTCCAGAAGCCCACGACGGGGTTGTTGGCCATCACCTTGGCGCTACACTTCTGCGACCTGGTGCACATCGCGGGCTTCGGCTACCCCAATTCGGCCAACAAGAAGCAGACCATTCACTACTACGAGCAGATCACGCTCAAGTCCATGGCGGTAAGGACCTACCCCGCTTTTTGTCCATGCTACCCCCAATATTTTGCCTGGGATGGGGGATCGCAGGCCAGGAGAGAGGACAGCAAGGCCCAGCTCCCTTGTGTGGGAGGCTCTCCGCAGGGTTGCGCCCTCCTCCCCTTCCGTGATGGGTGTTGAGGTCCACCTTTGGGTGGTCATCAGCCAACTTCTCCCTGTAGCCCCACATCTTTGTAGTCATGGTGGAGGGTTGTCTTATGTGCGAGCAGATGGGGTTGGGCCCACTTGGGCAGGGTCTTGTCCCTTCTTTTGGGGGGCTCCTCACTTGAGGTAGGGTCAACTCAACGGTGGTGGGGTGGATGAGGTGAAGGGTTGAGAGGGAGCAGAAGGACAATGCGTGGCACCTTCCGGCCAGGCTCTAGGGTCACCCCCTCCTCCTCCTCCCGCAGGCGTCGGAGCACAACGTCTCGCACGAGGCGGTGGCCATCAAGAGGATGCTGGAGCTGGGTCTCGTCAAGAACCTCACCTACTTCTGAGGGCACCGGGGCTGCGCAGGGAGCGCGTCCCCCGCCCTGGAGGGGGCACACGGTGCCGGCACGGCCCCAGCCGGGCAAAGGCAGAGCGTCCTCGCCGCCGCCTGGCCCCGGGACTCTTGGAGCGAGCGGGGCCGGGGCTGGGGGGGCCGCGCTGGACCGCGGGTCCCCCGGGGATTGGGGGGGCGCAGGGAGCCCCGCGGGGCTGTGGCCGGGCAGCGCGGCCCCCGCCTTTTCCTACCGACGCACTGAAGCTACCGAGGACCCGGAGGGGGCTTTTGGGGTGGGGGGTCCTCCCTCCCAGCGGGCCTGGGGGGTGCAAGGCGGGGGCAGGAGCCCTCGCCCTGGGTTTTCTCTTCCCATTAATTGCCTCATATTCGGACGAGGGCCCCATCCGAGGGGCTGATCTGGGGGTTCCCGGGACCCCCCCAGGGAGCAGGAGCCTTTGGGGGCCCACATCACCTTCTCCTTGCCCTGGTTCCCCCACAATATTTAATTTTGCCCCCCCCCCCCTTTTATTTTTTACTTTCTTTTTATTCAGCAGCCCTCTCCCGTGCCTTAGCGCTGGCGTGGGGGCTTGTCCCCCCAGTCCCCCGCCTCCGAGCCGGGGGGACACCCCGGGGTGCTTGGCCTCAGGGCCCTTTGTTGGGGGGGGGGTGGGGTGGTTTAATTTAATTAATTTAAATGCTTATTTATGGTGGAGCCTCCCCTGGAGCCCGTGTGCTGCCGGTGTTGGGGACGAGTGGCCTTGGGTGGGGGGCTGGTGGGGTGCTGGGCTCCACGGGGACGGGGCTTTGTGGGTGTCGTCCCCCCCCCCACCGAGGAGGGGTGAGCGGCGCCTTCTCCCCCCCTGGCCCAGGGTCCCCTGTGGGGCTGGGGGTGCCCCTGGGACCCGTGGATGGGGTGTGGGGGGGTCCTGCTGGCACCCAATAAAGGTCCTGGTGAGGCTGGGCTGGCTGGGTGCTCCCACCCCCTGTGTCCCTGCGCCTTGTCCCCCTGCCCCCATGTCCCCAAATGGAGCTGGTGCCCCTGTCCCCATGTGTCCCTACCCCCCCCCCGCATCCTCAGCCCATGTCCCTGTGCCCACGTGTCCCCATGTCCCCGCAGATGGCCCTTACCTGCTGTGGCCCCGGCGTGACGCCCCACCTCCTGGCTCCCGTGGTGGGGGTTGTGGGCCCCCGGTTGCCCCGTGCCTCAGTTTCCCTCTGCCACCGGGCACCCGCTGCCCCCATGTCCCCAAGGTGGGGACCCTTCCCCTCAGAGCCTGCCCACCCTGGGGGCCCCACCACCAGGCCGGGGTCCCCCTGGAGCTCCAGGCCGGGTCCGCGCTGGGGCGAAGTGTCACCAGAAGAGCCGGCGTCCTTTGTGAGGGGGCGGCCACCAGCCCAGGCGTGCCACGAGAAACACCTCTTGTATTGACCGCGGCCCCGCGATACAGCGCGGAGAGGCCCTTCCCGGGGGGGGGGGGGGGGGGGGTCCCCGTCCCACCGATGTGTGTCCCCCCCCCAACCCCCGGTCCCCCAACCCACCCCCCCCCGAAACGGACTCTATAAGTATGGACACCGAACACCAAGGAGGAAGGGAAGGAGCCGGGTGGGCGAGGGCAGCGGGAAGCGGAGGCGAGCGGCTGCGGGGGGCTGGGGGGGGGGGGGCGCAGGGTGCGTGGTGGGGGACACCCCCAGCCCTGCGGAGGGGACGGCTCCCCGGGGCTCGGCGCATCCTCGGTGGGGTTGTGCTTAGCGTGTACCGGGGGGGCAGGGATGATGCTCAGCCGGTCCCGTGTTCCCCCCCATCCAACCCCGCAGCCCCGCTCTTGGATGGGGGGGTGGGGGGGTGGGAGCCAGTCCCTTCCCACCGCAGCTCCCAGCGGGCGCAACTGTCCTAGCGCGAAGCCACGGCGCCCGCGCGGAGGGTCCCGAGCACGGTCCCCCCTCCCCGGAGGGGCTCAAACGTGCGTCTGCATCCGCCTCTGCAGGGGCCGGCTGGGGTCCGAGTTTTGGGAAGAAGACTGGGAATGGTGGGAGGAGGAGGCGGAGGCCTTGCTGGCCTTGTCGAACTGCACGTAGCCGTCCTGCTTGCCGCTGCTGCTGATGCTGCTGTCGCACTGGGTGTCGAGGAAGGAGCTGCTGTCGCTCATGGAGCCGCGCTGGAACTCGCGCTCGCACAGCTCGATGGAGCTGCTGCCCATGCCCAGCACGAAGCGCTGGCTGTAGTCGTAGAGGCGGCTCTGCCCGCTCAAGGTGCTGTAGATGTTGGTGAAGGACATGCCGGTGGGCACCCGTTGCTTGCCGGCGGGGCGCAGGTCCGCCGGGCAGCCCGACAGCGAGATGGTGGGGGTGGAGTGGTGCTCCTTGAAGGTGTTCACGCTGTAGTAGCCGTTGGTGGGGTCCTGGAGGGGGGGAAAGGAGGTGGGAGGCGGGGGGGGGGAAAGGCTGGTTGGTGGTACCCCACCTCCCTGCGTGCCGCCCACCCGGCTCATCCACCCACCGCGCGCCGGAGGACGCCCTCAGCCACCCCGAGCCCTCCTGCCGGCGGCGTCAGGTGCCACCGACGCGTCCCAAATTGGGGCGGAGGGTGGCCCTTGCGCCCCGCTCTCCTGGCACACAGTCTCCTGGGACCAGCCCTGGGGGGGGGGAGCGGGGGGGGGTGGAGGTACCAGAGCATCCCTCCCTGCGCAGGGACAGCCCTTGGTGACACCAGGGACCGCGGCAGAAGGCCGGGAAGCCTGGAAGAAGCGCTGCTGGGCATGGGAGAAGCCGGTCCTGCCCTGCGGTGGGCACGGGGACGGGTGCTCAGCGCCCCCGGGGTGCCACCAACTCTTGCGGGAGTGACCTGGGGGGGGGTGGGGGGGCTCTGAGCCACCTCTGCCCGGGGACAGAGAGGGGGAACTGCGTCCCCCCCCAGGGTCCGGCTCACCTTCAGGTTTTGGAACTCCTTCTCCTCCTCCTTGAGCACCTCCAGCTGCTTCAGCACCGAGTCCTGCTGAAACTCCCCCCGCTCCATCTAGGAAAGGAGGCAGGTGGGTGTCAGCACCCCCCCCCCGGGGCACCCGCCGTCCCCCCGCCCCGGGCTGGGGTGGGGTGGGGCGGGGGGGGGAGCCCCACGCCTGCCATCAGCCCCACGGCGGATGGGGGTGGCAGAGGGAGCGGAGCCGGGCGGCTGCCCCAAACCCACCCCATTCCCTGGGTTACGCCTTGGGTTCCCCCCCCCGTATTTTAGGGCTAAAAAGGCCGGGCTGCTGCGGAAAGTGAATTATTTCAATCTACGGCGGCGACTGTCGAGGTTGAACCCCACCTGCCCAAAAAATCGCCTTTCTGTGTTGTTTTTTCTTTTTAACCTTTGCTCCTAAGCCGAACTAGCACCTCAAAATCCCAGCTAGGGGCTGGCTTTCAAAACGTGAAATTTTATTTTATTTTATTTTATTTTTTTTTTTCCCCCTTTTCCCCCACCCCGCCCCGACGCTGGCTCGACTTGAGTCCTGGAGGCTTCACCCAGCCGGCAAGGTGGGGTTACGTGGAAGCACTATTATTATTAACCAATATCTCGGCTGCCTTTTTTTATCTCCTCCCATACGGATCGCGCGCCTCCAGCCCGGTTTCTCTTCGCCGGCGCTGGGATCGCGGCCGCCCAAATCGCCCCCCCCCCCCAAAATCTCCTTTTAGTGCCCAGCTTCTCCCTTTTAAACTGGTAAGCGGTTGTGGAAATTCACCTTGCAGCACTTTCCGGTCGTCTCCTGAAAGCCTTTGATACGGCTCTTAAATGCAAGGAATTAAAAGCACCTGGGTTTTCCTGGGAAAAAAGCAGCCTGTAACAGCCATTGATTTACCGGGGTAAACGCAAGCGTCACCGAGGATTAAATTCGGGGGGGCCTAAAACGGCGCGTGGAGGGTTTTTTATCTCGGCGCCGGCTGCACGCCAGCCCCAGCGACACCCCCCACACCCCCGAAAACGTCGCTGGGAACGCCCGGGGTGGGGGATGCTGGCAGCCGGCTGAAACCCTTGGAAAAGGTTTCGCAGGTCCCGGCTCAGAGAGGAAAAGGAGAAACCCGCTTTTCCTCCTCGGATTCGGCTGGTTTTGGGAGTGGGTGACGCAGGTGGTCCGGGCTGGATGCGGAGATGGAGAGGGAACGGTCCCGCCGGTGGCAAAACCTCCCTGGAAGTAACAATTGGGGTTTGCGGGGGTGTTTTAAGGCATTTTATGGTGCCTTTTGCAACGACGCACGGAGCGGCGCGGGCGCGGGGATGCTCCTCGAGCCCCGCGGGGACCCCGCCGTCCCCCGGGGCCGGCGGGGTGCCGCGGATTCGGCGTCATCCCGGGGATTTGGGGGCTCGCCCGCGGGCCCCCCTCGGCCACGCCGGGGCCTGCAGTGAGCCCCCGCGCCGTCAGATGGCAGCCAGCCCCTGCGCAAGCCCGTAAAGGCCCCGTCGCATCCCTTCGTTTCCAATTCCCGCATCGCAGCCCGTCATTAACGCGACCTTTATCCCACGTTTGGATATCTTTTATCCCAAGCTTGGCCCCCCCCAACGCGATCTCGCCACGGCGGGACGCTCGTTCGCTCGCCTTCCTCTCTTCGCCATCGCCGGGTACACGCGGGCGAGCGAGCAGAAGTTACGGAAAGTTAACTCCGATACCAACGTTAATGGGGATTATGAACGTGGAGGCAGCAGGAGAAGCGGGAAATGCAGGAAAAACAGAGTTGAGAGTTGTCCGAGCGCGCGGCCAGGAGCCGGCAACGTGCCTGCCGGATGCTGTCACGGACACGGGATGCTCCAGCATCGTGCACGGAGCGTTTTCCGGAGCCGTGGTTTTTCTCCAGCTGGGCCACGCCACCAATACGCTTTGGCCCTTCGGCCGCGTGGCCGCCGTGCAGGCGGCGGGTGATAAAAGCCGCCCGTTAGAGCCACGTGCCCACCGTTCCGAGGGCACGGCTCGATCCCGGGAACGTCGCGCCAGGACTTTATCCTGCTTGGCAGCGCCGGGAGCCTTTGCCATCCCAAAACCAGTGCGCGTTATGGCCTGGGCATGCTGGTCGCCGTGTAAAGCCGTCCTCGTTTCCCGTGCCCAAATCTCGCCGGTCCCTCCTGGGGATGCAACGAACTGCAGCCAAATCGCCCGAACTCCTTGCCTCAGTTTCCCCTGCTGCAAAAGAGCCACCCTCCCTGGTACGGAGCATCCCGTCAGCTTCGCTGCGCTGGCTCCTATCAAGGGAGCGCATCCCTACGAAGCGAAACGGTGTCTCAAAGCAAGGAAACGGCGTTTAAACGATGAAAACAGTGGCCGGCTCCAGCGCCGTTGCCTCCTAATCCCCTGCCCGCCGGAGCGCTCCCTCGTTTAACGCCGCCAAATGAAGCCGCTTTCAGCCGGGATGTCGAATCCGACAGACCGGCTGTTAAATCCTTTGCTTTCATTAGCGGAGACAATATGTTTTGGTTTTTTTTTTTTTTTTTTTAAAAACGCTGCTCCCTGCGGAGTCCCCGGCCGGCTCCCTGCGCATTCTGGCAGGCTCCAGGGCGAACCCCTCGCTCCGGGAAGGTGCTTCCCCCCCCCCCCACCTCACCCTCGCACCGTGTTTAATTACGGCTTTTCCCCCTCGTTGGGTAATTGGGTGCCACTCAGCAGCACTTGGAAACTCGCGGGGGGGGGTCAAACCCTACCAGGGGCGAGGGATGGAGCTTCCTCTGCTCCCGGCTGCCGGGAATATCAAAACCCCGCTGGGATTTTGAGGGTTTATCACCCTCGAACGCCGGCTCCCGCCTCCACCCTCCGGCCACGTGAGCTCCCACCGAGTGCAAGCCCAGCGACCCCCCGGTGAAGCTGCCATCGCCGCGTTCCCACCTCTCCCCCCCCCCCAAAAACGCTGGGGTTTGGATGGGTAAAGGCGGCGGCGGAGGGATGCCAGCCAGCCCGCGGGACGTCCTGCCATCCTTCTCGCCTCCTTCTTCCTTTCTCGGGAGCTTGCCGGGGCCGATGCCGACGCCGGCTTCTCCGTGCTCACACGGCGCCTGGCTCGATGCACCCCAGCACCGAGTCCGGCCCCCAAAGGCGTCACCCGCCTTGAGCGAGCTCCGTCCTGGGCGATGCCCGCGGTAGATGTCCAAACCTGGCGGTGGCCCAGCTCTGCCGTGACCCCACGAAGCCCGAGCCGTGAGCTGCAAAGGTCCCCAACATTTTCATGGTCGTTTTTTTTACACGGTGGGTCTTCTTCTCCCCGGCTTGGACTGGGCACCCGGAGCATTTCTCGGGGAGAAAGGCAGAGGCAACGACGCCGTGACAGCTGGGCTGCGGGTAGAAACGCGTCTCGCCCTGAATTTCACCTCTGCTTTTTTGATTTTTCCTCTTCCGTGAGGATCTGAGCGGAAAATGCGTCCGGTGTTGATCTGCGGGCTGTGAACAAACTGGGAACATCCCTCAGAGCGGAGCAATGGGTTTTGGAAGGGACGGGAAGGAAGGGTGAGCAAGGAACAGACCACCAACGCGTCCACTGGACGCGTTATTTTGACTGTTCTTCCCCAAATACGAACCAAAGGCGATGCCCGGGTCCAGCTGGCCGCACCGGAACCCCTTTGACTTGGGATGCTCTTGCCTCCCGGTCACTTTGGGATCGTCTCTGTCACGTTTGCTCCCGGCAGTGGGGACGGCTCCTTTCGGATCAGCATCAGCCCCATTTCAGAGATGGGGAAACCGCATGGAGTCGAATCAGGCAGGAATAACCCCCCCCCGCCACCGCCACGGAGGAGGTTGATGCTCTTCAGCCCCCGAATCGCAGAGCCGGCTCGGTCGAATTGGCGCGCTGACGCAAGGCGGCCTGGCAGGAGAGAGAAAGCTGCCGCCCCGCTTTATTTTTTCCAGAAATCAGACCCTTTAATGGGCTCTTTTGCCTCCAGCCACCGGCTGCTGTTCGCTTGCCGGCCCCTGCGGGCTGGCAGCCTTCCCCCTGCCCGTAGGCAGCGCCTGGCAGAACGGCAAACGGGGAGACGGCACTGAGACGATGGGAACATATGCAAATCAGCCAGCAGGACGCGTATCCTAAGGTGTTAATGAATTTATAGACGCATGAATAATTATTTGTGAAAAGCAGGGAGAGCCGCGGAGGTCACAGATGGCTGGAGAACAACAAATGCAATCGCGGTTTGGGGGGGGGGGGGGGGGGGGAAGAAGAGGCACGCCGGCACTCTGCAGCTAGAAACGCGCCGGCAAAGCGGAGCGGCGGTGGGAAAGCGAGGAGCAACGGCACCATCCGTGGTGCCGAGGGTGGATCTCCGCTCCCCGCAGCTCGGCAGGAGCCGGTCGGGCCGTGCTGGATCCCAGGGGCTTGGCCAAGGGTCCGGGCTGGGGAGCCAAAAGGCGGAGGCGAAGCGGCGAGGTGTCAGCAGAGGGGAGCCGTTTGCAAGCACGGCCGGCTTTTCGTTAACATCCGCCTTAATGAGCTCTGCGCGCCACCACCCAGCGCGTTCACGGAATTCGCGGTTGATATTAAACCGCAAGGTGTTACCAACGTTGGCGAGGGCGAGAGGATCGTTTCAAAGGACGCCGTCGAGGTTGAGCCCGGGCTGGAAACAGCACAAGAAGTTTAAGGAAGGCAAAGGAAGAAGCAGCGGGGGAAATAATGCCGGGACGGGGAGGAGGGAGAGCAGGGAATCTTGGGGTGAGGGCAGGGAGCAAGCAAGGGGTGCTGTGCGTTGTCCCCCGGCTCCTGCCGAGGAGGGCTCACCACCGCTCCTTAGCAAGGATCGATTTTTTTAACGTGATCCATCATGTCATTGCCAAAACTCCGAGCCTCTGATTAGGAATCTGTTCAGCATCCAAAGGCTGGGTCTCTAACGGCCGGAGGAGGATCCAACCGGCTTTTGGAAACAGCGAGGAGGGGAATGAGGGAGAGCAGGGACGCCCGGGGCTCTGAGGAGAGAAGAAATTGGGAATTATTTACTGGGAATGCTCTTGCCAAGGGCAGAAGAGGAAGGGGAAGCTCCGCTCCAGGCAGGAGAGGGGGCTTTGATGTCTTCTCCCTGCCGGGTGGGATGTCCCAACAGGTGCCAAATCTGCCCGGCATCGGGGGCAGAGACTATGGACCATCCCGTCCAACCTCTTGGAGTGCTTTGATCCACCAGTGTCATTTCCAGCTGATGCATCTTCAGGAAAAGTGCCTGCATTTGGCCAGGAGAAGGGAAGAGGCACCTCCTCCCGGTCCAGCAGCCGGGTTCTTACACTCCGTCGCGTTACACCCAGAAGTGCTGGACTTTGCCTACCCCCGTTGGCGCTTAAACAGCCCCTTTACACCGTGCTGTAACCGAGCCGCCTCTCAGAACTCCTGCTGAGAAGCTAAAACACACGAGCTCCGGGAACCCCTTCCCGTAAGGCGGGTTTTTTTTTTTTTTTCCCCGGTTATCAAATAAATGTCATTTTTTTTTTTCTTTTCCCCCGCACCATTTCCATCCTCATTGAAAACGTGCTCAGCGCAGCTCTGCCCTGCTCCGGTACCAGGCTCACCGAGGGCGCACGTTGACGTGAAATCCCCTTCCGGCTTTGGGAGACAATCTAAGAAAATCCCCGCGATGCCTTCCAAGACCTCCCACGACCATCCTCTTCCTCATTTCCTCGGCACTGGTAAACGGTCCTTGGACGTCTCCTCTGCTGAGGCTTCCTGCGTGCTTCCAGCCTGGTCTGGAGCGGCATTTGGGATACCTCAGCCCCTCCTCTGGCAGCCACATCTGGGCTTGGCACTGTGCATCGCTGTCTACACAGATGGTGGTACAGCGTCCGACGGAAGAGGAAGCTCCGAGCTCCCGGATCCTCCGTTCTTCCATCGAAGAGAGGCCTTGCAAACCCCACCGTGGATCTGCAGACTCCTTGGGCGGCTTTCGTCCTCCCCTTTTACGGCCGCCCAGCTTTCTGCGGCTCCCCTTTCCCTCGCCATTTGTTCGGCTTGTCTTTGTCACCTGCGGCACGACACCGGCAAGCGAAAGCAAAGGCGAATTGGGGCTGAGACACGGGGAACGGCGGCGACACCAGCGAGAGGAGCAGTGGCCTGAAGCCGAATTTCCTGGGCTCTCGACCACCGGCGTCTTGCCCTGCCCGTGTCTTTTGGTCCCCTCGGGCCGCAGGAAGGTGACACCTCCCCGGTTACTGCAGCCCCACGTCCTGGTTGGCCCCCCAGACCCCCGGCGTCAGCGATGCCCAACCAACTGTGTGCACGTACCTTATTTTTGCAGCTCGAACTCTCGAAAGCGCGTCCGGGAGAGCGCGGTTCTCGCCGGCTAATTAGCTTATTATTACACTGTGCTCACCTATGGCGTGTCTCCTTGCAGCTCGCACCACGTGAGGTGGCGAATTTGCTTCGCAATTAGCCCGGCGGGCAGCCGGGCTACCGCAATAAACCTCTCCCAGCTCTCCCTCCTCATTAGCAAAGTTTCACTCGAGGAGCTTTTATGGCGGGAGAACGTGTATCTCAAGAGCAAGGGTTTTTTTGGAAGAGCATCCTTGCCGTGAGCGGGGATTACAGCCCGGAACTACGTGCGCCTGGGCCCGTTACCACCCAACGCTCGCCCCGAGTGACTGGGGAGAAGAAGTCAAGCCTTACCATCAGCTGCTTGATGGTTGGGTGCTCCTCCGTCTCCCTGCCCGAGGCCGGCTCCTTGTGGACGATCTCCACGCGGATGTCGTTCTTGGCGGAAACCACACCTTTCAGATCTGGGCAAAGAGCGAGGGGGAGGAGGGGTGAGGTGAAGGCAGGCAACCGCCGGGCATCCTCAGGGACCCCGCTCGTTGCCCAGGAACGTCCAGCAGGAAAATTAACCCCGGCTCAGCAAGCGCATCCGAGAACTGGGCGGGGGGGACACGACAATATTTGCATTGCCGTAAGGTAAACCCTTCAGCTCTGGGGAGCTCCCGTTTCTGTTTTAATTCCGTTGGGAGCTTGGTTAGTCCCTGCCGCGCTCACGGTGCTGTTAACAGGGGCTGGGCTGCAGCAGGGCTGCTCAAACAGATGGTGGGCTCCTTGTCCAGACGGCGTACGCCGCGAACCGCCCGAAATACTGCTCCTCAGGGACGTACCAGCTCTCCCCCCGGCACCGGGAAGCCCCTGAGAAAAGCCTTCTCCAGGTTTTGGGGGTGCGGATGCATATGGAAAAGGCCAAGCAATGAACGAAGCCGGGAGCCAGGGCTTTGGGAACGATAAAATCATCCCCGCCTGCCGCCTGTTTTCGACGCAAGGCAGAGAGAAACGTTTCTGGAGAGGCTCTCTGCCTTCCCTGAAGGTGTCAGGCGTGCTTTGAAGAAGTCATTTTAGCAAAACGAAACCAAAGACGCCGAGCAGCAGGAGGAGAAACGGCCAGGCGAATGCGAGATGAAAAGCAGAGATGGATGCAACTCTGAAGAGCGAGATCTAAACGGCTTTGAAGCCGGGCTCCAGCCCACGATCCGGCTCTCACCTCCCCAGATGGCTTGCGCCAACCCTCCCGGACCCAAAACCGCCTGGAACCGCTGGGCTCGACAGATCTACCTCCAGCGGAAGGAACCGGCAGCGCCCTGCACCCCCTGGGTCCAGCAGAGGCTGGACCCCGCAGGGAGACGGCGATTTGATCCGTAAACCGAACCGAATCCTGCAACCGAGCCCGGCTTGAAGCTCCATCCTGGAATTAATCCACCTCGGCATCCTGGGGCCTCGGTATCTGCAGCCCTGCCACCACCCACAGGCATCTCCAAGTCCCGGGGTGCAAGGCAAAAGGGTTTCACCGGGAAGATATTACTGCTTTTTCTTTCCCTTTTTTTTTTTTTTTATCGCTGGAACCACATTCCGGAGGCTGGAGCCTCCGCCTTTAATCACAAGGAGAAGCTAATTACTGTCTTGCACGTCCCCTCCCAGGAGTGTCGCCCTTAAATAACGCCGGGCCGTTAAGTCACCGAAGATACAACAACAGATGTGAAGTCTTTTTTTTTTTTCCCCCCCCTTTTCTAGGTAAAAAAGAGCCTCCGGACTCAGTGTGTCTGCACCCAGCGCTGGCTTTTGCTCCATCTCCCCAAATCAAGGCCAGGAGTTGCCCCCCCCCCGCCCCCCAGCCAGTGCCATTAGCTGCGGTGGGCGGCCGGTCGCAGCCATCAGGAGGTGCCTTCTCCAGACTTAACCGCTGGGTCACCTTGTCCCCTCCGCCGGGAGCCCTGCGGAGCCGTCCCCGCAGCCTGCCGGCGGGTTTTGTTTCCAGGGTATTGTTTTAAATGATGCAGCCACGCTCCTGGTATTTGTCCCGAGAGAGGCATCCTGGTAGGAAACGCGTCCCTCCCGATATCCAAGCGCTCTGCTGCTCCCACCACTCCTGAGCTGATCCCTGTAAGACCTCTGCCCATTTCACCCTGCTAACCACGGCGAGAGCCCTCTCCTCACCTCCTCAGATCCAGTTTCCATTAGCACCTGAAAAACTGGGATAAAAACCCTCTACCCCGGGCCAGCCAAGTCCTCCCCGGCAGGGTTTGGCACCCTGAGCATCCCTCAGGGGCTGGTTTAGCTGCCGATGCTCCCAGCTCCCCCCCAGAACTGGGGACAGCCCCTGTTTTGGCAGCTCCAAGGGGCTTTTGGAGCCAACTGATGGGGGACCAAGTGGCCCCACTGCCACTTGCCCCCAGGATTTCCTTCGTTGGCATCACGGCATCCCCCTCCTCTCGAGCGCCCGGCAAAGCATCCGGCATCTCCAGTTGGGTCCAGCTCGCCGGGAAAGGCTGAGCTGTTCCTCCTCCTGTTTCCCTTTGGGGAGGGAAGGGAGATGGGGGAGGGCACCTTTGCTGATCTCTTGGATGATCTTTTCCTGCTCGCTTGCCCTGATCCCAAAGCGAAACGGCCAAGAAACCCAGGGACGACCCGCCCTCCGGTCCAGGGCTGCTGCAGACCTTTCCACCAGGACGTGGCAACCAGGGACTCCACAGCGTCTCCTGCGCTGCGGGAGGCGCCGAAGAACCGCCGCGGTGCGGGGGGCACACCGGGAAGATGCCCAGATCCAGCAGCTTGTTCCATATAAGAAACGAAAAAGTCCTTTCTAAGCGGGACAGCGCTGGAAACACGGCGGAGAGGGACTGCCATGCCACCGCGTCCCCAGTGCCCCCTTCCCAGTACGTATCCTCCCATCCCTAGGAAGGAAAACGCCCCTTATTCCTGATTTACCACTGGGAATCCAAGGGCCGAATCACACAAGGCATTTGGGTGGGATGGGGTTGTCCCCTCTTGGAAGAACAAACCCTCCTTCTTCCCCCAAATCCTCCCCACGCTTCCAACTTGTGAGGGACCCTAAAACCTGGCACCCGCGCCGCGTCTTTGATCTGTTGTCACGGCACTGGTGGTAAATCCTTATGTCCTGTAAAGAACCCCCCCCCCCCCACCGGCCAGTTACATCAAACAAAAGGAAGACAATGAACCCCACGCCCTCGCCGGCTCCGAACGATGCGGCGGGGGGAAAGCACCCCCGATGACACCCCACCATTGACACCGCAGCACGGCTTGGCCCCTGCTTTCTTCAGCTGCTCGGATCGCCCATGGCTGCTCAACGAGCTCCCCAAGGTTGGGTTGGCCTGATCCTGGGTCCTGGCCGGCCCTCGGCAACCCTTCCCCAAAAAGCAAGGATTAATGACTGCCCCCCCCTCCCCCCGGCCCTTTCCTTTGTTAATACTCTCTAACGGAGGCTGCAAGAGTTCAAAAAAACAGGGGATAAAGCCGGGAGAGGCATCATTATCGCTCTTAAAATTAAACACATTTCTGCCGCGGGAGGCCGCGCGTTCATACCCAAATCCGGGAGGAGCTCGGCGCCTTTGATTGCTTCGCAGACGATCAAGAGAAGCCGGGGGAAAATAAGCAGGAAAGAGAAGCGACTGGCTTTCCTGGCACAGGCACAGGGCGCTTGGCGCCGTGGCATCCGTACCGCGAGCCGGCAGCACCGTGGAGCGCGTCTCCTCTTCTCCCCCGCCACCGGAGACTCTCCAGACGATCGCGCTCTTCCCCCTCCTGCTTTGAGGCCTTTTCATTTAGCCCCCAATCCCTCCTTTCATTGCCCGGCGGTTTTTTAACGAAGCACCACGATGCCACGCGGCTTACCCTTCCCTCTCCTTCACCTGCGTCTCTAATGTCGCTTCGACTCCTCTTCCCACCCGCGGCCCGGCTCCAAAACCCACACGTCCCACGTAAAACCCCTCAGCTGGCTCTAATTTCCCACTTGGAAACCTGCGTTTTACACGGAGAAAACGGCCTTGGACCAGAAGCAGAACAGAGAGCACGAACCGAGGAGGGTTTTTAAGCACCGACGCGGCGCGGTGAGGACGATTCTCGCTCTTGGACATCAGGATTTCTCCGAGGGAGGGATTAAAAGCAGGTCCCTTCGCAATCCCTTTGGACACCCAGGACACCCTCGGGCGCCTCCCGAGCTGCCCGCGCCGCTATCGAGGATTAGCGTTTACCCTGCCGTGTTTTCCCCACCCGCCCCGGAACCCTTTCCTTTAGCTGCCGAGCGGTGCCGACCCCTTGGCAGACCAACACGAGGAGCCGATCGCGGCTGGTGCCGCATCCGTTAAATCCAACCTCGAGTTTCTTTGCGGCCCACTCTATCCAACCCCCCCTCCCCAGCCTCCCCCCAGGTTTCCTGCCCGAAGGGATGCAGCGGGGCCGGCGGGTGGGGGGGACACACACACGACACTTACTCCTCTGGGAACGGGCACAGCAGAAGGCGACGATGGTGGCCATCAACACCAGGAACGCCACGCCGGCCCCCACGGCCACTCCAATGATCACTGCCATCGGCACCGACTCTGCAAGAGGAAGGAGAGGGAGCATGAAGCCGGGATGAAGGTCGGAGAGGGACCTTCCCCCAAGGGACCCACCCCCGGCGACTGGCAAGCGGCTCGGTGATGAGCCCGGGGCGGGTTTTGGGGCCAAATGGACCTCCTTCCCCGCTCCCTCGTCCCTGCGCGGGTGACGCTGGCACGGGCTGCCCGTGGGACACTGGCGCGCGCTGCAATTTGTGCAAGCCCTGACCTCTCTGTGCCTCAGTTTCCCCCGGGAGGGAGAGAAGAGGAGGGAGCCGGAAGAGCGGGCTAACAACTGCTCTCGGTAGCACCCGCCGGGTTACGGAATGAGTACCTCCGAAGGCTGAAAAGCGCAAAAGGAGACGGTGTGTTGGTATTATTAAGAAGAGAACTGGCATCAGAGCAGGCTGGGAGAAAGGTCAGAGCCGGGATGGAGGGACGGAGTCGGGCACCGAGCCTGCCTGGGAGGTGGCAGCTCAGCCGTCTCCGCTGTCAAGCACATCTGGGTTAATTAACCCAAGCGCCATCACTCACAGCCTCTGCCTGTTTTATAGCCCAATCTCCCGCCTTCTCCCTTGGCTTATCAACCCCTGAGGGTGCTCCGAGGACCGGGGATGAGCCGAAGCCGGGCGGCTGCGGTGGGCGAGGGCCGGGGACGCGCGGGCTGGGCTCGGCCCGGAGGAGCAGAGCTCGCCGCCGAGCGGGGGTTACGCGCTGGCCGCCTCCTTCTTTCTGCCTACAATAACTTCGCAGTCGGGCTCCCGGCGGGGATTTCAGATGGCGGCTCAGCCGGCGAAGCCGATTTCGTTGCGCGGATCCCGGCGAGGTGCGGGGAGGGGGGAAGATGAAATCACATTGACGGCGAGAGGGTCAGATTGGCGGCCCGAGAGCCTTGTTGTCTCCCTGCTGGGTTCCCCCTCCTGCTTAGCGGCGAGCGTTGGGTCGGTGCCCGCTCTCCGGATTACGGCCAGGCAGCACTCCCACCCGGGACACCGAAGCAGCGGGTACGGCAAACTGCCTCCCTTGGCTGGGACGACCAAACCGCATCCCGAAGACCCTCTTCCCAAAAGCAGCAAATACCCGCAGGTCCCCATTCCTGTCCTTTCTAAACACCCCGTAGGCTCCTGCGAACCCAAGAGGGGTCCAAAAGAGGGGTTACCCTTCCCGGGACGGCCGGCTAAGCTGGGTGAGTGTGTCCTCGCCGCCGGTTTTCTCCTTGGGGCCTTGGAAACGGATGGGATGAATTTACGGAGAAACGGATGCGGAGGAGTTGGTCCCCTCTCCTCCTCGTCTGTGCAGGCTGGGGATGCGGACGCTGCTGGACCGTGGGGACACACGGGCGATCCCGCTGAGAAGCAAAGCCCGGGCAGCCCGACGGCTGACACTTGATAAGGATGATAAGGAAACCATTTCTCGTTGTCCCCTGGCGCGGAGCTGCTGTTGACCACGAATTTCACCCTGGACCCGAGACCAAAGACGCCTTCCTAAGGGCCGTGCCTCCTTACTGGGGGGACTGGGAGGAGACATAATTCCAGCAGCGTCTTTCCTGCGTAGTCAGCAAAGGGTTTCTTCGCTGCTATCTAATCCCAGCCGGGGCAGGGGAGTTAAAAAAGCCAATTTGTGTCCTCCTTTAGCAGCGGCCACGGGGTCTCCTGCGTCCTGAGCCCTACTTTGAGAACCGCGGGGTGAGAAAGAAATGGCGCTGGTTGAGTTTAGCCTCTTCGGCTCACATTTGATCTAAAAAGAGCCTTTAATCTTCCCTGCTTAGCTTGTTGTTTCGAGTGATGCGGTTGGTGGTTTATGCTGATGCTTTTCGGTTTCGGGCTCGCTCATGAATTTTCTGCCTGGGCCCGCCGGTCCCTTGATGTGTCACTTGTCACTCAGGCTGGGCCACCACCGGCGACGACGCTGCCGAGGGCTCAGCACTGCGGTGCGGGAATTCCCCCCCCCCCCGGGGGTGAAAAGGCCGGTCCCTGGAGCGCTCTGCAGCCTAGAGCTGGGGCTGGTTCCAGCCGCGCCAAGGAGCTTATCCTAAAACCTGCATCCTCCCACACACCCGCTGAGCCACAGCAAGAAGAAACGGGGATTTTCTCCTCCGGCTAGCCTGCGGCCACCTGCCAGGCAGCGCTCCTGCCCATGGTGGTAACTCCTCGGGGGATTTTTGCAAGCGCTCGGATCTCCCAGGGGACCACGGAGCAAAAGGGTGAGGAGACAGGAGAGGGAGGTCGGCTTTGGGGCAGGGCTGAGCGACGCGGAGCTGAGCCAGGAGCAGGCAGTGACGATGAATGATGATGATGATGATGATGATGATGATGGAGGTTGAAGATGACGGAGGCTTGGAGCTGGCGGAGGACCACGCGGGGGAACGGGGTGGGGAAAGTGCCTGGGGCTCTCCTGGGCTGCAAAAAAAAAGGTGACCGCAAAGGGGCAGCGACAGGGAGCAGCGGCTGGGGTGGCAAATCGTCTCCTGGCGACAAGGGCGAGCTGACGAGGAGCAGTTTGCTGGTTACGTGCTCCCCCGGGAGCCCTGCGGACGAGGCAGCACAAGGGCAGCACCTGCCCAAACATCCTTTCGGCCCTGCTCCGGCTGCGATGGATGCTGAGACAAGCCGGTGTCTGCGAATGACCCTGGAAACTTCTACTTCTCCCTCTTTCTCGCCCCAGAATAGCACTTAGGTGGTCCCTTTCGCAGCACTTTTAAAACGCGGCTGCGTAATATCTTACGTCCCTCTCCGGCTGGGGAGCTGGGGCACAGAAAGGCGGCGTCGGTTTGCAGAGCGGGTCAGTGGCAGCGCGGAGACTGGACCACTCCAGCTTCCCACTCCCTGCCGCAAGTCACTGCCCTGCAGCTTTCCTACACCCCTTCCTGCCCTGCCCGGCCCTGCCGGAACGCTGCCGGGGCCGGGAGGAGGACGTGGAGTCCTCAGGTGGGGTAATGGCTGGGGACAATCCACATTCACCGTCAGCTCATGATTTCCATACCTGCTTGAATACCAGCTCCTGATTTCATTTCCGTACCTGTTTGAAAATAAAGCAAGTGTCCACAGCCTTGCACAGCCCAAGCGCCCACGCCGCTCTTCCTGAGCGCTCGGCCCTCTGCTCCGCGCGCAGGGATGTCCCCGTGAAGGGGATGTCCTCTGCCAGCCTACGACATCCTCAGCCACCCTACGGCGTCCCCCCTGCCCAGGGCAGGGACGTCCCCTCGCATCGCCCTAGCAGGGATGCTCGGATCTCGCAGGCGGAGCCGGCTGTGGACTCGGACGCTGCGGTGCTGGCTCCGACCCGACTCGGCTGCCCGGCCACCCTCCGCCGGGACCCAGGCTCGCCGCCGAGCGCTCCCGCTGACTGGCAGACGACCTGGAAAAACCACTGGCTCTGTTTGCATTGGAAGAAGCCCAAGGCTAATTTTAAGGGGTTCATTTAGCTCTGATTTAATCTGGACGGCAGCCTCGCCTATAAATCACGGCTTAATGAGAACAATCCACCTGCCTGCCCTGGCATTTAATAAAATAGAAGAGAACTGGAGTCCCTCCAGGAGCTAAGCGTTCCTCACAAAAGCCACCTCCCTCCTTTGCTATGGAGAGCCCCCCCGAGTGGAAAACCCCTGGCCACCCCGAGAATGGCTCGAGGTGCCTTCAAGGCTGGCTGGGTAAGCTCGGCCCTGCAAAAAAAAACGCGCTGGCATGGCGGCTGGCGGCCAGGGTCTAAGGTTGCCACCGGCCCAAACGCCTTCCTCCCAGTCTCTCCCATCCTCGTGGAGCAGTGGGGTCTGGTAGGAGCAGCCGTTCCTGTTTCTCTAAGGTTATAAATGATCCTCCAGCCTCTGGCAGCGGCATCACCTTGTGCCGTGGGGCAGGGAGCGAGGAGGGGTGCAGCATCGGCCCGTGCCCTCCAACTTCAGCAGAACAGGCGAAGTGGGACAACACCGTATCAAGCAGAGACTTTGCGGGGCTCGTCCCACGTCCCGACCCTCTGCCAAGGACCAGGCACCCCAAGGATGCAATCCTACAGCTAGGACGTTTTCACCGTCCTTCCTAGCTTCCTCTTCGACATCCCAAGAGCTTTTCTGAGCATCTCCTGCCTCTCACAGCGTCTCCCCACTCTTACAGCCCGGCCAGGCGCTAATTCCCGCTGCCCGACAGCCCCCACCGGCTCCTCAGCGATGCCCACCTTGCTCTTTGAGCCGGATGATCTCCGTATCGGAGCCGAAGCTGTTCCAGGCTGTGCAGTTGTAAATGGTTTGGAAATCGGCCCGGACGATGTTGCTGATGGTCAGCGTGGAGATGACGCCTTCATCCGTGCTGACCGTCTCCACCGTGTAGCGCCCAGAGGTCCCGGACTCCAGGACGTTCTCCTTCCAGGACCAAGCCTGCCAAGCAAGAGAGGGGTCAGCCTGGGGGAGGTTTGCCCCACCGTAGGGCACCCTGAGGCGCGCCGGGCACCCACCGCGCCCCGCGGGACGCTACTCACAATTCGGTCTGGCGGGGGGGTGCTGCGGATGAAGCACTTGATCTGCCCTTTCTGGCCGTGCAGGGCGTGCTGCGTCTGGGTGCTGGAGATGATGGGTGGCCCTGCAAGAGAGAGGGGAGGGCTGCTGGCAGCGCGCACGGGTGGCCGCGACACAAGGTACACTGGTGGTGACGGCGGCGGGGAGGTGGGGGGGGGATGTTGGCAGAGCCGTGGGGGGGGCATCAGAGTCCCCTTTTTGGATGGGGAAGGATGGAGCAACAGCTCCCTCCCCTCCTGTGATGTGGAAGGACCCGGAGGGGGGGCTTTGCTTTAAGCTTCTGCCGGTTTTTTGTTGGTTCATACGGCCTCCGAGAAGGGCTGTTTCTTCCGGAAAGCAAGCCCACCCGGCGTTCCTCCCCTCCGCTCTCCCGGATTTGTTAAGCAACCATCGCGCTAATTGCTCCCCAGGGGCTTGAGGGAGCCGTAGGAGGGCAGGAGGCGGCACTGACGGGCAGCTGCTACCCACAAGCCACCCATCAGGGACCCGCCATCACCCTGCTCGGTGCGGTGGAGAAATTTCTGCTGGAAAAACCTTGGGACCCCATTCGCTGGGCTCTGTCGCACCGCTTGGATGCCGACGGGAGGCCGGCCTGGCTGGGAAAGGCTCTTCCCGAGCGATACGAGGTCGAACACATCAGCCGAGGCGGCTTCTGAAGGGAAATGTCCGTGTCCTGCCTTGGTGGGCATCCCGAGTTGGGAGAAAAGGGGCCGGAGAGGAGGGCATGGGGTGGTGGGATCAGCGTGTCCCCGGCTCTTCCGCCAGCCACCCGAAGGGGGGATCACCCCATGGGGGCAGCGCAAGAGCTGGAGTCCTAATTGGTGTTCCTTAGCCTCCTTAATTAAAGCGGATTTGCGTTTCTATGAGTGGCTTGCTGCTGGCGGAAAAGAAAACAGCAACAAGCTGGGCTGCGGGATACAGGCAGCGGGATACAGGCAGCGGGATGCAGGCAGGCAGTGGGATACAGGCAGGCAGTGGGATACAGGCAGCGGGATGCAGGCAGGCAGTGGGATACAGGCAGCGGGATACAGGCAGTGGGATGCAGGCAGGCAGCGGGATGCAGGCAGGAAGCAGGCAGCAGACAGACAGGCAGTGGGATGCAGGCAGCAGACAGGCAGTGGGATGCAGGCAGGCAGTGGGATGCAGGCAGCAGGCAGGCAGTGGGATGCAGGCAGGCAGTGGGATGCAGGCAGCAGACAGGCAGTGGGATGCAGGCAGGCAGTGGGATGCAGGAAGGCAGCGGGATGCAGGCAGGCAGTGGGATGCAGGCAGCAGACAGGCAGCGGGATGCGGGCAGGCAGCGGGATGCAGGCAGGCAGTGGGATGCAGGCAGCAGACAGGCAGTGGGATGCAGGCAGCAGACAGGCAGTGGGATGCAGGCAGGCAGCAGGCAGTGGGATGCAGGAAGGCAGCGGGATGCAGGCAGCAGACAGGCAGTGGGATGCAGGCAGCAGACAGGCAGTGGGATGCAGGAAGGCAGTGGGATGCAGGCAGGAAGCAGGCAGCAGACAGACAGGCAGTGGGATGCAGGCTGGCAGCAGGCAGTGGGATGCAGGAAGGCAGTGGGATGCAGGCAGCAGACAGGCAGTGGGATGCAGGAAGGCAGCGGGATGCAGGCAGGCAGTGGGATGCAGGCAGCAGACAGGCAGTGGGATGCAGACAGGCAGTGGGATGCAGGCAGCGGGATGCAGGCAGGCAGTGGGATGCAGGAAGGCAGTGGGATGCAGGAAGGCAGTGGGATGCAGGAAGGCAGTGGGATGCGGGCAGCAGACGGTGGGATGCAGGCAGCAGGATGCAGGCAGGTAGTGGGATGCAGGCAGCAGGCAGCGGGATGCGGGCAGGCAGGGAGGAGGCAGGGGCTGGCAGATCTCCCCTCACCCCAGCTCAGCTCTTCTGGATGTTCCCTCCGGGATGTGGCTCCTGGTTTTTGAGTCTGTCACGGGGTTCGTCAGAAAATACAGCCTTGCCGCCAGGCCCACCCACGCCGACGTGCGCTGCCAGCACCACCAGGCTCCGAACTGGCCACGCGAAGTGGAAAAGCTGCAACAGGAGCTGCGACCAGAGGCCAACACACTGCTGGGGACAACCTCCGCGGGGTCTTGAGCCCAGGTCTCCGGGATGCTCGGAGGGGGAGAGCTTGCTGTGCTCATCCTCTCTCCCATCGATCCGGCCTTTTCCCATTTTTTTGTCCCCTTTCCCCCCTGCAGCTGAGGTGTTCCTCTCAGAAAAGGCGCAGGAATTTAGGGTAAAGCGGGGAGAAACAGATTCACCTGCGTGTTCCCGACCGATTCTCATCCAAATTGCCGATTTCTGAATTTGCAGCACGCAACCCAAAATGTACCAAAATGCTAAATCCTTCGCTCTGGTGCATTCAACCGTTGCCTGTCGCCATTATCCCATTAATACCTTCCCGCAGGGAACCTCCACGGCTCCCCAGACACTCCCCAACGAGATACAGCCCTATCCTTCCTTCCCTGCGATGCTCCAAGGCGAGATGCAGGGAAAAGCAGCTCAGGGAAGCGCCCTTCACTGAGCAGCGACCAGGAACGTGGGTCCGGCAGCTCAGGAAATCACCGCGGAAAGCGAGCCGCCGTCCCAACGGGTAATAGCAGGAGCTGTGGGAGAAGGTCGGGACTTGTTTTGATGCCATGGTCACAGCTGTGTTAGTGGGAACTTTTGTGCCCCTTTTTTATCAGAAAAAGGAAAATTAAAAAAAAAAAAGACACTTTGGTGTGGTTTTCTGCCCAAATGCTCTCCTTCGAGATGCTCCCAAGGTGTGTACTCGCGTTTATCCATCTCGGAAAGCCCAGCTTATGGAAGTGCTGGCCGGGATCTCAGGAGAGTTCAGCCGATTCCTTGCTTTGCCTCCCTTTAGGAGGACGCAAACGGCACCTTGCCCTTGCGGGATTCCTCTTTCCAAGCATGCCCGAGGTCTTGGCCTTGGCTTTCCTTCCCCATGTCTGGAGCAGGAGCAGAACCGTGCCGACGGGCAAGCGATGGCCCTAAACGTGTGCTGGGGCTTTTTCCTCCCGCCGGGCCACGCGACGGGGACCCATTTGGTCCTCTCATCTTTCCAAGGGTGGCACAAGGCACGCGGGATGAGCTTCTTGGCTCGTTAACATTTGCTAGGTGGTCCTCCTGCTCGCCTGCCCTCATCACGGATGAGCCCAAAGCCGATGGAAGCAAAAGCAGCGATGGGTTCTGTAGGCCAGGCCTAAATAATAATAATAATAAAAAAAAAACCAAACCCCCATCTTCTTTCTACTTCAAGGGTGGTGTGTTACTTATAAATTCCGGAAGCGCTCCAAGACTGGGTGACGCTCGAGAAAAATGGCTTAATAATCATTAAAAGGATCATTTTCCCCAAGGAGAGTGGATTTTAAATGGCCCAAATGCCAACGGCTGTGGGTTTTATTATTGCTTTAGGAGTTCAGAGTCGAAGGCTTATCATCATGATAATAGCCGATGACTAAAGACCATTTGTGAGATGAACATGCCCAGCAATAATAGCGCGGAGTTGCAGCCTCTTCACATTTGGGGTGGCGTTTGATTCTCCACCAGGCTCTGGCTCCTTATGAAAGCTGCCAATCTCCGGCTTGGCATTCAGCGCCGAGTGCGAGACAGCCCACGGGGCAGGAAAAAGGCTTTATACGATGTTGCTATGGATATAAATGATGGAGCTATTGGTTGCGGTTATTTTTAGCGCGCCGGTGCCAATTTATTTGTGGCTCGCACAAAAGGGAAGGCGGCTTGCTGACTCGGGAGCCTTGGAGGAATGAAAGGACGGCCTCGACTCCTCCAGCCCGCTTGAGTCCATCTGAAGCTTTCCTCCCAAGGCCTCACAGTGCTGGAAATGGCTTGGCAGGAGAGTTTGGTTTAACTCCTTTGCTTCCTGCGGAAGCCCCGGGCTGGTTCGTGCTGCCTGGCATCGCGAGGGGCCGCCCCCAGGTCCCCATCTCCAGCGGTGGTGGAGACACCCTCGGTGAAGCCCTCAATGGGCTGCTGCAGGCGTGAGCTGAGGGACACCATGACGTGGATGAAAAGCTGGACACGAGCCGACAACGCGCGCTCGCAGCCCAGAAGGCCAATGGCATCCTGGGCTGCATCAAAAGAAGCGTGGCCAGCAGATCCAGAGAGGGGATTCTCCCGCTCTGCTCTGGTGAGACCCCACCTGGAGCACTGCGTCCAGCTCTGGAGCCCTCGGCACAAGAAGGACATGGACCTGTTGGAGCGGGGCCAGAGGAGGGCCACGAAGATGATCCGAGGGCTGGAGCCCCTCTGCTGGGAGGACAGGCTGAGAGAGCTGGGGGGGGTTCAGCCTGGAGAAGAGAAGGCTCCGGGGAGACCTTCCAGCCCCTTCCAGTCCTTGAAGGGGGCCTACAGGAAAGCTGGGGAGGGGCTGTTGGCAAGGGCATGGAGCGATAGAACGAGGGGCAACGGTTTTAAACTAGAGCAGGGCAGGTTTAGATTAAACATTAGGAAGAAGTTCTTGGAACAGGTTGCCCAGAGAGGGGGTGGAGGCCCCATCCCTGGAGACATCCAAGGCCAGGCTGGATGAGGCTCTGAGCGACCTGATCTAGTTGAAGATGCATCTAGTTGAAGGTGGGACTCGATGGCCTTTAAAGGTCCCTTCCAACCCAACGTGTTCTCTGATTCTGGGATTCTATGATGTTCTCCTGACCCCAGCAGGTCAGCCCCTGCTCTGCTCCCAGCTCTCCAGCAGGCTGGGCTTGCTTGTTGGGGTGAATCCCAGGCAAACGAAATCCTGAATTAGCCACCCGGGGTTGGTCCAGCCCTTCGAACAAACCTCTTCTTGCAGAGCAAGATGGGCAGCGGTTGGTGGCCCCTGGCTCGGCAGCCCCTGCCAAGCCCGGACGATGCATGGACAGACCATACCGGGGGCGATCCTGCTGTGAAGGTGACCTCGGGGTGCTTCTCCTACCGGGGTGGGAGCTTCAACTGGGCTTGTGTGCAGCCACCAGCATCGAGAGGCTTTGGCCGTAAATCCGACTGCTGCTGATTTATGATGGCACCAAGAGTTCCTCGCCTCCTCCTTGCCTCTCCTGCTCCGGCCCTGCCAAACGCTGCTCGTTTGCATAATCCTCCTTCCCATTAACGAGACTCCTGAATCATATCTGCTTCCTCGCAGGCCGGGGGCCTCGTGCTCTGGCGCGGGGACGGGCTGCTCGCCGCAACCGCGGACCTGGCCAGCGAGGCGGGCGGTGGGGAGGGCTGCGAGACCCGGCGGCAGCGAGGGCGGGAGGATGCTCTCCCACCCCGGCACCGCGCTGCTGTGATTTCTGACCGGTCCGAGAGCCGATGGGCTGCCACAGGTGGGACTGCAGGCTCAGACGGGCCGGACGAAGATCCCTCAGTCGGGGTCTCTGTGCTGTCGGTGGGATGGATCCGCCCGCGTGCGCTGATGGGAGTCCGTGCAGCCAGCCCAGAACAAACACTTCTAAATGCCTGATTTTACTGTGACGAATCCCAGCCCACGGAGAAAGGCACCCAGTAATACCAAGACAATTGTATCACCCTCTGGATTTAAAATCACTTCAGAATATGAGGCGCTCAACTTCCCTCTCAAATTGCAGCGGAAAAGACTTTCAGCAGAATTCATTAGCTGGATTAGACACACCGTGCCGTGCTCCCGGAGCTGGAGCTCCAGCTGCAGGACGAGATGCCAAGCCCCGGTGCTTGGTGGCTGTCAGGTTTGGGGACGCTGCTCTGGCGCTTGCCCACCAGGATGGGACGCCAAGCCCGGTGCTTGGTGGACATCAGGCTTGGGGATGCTGCTCTGGCGCTTGCCCACCTTGGTTCTCCTTGCTCGGAGAGGCAGGAGACCATCTCAACCTGGAGAGGCGGGATTCTCCCTTGGTGGAGGGGTCCAACACTCGTGATGGCGTGTCCCGACGTTGTCACCTTGGGGTTACACCAAAGCCCAGCAGCGGATCCCCCAGCGGCACGTCCCAGTGGGACGGGATGCTGCAGGCAGTCGGCTCCGGGGAGATGCCCAAAGCTGAGCGGCGAACTTTACGGCACGGATTTCCTCCGCGAGGGGAAAAGCTCAGCGGCGGCGGAAGCTGCAGAGCTCTTGAGAGAGAAGTTTTCCACCCCACACGCTCCCAACGGCCCCGAGCCTGCCGAGCGCTTTGCTCCGCGTTCCAGGCAGCCGCGTGCCTGGTAGGTGTCAGGAAAGGAGCAGGTTCTTTCTTTGTGCTAATTTGTTGCTTTGTTTTCCATGAGCTGGTTTAATTGTAATTAAAACCCAGCAGCCGCCGGGGAAGGAGCATGCAGGCGCCGAGGAGAAGTCAAGGGAGTGGTTGGTTTTCAGTCCCCTGCCGCGTTGCCCTTGGCTTCCCTTTCTAGCGTTATCTGCATTTAAAATTAACGCTTGCTGCTGCCCGCGCGGCTTCCCTGCTTGTTTTCTTCTCTTCGTGCCAGCGAGTGGCGGCTGGAGCCTGCCAGTTTGCCACACAGGTGAGAGACAACGCAAAATTCATCCTCTATTTATACCGTCTGCAGCCCGCCCGGCTCTTTCCTTGCCATATTTAGGCTGAAATTCGTTATCGGCTGCCGCGGGGGTCCTGGCCGGGTCGTCGTTAAACTCCGGGGTTCTGGAGTGTTTCCCAGCCCGTCGGGTGCGAGTGAGGGTCCGGGGCACATCCTGACACGGCGCTGGGCCAGCCCCGAGCAGCCGAGGGGGAGCTGGTGTCTCTCCCAGGTATCCTCACGTGGGCTCTGCGAGAATGATTAGGCTGCCGGTCTCGGATCCAGGCTCAATTCCCAGCTCTCCAGCTGTACAACGGAGACAACAGCGCTCTCCGACCTTGCAAGGGTTTTGCAAGATAAATCTATTAAAGATTTAAAGACGCCAGCTCCCAACTACTCAATAAACCCCTGTTGATAATAAGGAACCAAGTGGGTCGTAGATAATATTGGGTTTTTTTTTTTGGTTTAACCCATGCATCTCCAGGCAAACGAATGTAAAATCCAATTTATTCCTATTGCCTGCAGGGCACGGACCCTCCCTGATCCGACCGTGGGCGGGATTTGCTCCGAAAGCAAATATCCGCGGGGATAATTCGGCAACGGGAGCTGTCAGAGCAACGGGAACACAGGAATACGACGGCGGGCGGGAATAGCAATAGGAAAGCAAGAGGTACCATTGACTGTGAGCGTCACCTCCCGTTCCCCCGCGCCCACCCGCGGCACCACGGCTCGGCACACGTATTTCCCAGCGTCTTCCTGGCGGACGGACTTCAGGGTCAGCTTGTTCTCGTTGCTCAGGACCTGGAAGAGAGGAAGGGGTTGCTGTCGGTGGGGGGGGGGGGGCTGATGGGAAGTAGAACAAGACACACGCGTTACGGGCTCAAGGGCAGGCCGGAGGAAATGAAGCAGGTGAGCCCCAAGTCTGACATGGCATGGAATTATCACTTATTGCTGTTGACCAAGGAATAAAAACACAACCCAGGTTTTGGGGGGGGGAAATGTAAGACCCGTTCCTATTCATTGGAAGTTTTACAGACTGCAGTTTTGCAAGAAGTTCAATATACAAGAGAAAAACGGATGCCCATGAGCCAGCAATGGACCCTGGTGGCCAAGAAGGCCAAGGGCATCCTGGGGTGCATCAAGAAGAGCGTGGCCAGCAGGAGGAGGGAGGTCATCCTCCCCCTCTGCTCTGCCCTGGGGAGGCCACAGTTGGAGTGCTGGGTCCAGTTCTGGGCTCCCTGGTTCAAGAGGGACAGGGAACTGCTGGAGAGGGGACAGCAAAGGGCTACCGAGATGCCGAGGGGACTGGAACACCTCTCTTATGGAGAAAGGCTGAGGGATTTGGGTCTCTTCAGTCTGGAAAAAAGACGGCTGAGGGGGGACCTTATCAATGCTTCTAAATACTGAAAGGGGGGGTGTCAGGAGGATGGGGCCAGGCTCTTCTCAGTGGTGCCCAGCGACAGGACAAGAGGTAACGGGCACAAACTTGACCATAGAAAGATCCACCAAAATGTGAGGAGGAACTTCTTTACCCTCAGGGTGGCAGAGCCCTGGCACAGGCTGCCCAGAGAGGTGGTGGAGTCTCCGTCTCTGGAGACATTCCAAACCCACCTGGAGGCGTTCCTGTGCCACCTGCTCTGGGTGACCCTGCTCTGGCCGGGGGTTGGACAGGATGATCTCCAGAGGTCCCTTCCCACCCTGTGGTTCCACGATTCTATGAACGGTGGTGGCTGCAGTGACACAACAGCCTTGTAACCTGGAGCAGAAAAGCCTTCCAGAGAACCACACTCCACACTTGAATTTCCATCTTCCCGGGTGCCAGGGGAAGCTGCCAGGATTGTCTTGGGAATTTCAAACCCGGAATTGGTGGGAGACCGAGGTGGAGAGCTGGCCGCCCCCTGGGAACCGGCTCAGGGAAACCTCAGCTGCTTTCGGCAAGCCCTCCCCACAGACCGGCTGCCCGACGTGGCTATCAGCCACGCTGCCCTCCTGCCCTGGCGGCGCAATTAGCAGCTTGATTAAACCTCGGAAATTGCTGAAGCAGAGGGATCTGGCTGAGGCTGTCAGCAGAATCCCAGCGCTGGTGGTATTTAAAAAAAAAACCAAAAAAAAACCCCAAAAAAACCCACCAAAAAACCAAACAAAACCACATGGCTGATTATAAAACAAACAGCGGCTTTCGGAGCGATGCGATTCCCCGCTGGAAACTGGTGCCTGGTGGCTAATTCCTCCCGGTTGCCCTGGCCTCCCTCTGCTAGCCCGTCACCTCTCCCGCCTCCCAGCGCCCGCTTGCTCCGTCAGCCCCCGGCTCCGCTGGTGGCCGCTCCCACAGCTGGTGCCTCTGGGAACCAGTGCTCGTGCAAAGCCCCGAGGGGTGGTTGGACATGGATCTGGGTCTCCCTATAGCAAGAAGGTGGGGGTCGGACCCCTAAGCTGGCAGGAGGCAGAGGGCAGCGAGCTCCAGATCCCTTTTAAACCCACTGTTTTAGCACCGATCGCAAAAAAATTCCGTGCAAACGCCACAGCTTACTTGGCCTCCTCCTCTCCGGTGGCTCTGATTTGTTTCCTTCTGGGAAAGCAGGTGGAAAGAAGGTAAATTTTTACGGGAGCCTGACCTGGCTCCGGAAGGGGAAGGGAGTGGGGAAAAAAAAGCAGCCCCGCTCCCACGTCCCACCGCCACGGCCGGGGTCCGAGGGGCTTTACACAGCGGCAGCCCCCGCCAGCGTCCCTCGGGGGAGACGCAGGCGGCTTCTGCTGACCAGCGCGAGCGTCTCTGCCGGGTTAATCCTGTCCGTCCTGAGCTCCCTGCGATGCTCCAGGTCTCCTAGAGGGAGCCAAATGAACAGGGAGAAGGCTGCTCTGCCGGTTAGCGAAGGCGAGCCCCGGCGCCGGCTTGGGCTGGAGGGCGAGGGTCAGGAAACCCTCATCCTCACTGTCCACGGCTCCTTCCAGCCAGCCTGCCCGCTCCAGCGGCTTCGGGAAAACGAAACCGCAATCTACGGCGTGAGAGCGGTGCCCGTAACGGGAATAACCCAGAGAAACATCAACCGCAGCCGCGGGAGGGGGAACCACCCAGGGATTATTGACCCACGGGGATTCCCTGGCTGATTCGAGCCGTCAGCTCGCCCAAGTCTGTAATTGTTTCCCAGGAGACGGCCCTCCCTGAGGTCATTACGGTTTGGAAAAAATACCCCACCTCAGCGTCCGCTCCCCTCCTCGGTCTGCGCCTGGGGAGCGACTCGGCCCGTTCATCTCGCTCCCGTGCCAGCCCTCCTCTTGAGCGGCGTCACTCGGCTTCGCCTCATCGACTTCAGGCCCCGCCGAAGCCGAAAGACGCTTTTCAAACTCCCACCCGAGAGTTTCACGTCTCGGCCCTCCTTTAGCTCCCAAACGCGGCTTTGCGCCGCCCTGCCGTCTGCAAAGAGGGGATCGGAGTATCTCGCGCCTCCCCGGGCCGACTGAGCCGTGCTTGATATTTGCAAAACTCCTTACGCTTTTCGGGACAGAAGAGACGTGGAGAAGTCCACTGGGCCAGATCCAGGCTCCCCCCACCTTCAGCAGCCTTCGGCCCACAGCGGAGGGGAGCTGGGGTGAATGCGGTAGGATGTGAGCTCTCAGCTCTGGAGGCCAGAAAGGACCATCCCAAAAAGGACCATCCCGGAAAGGACCATCCCGGAAAGGAGAATCCCAAAAAGGAGCATCCCAGAAAGGAGCATCCCAGAAAGGACCATCCCAAAAAGAACCATCCCAGAAAGGACCATCCCAGAAAGGACCACCCCAAAAAGGACCATCCCGGAAAGGACCATCCTGGAAAGGATCATCCTGGAAAGAAGCATCCCAGAAAGGACCATCCCAAAAAGGAGCATCCCGGAAAGGAGCATCCCAGAAAGGTGCATCCCGAAAAAGACCATGCCAAAAAGGACCATCCCGGAAAGGACCATCCTGGAAAGGACCATCCCAGAATGGAGCATCCTGTAAAGGACCATCCCAAAAAGGACCATCCCAGAAAGGACCATGCCGGAAAGGACCATCCCAAAAAGGACCATCCGAGAAAGGAGCATCCCAGAAAGGAGCATCCCAAAAAGGACCATTCCGGAAAGGACCATCCCAGAAAGAATCATCACGGAAAGGATCATCCTGGAAAGGATCATCCTGGAAAGGAGCATCCCAAAAAGGACCATCCGAGAAAGGAGCATCCCAGAAAGGAGCATCCCAAAAAGGACCATTCCGGAAAGGACCATCTCAGAAAGGATCATCCTGGAAAGGATCATCCTGGAAAGGAGCATCCCAAAAAGGACCATCCCGGAAAGGAGCATCCCGGAAAGGAGCATCCCAAAAAGGACCATCTCAGAAAGGACCATCCCAAAAAGGACCATCCTAGAAAGGAGCATCCCAGAAAGGAGCATCCCAGAAAGGAGCATCCCAAAAAGCACCATCCCGGAAAGGACTACCCCAGAAATGACTGTCCCAAAAAGGACCATCCTGGAAAGGTGCATCCCGAAAAGGACCATGACAAAAAGGACCATCCCAAAAAGGACCATCCTGGAAACGACCATCCCAGAAGGGAGCATCCCAGAAAGGAGCATCCCGAAAAGGACCATCCCGGAAAGGACCACAGGCAGGCGATTTGCAGAAGCGCCACCCGTCAGCGACAGGTGACGTGATGCTCTGGCTTCTGTCCAACCCAGCTCATCGTCACGGGAATGGATCCTCCTTTTCCTGGGACTCTTTTGCAAACACCTCCTGCGGGCGAGAGCCGCGTGCGCGGGGGCGGGGGCAGACAACTCACTGCCTCGATTCCTCTGTGGCGGCCATGGCACCGGTTTTCAGGAATCTGGTTTTCCCTTTGCCTCTCCCCAACGGGACTCCAGGCCCGACTTTCCAGCCGGCCATCCCAATTCCCCATGGATCCACCCACGCTTATATCCAAAGTACTGCAAAGGCGATAAAGCCTTTACGGTTTAATCACAGAATCATAGATTCATGGAATTGTCTAGGTCGGAAGGTACCTTTAAGATCATCGAGTCCAACCATCAAACACTGCCAAGGCCACCACTAACCCATGTCCCTCGGCACCACGTCTACACGTCTTTTAGATACCTCCAGGGACGGTGACTCCACCACGTCCCCAGGCAGCCTGTTCCCATGCTTGACAACCTTTTTGGTGAAGAATTTTTTCCTAATATCCATCCTAAACCTCCTCTGGTGCAACTGGAGGCCGTTTCCTCTTGTCCTATCACCTGTTCCTTGGGAGAAGAGCCCGATCCCCCCTGGCTGCCCCCTGCTTTCAGGGAGCTGTAGAAAGCGAGAAGGTCTCCCCTCAGCCTCCTTTTCTCCAGGCTGAACACCCCCAGCTCCCTCAGCCGCTCCTCCTAAGACTTGTTCTCCAGACCCACAGCCTTGCAGACCCACAGCCTGGGAGCCACTGCTCTGCAATGCCACGTTGTCCCCTGCATTTGGAGGACCCTCGTAGGTCCCGTATTTGTCCAGTCAGGAGCTCCCAGCCCGTAGGTATGGGCTTTGCTCCCAGATGGGGAGCTTCACGCAGTGTTTTGTGCCCCAAATGCCCCATTCCCCACCGCCCCGGCAGCGATTCTTACCACGCCCGAGCCGCGCTTCATCCAGACGATGGTGAGAGACGGGTTCCCAGTCCAGGCACAGTTGAAGACTGCGTCCGAGCCCAGGTCAACGAGGAGGGACTGCGGTTCTGTCGCCATCCTGGGCCCAACTGCACAGAGGAGACCGGAATTACCCCCAGTATTGGGCTGTGTCGACCAGAAACCCTCAAACCAAAGAGTCCCCTGTGTCAGAGGTAGGTCTTGGTGGACCTATGGGTCACAGCCCCATAAGACCCCCAAACAAAGAAGAGATTGCCTGCTGTGACCCCAGAACGACCAGCTCCCCAAGGGCCACCACCATGAGCTGTGCGCTCATAAGGCAGGAGGAAACCATGGGTTCCACCACCAGAGCATTTACAAAGTCTGAGCAGCAAGAGACTGGTCACCAGCGAGTCCTGGTCACCCTGGGCAAGCCAGATGTAGCCCTGTCCCCTTCCCGTCAATTTTCAGCAGCTCTGCTGGCCCCGCTTAGCCCTGGGAAGCCATTCTCAAGCTGACTCACAGTAGACGTCCACAGTCCTGCTGATGTTTGTGCTGCCCAGCGCGTTGGTGACCTCGCAGGAGACGGGCTCGAAGAAGAAGGTGTGGTCCACGATGGTTTCGTAGAAGTCACCGGATGCTTCCTTTATAACCTGGCCTTTTTTCGCCCACCTGTTGAAGGAGAAAGAGCACCGTCGTGGCGCTGGTTTTACGTCGCTTCCCATTTGCACGTGTGCGACGGCGGGGACTCGCCCGCCCAGCACGCAGCTGGTGGTGCCGAGGGGCTGCAGGCCACCGGGCGTCTGCTCCTGCCCGTGGCTTTAGGAGGGACGAGTATTTGTCCTTGGCATCGTCCGCCTCATCCCCACATCGTCCCCCAGGAGGCGGGGGCTCGAACCGCAGGTTTTGGAGGTGACACCAAAGCCGTGTGCGCGTACATCCCTACTGCAACCTTTCGAAAACAACCCACAAATTGCCATTTGCCGGGAAAGCCCGTTTCGCTGGAAACACGCCTCGTCCCTTAGGAATGCGGGGCACGGGTGGGCGACCCCGACCATAGGAGGGACGGGACATGGAGAACCACGGTGCCAGGAGAGCAGTCCCTTTCTGAACGCTTGCCAGCCAACACTGCTGCTCCTTCCACATCAAAACCGCTAAAAAACCTTTTCAGCTTCTCCCCACTTTTGCCCTCTTCTTATGTTTTTTGTTTTTTGTTTTTTTTCCCCAATCAAAGAGAACTTTATCCCTTTAAGGCAGCTGAAATAACGTTACCCTGAAAAGCCAAGCTGGCATTTGCAACGCTGCAACTTGCAAATTGTCTTCGAGAACAAGCTGTCAACTCAGCACTTGAATTAAGCCGCTGTTTGCCAAACAATGAGCAAATGTGACCTAATGGGGCACCATCTGGCAACCCGCCACTCCGGAGCGGGTGGGAAAGACGGGAGATGCTGTCAGGCGGCGCGAGAAACTCCCGCCGCTTTTTGGGGGAAGGGAAAGAAAGCGCAGGCAGCGAGCGACCTGGGGAAAAAAAATAATAATGAATAATAATAATAATAATCCTCCCCAAACAACTGACGGGTAAATCAGAGGGAAGAGGATTTCCCCGAGGAATCTCTGCCCCTGGTTTTTCGGGGCTGCCCTCCTCTGGTTGTGCTGGAGGGGTCGGGGGTGTTGGGGTTGGGGAAAGATGCAGGTGCTGGGAGCTGGGCTTGCCCCATCGGGCGCCGGAGGGACGAGCCACGGATGCCGCATCCCGCGCAGGGTGGGTGGGGTGGCTGGGGGGAATCGCAGAAGGATAGGGGTGGGAAGGGACCTCTGGAGGTCACCTAGCCCAAACCCCCGTCCCCTTCGAGGCGAACAGCGTCTGCTCGTGGTCCTCCCATGGGTCTCCTACTCTTGCCTCTACTGCTCTCCTCCGCTCGTCCCCACCGCTCTGCTACGAGTTCCCCTTGGACTAGGTGACCTCTAAAGGTCCCTTCCAACCCAACACGTTCTACGAATGCCAGACTCGTGCCGCCCCAAAGACGACCAGGGACAACCGGAGCTACGGCGAACTCACACAGAGGGTCTGCAGGCGCAAGACGGTGCCTCCGTGGGGCCGGAGCGAGAGCAAGACGCCCGTCCCCAGCAGGCTGGAAAACGCTCTGCCAGCGCTGCTGGAGCGAATTCCCCCGGCGCCTGCTAACGGGAACCTAATTGAATGAGGACAGCCGACCCGCAAGGCTTCACCCCCCCATCCGATGACACGGGCGTTTTGAAAGAGATGTATTAGCGGTACAGATGTGAGCTGACTCCTATGCGCTTATCTGCTCCCTCATTTCATTTATCTTCGCACCTCTAACGGACGCCGACTGGTCACTTCAGCTTCCCCCCCCCTCCCTTCCTCCCCGGACTCCCCCTTCAATAATTAATCAGGAGACGCCGCTTGTGTTTCCAGGGCTGCGCTTGGCGTGTTAATGAGGGTGGTTCCCCGTACGGAACTAAAAGCACAAGCGACACCGTCCAGGCGCTGTCCTAAGGTTCGAACGGTCCGGTGATGCTTCCGTGCTGCCTTTCTCCTTCCAGAGGGAACTCCAACCCAAGGCAAGGGGCTGGCAAGAGGTCGGCCGGCACGGCTGATCTCAGCGTCACGCTTCCCTGCCTCCTGACGGCATCTGCCTTGCCCTGCCGCCTGCCTGCCTGCCTGCCTGCCTGCCTGCCGCGGGAACGGCGCCGCCCACGGCGGAGAGCATCCGCCAGCGCTGCGGCAGCAGCTTGTCCCTCGGGGACGTTCCTCCTCCCCAGGCTGTGGCAGGAGAGAGCCGGGGGGATCTGCCAGAGCCCCGATATCTCGCCCCCGAAGCCTTGCACGGGCTGTGGGGTGGAGGAGACACGTCCCCGTTGCCTCCTGTTTGGTCAAAAAGGCCTGAAGCTGCATCTCAGCAACTTCCCATGGAAGAAAGCGAGGAAGGCAGGCAGGCAGAAAGTTAGAGGGAAAGGGAAACTTCAGCTGGTGAACACGGAAATAAACTGGGCTTCTTGTCAGGAATAATTCTGCTCCGCTAAGCTCCTTTTACACCGTTGTCCCCGTCGAGGCTCCCAGCCACGAGCAGATTTCCACCCTCTGAAGGAGGCACCTCTTCTGCTTCTCAGGTGCTCAAGGGAGGCACCGGCTACACGGAGCCGTTTCCTTGGAGCAGTCAACGGGACGGCACCAAACCCGGGGCGGGGGGGAATCCAGGCCGCTTCTCTTCGTGCCTGGCACGCGCCCGGTTATTTTGCACAAACCCGCCCTTCCCTGCTCGCCGAAGGTCAAGGAGGAGGTTGGAAGGTGAGGATAAAAGCGACTTGTGAGCTCCCCGGGTCACGTCCTCGCAGGCTGCCTGCAGAGCCTCCTCCCAGCGGAGACAGGGAAACCAGACCGAGAAGTGGCCGGAGGCGGGTTGGAGCTGGGCCGAGATCCTCCGGGACGTTGTAAAAGAAAGCAAAACGCAAGGGAAGGTTTCCAAGGGTCGCTTGACTTTGCAGCGGCTTGGGAAAACACAGGCCAACGACAACCGTATTTACGTATTTACGACAACGGCTTTACGTATTTGTTCGAAACCCGTCGCTCCCGCAAAACTGGATTTCCCGAGCGCGGAGATGTGTCACAAACAGCGATTTTTTCGTGCTTCAGCAGAGATCAAGGTTCTCGCTCCGCTTTTCCAAGGCTTAACACCGCTAAATCAATGCGGCTGAACAAGCAGGATGGATCTTTTGTAATGTCAAATTGGTTTTTAATAACGACAGCTGAGAACCCTCTTGTAAAGCTTCCCGGGATGTGCTCGTGGACGGCCGGAAGGCAAGTTACGCGTGGTTTTAACAAGCCCATAAGGTGCCTTAGCCACCTGTTAACCTTCCGGTAATTATTTATAACTAGAATCTGAATATAACGGAGCCCGGAAGATGCGGAGGATGCTCCAGCCGCCCCGTCCACCGCCTCTGCCGCTTCGGCTCTTCCCGCTTTCTTCCCGATGTCTCACCAGCCTCGCTCCATCCCGCCTGGCTCCCAGCCAGCGCTCCATGTGCCACCCCCCCGCCCCCCCGCCCTCGAGAGCAGGGGCTTCTTTCCTTTATATTGTTACCTTGAAGGTATTTATCGATTGCAGACGTGTCGCCCAGGGTCTTTTCCAGACCATATAAATTTACGTCCTTGTAGTCTCTTCTCGTCTGGCTTGGCCGCTAACTCACCCGCCATTTTTCGCGGCTCGTTTTCTCCCTGCGCCAACCCCCGCCGCAGGGGCTGTGGGGCCGGGGAGGGGGGGCACAGCATCCTTGTGTCCTCCCCCTGCCCCGTGCCGCTATTGCCCCAGGAGAGGGTCTGCCCTTGGGGATCCTGCCCAAAGCACCCATTCTCCTGACTTTTTTCTTGGGCTTTCCACGCCGCGGGGAGGGACTCGAAGGTTGGCGCAGCCGAGGGGACGCCGTGGGACCCATCCCAGTCTCCCCCGCCCTTCTCGGGATGCGCTTCTGCATCCTCATGGGCAGCATCACCGCGAGATGCCTTCGCTGCCTGCTCTCTACCGCCGACACGAGCCTTTTGAGGGCCCAGCGCCAAATTCACCACTTGTCCCCGATATCTCACGTCCGGGGGCCAAGGCAGAGCTATCCTGCTATCCGCTGCTCTCCCTCCTCCCCTCGGCCTTTGCACATTTTCTCCTCTTCTTTTCTCTTCATCAAGCACCACCTCAGCCTTCTTCCCCAGCTGAGCGTTTCTTCCCCTCCGGGCTGAGTTTCATTTTGTTATTTCCTTTCCCATATTTCTAACCTGCGCTTGTTTTTCTCCGGCCTCCCTGGAGGCAGTGCCCAGTGCCTCCCAATTCAGTATCTTCTGGAAATCCAATCAGCCCGGGTGATGGAGGAAAAAAAACCCAAATTTCAGCCGGGAAACAGATATTTCGATCCAAGCTTCAAAGGGATTATTACGGACAGCAATGAAAAAACAGTGATTAAAGAATAATAAAAAAAACCCCCCACAGCTGTACTGGGTCCTTTTAACACTTAAAGATAAGAGGGAGGGGGGACTTTTCTAAGGAGACGTTCTCCAAGGAAAGAGCATTTTTCGGACTCCATCGATCGCTTCCCAGCTAAGAGTGCACACAAACAAATAAGAAAGGACAGTTTGGGATATATTAGGTCACAAGCAACGCTGGGGCTCTGTTTTGGTTTTCACACGTCCGTGTTTCTCCAAGTGACCCGCTCCGGTTTCCGAAGGAAGCCTGCCAAAAGCCAGGACGAAGCACCCAAACTTCCTCCCAGGGTCTCGGTGGAAGATGCTCAACCGAGTCGTCCTCTTCCCTAAGGGGTTTTTACCCAGCAGCTCCGTCACTTATCCCCAGGGAGGCTGTTTCTGGCTGGCTTTCCAGGCTCCCGGAGCCCAGGAAGAGCTAACCGCGCTCCCAACAAGAGCGTGACGTGCCCTGTAGAGCGTCGGTCCAGAGAGGAGCATCGCCAGCGAGCGCTTATCCGCCTGAGCTCGCCGTAACGAATAAATTCCTCTGTCTGCGGTACAAGGACTCGCGATTCTTCCAACGAACGGCGTGCGGATTTACTTTACAGGGAAGGCCGCGGCTGTCTCCAGCATCTCCAGAACAACGGCACAGGGAGGCCGGGGCTCTCCCAACTCTTACCGTGCCCCATCAAGCGCTACTTAAATCCACACTGCGGGCTCCGAGGGAGGTGTTTTCCAGTTGCCAGCAGCCGGCGCGCTCCTTGAACCAGCCCTCCCGGCAGATCGGCTGCTCCGATGGCGTATAACCCGGGGAAGTGGAGTGTGTCGTAATTTTTAATTAACAATGCAAAATAAAGCAGTTGCTTGCCATATAAATTGTGTTTACTAAGACTGACTTAAAATAGATAAATATTTTCTTGGACGCATTTTAATTGCTCAATAAAAGTACCAAGAACACCCACAAATACCTTAAACAAATGCACGGCTCACGGAATGAATTAATTAACATTTCATTCCTGGGAATGGCTATTAATTGCTACAAATTGCTCGGAGAATGGGTTTTGTTGCTTTATTGCCAGCAGCGCCTTCAATTCCTAGTGCCGTTGACGTGGCGGTCCGGCTCCCGTCCTCGGAGGAGAGCCGTCCCCGGGCGGGATGGCTGCCAGCGGGATGCTGCGAGCACCGCCCCCCCTACCTGCGTGCCGGTGGGGGGGCACCCCCACAGTCCTGGCGTTCCCCCGTGGGGAGGAGCTGATGGAGAAGGATGGCATTTCACGGACCATGTGCTGGCATCCCTCGGAGGTCCGAGACGGGCCAGGACGGCACCTTTGCAGAGCGCCTCCCACGAGTGACAAGTCTTGTGAGAAATGATTGAGCGAGGAACGCAGCCCCAGCGGTGTCGCGCTACGCCCCCCCCAGCACGGCCCCGCCGTGATGCATCGCGCAAATTATTTCTTTATTAAGACTAAATTTCCATAACGGTGATCTATGGGGTTATTCCTCTTCTCCTGCCTGCTCCCTCCCTAATGAAGACATGTGGGCCCTGTGCGGTTCCTCAGCCGCGTGTCTGCCGTCCTCCCTCCGTGCCGATGCAGCGGGTTCATTTATCAGCCGGCGCAGGCGATAGGTAATCTCTCCGCCATCTAAATTACAAGGCTGGGTCTTCCAGCTTGGGTTTTAATCAAGTTCAGGACGGCAAAGCCTTGAGCGAAGCGCCGAGCATCCTTGCCAACGGCTGGCCAGTCCTCCAGCGGGTTAGGGGAGCCAAAGTGATGGTACCCACCATGACTGCGCTGATGGGACAGGCCACCAGTGGTTACCTCCCCGCGCAGGAGATGGGATGCTCAAGGAAAGGCTTCCAAGCCTCCAGCCCCTGTCCTGATGAGCCTCCATCCATGCACGGCTGCCACAACAACGGTCTCTTCCCAAACCTGTCCCCGACGTGGGCATCGGCTCTACCACGAAGTAAACCCCAGGTCCTACTGGTGGAGACGCTGCACCTCGGGGCGGAGGTGCCAGCCTTGCTAATCTCCCTCCCGCCTGGTTTTTTTTTTGGTTTTTTTCCTTTGTTCCCATGTGGCTTTTTCTTCCGAAACAAATAAACAGCAAGAAAGATTGCAACCTTTTCCGGAATTTCAAGAATTCAGACGTGAATCCCAGACGAGGACACGTTCGGTGTCTGATTGCGCTCCCTGCGTCGCACCAGTTGCTGCTACTGGGGCCTGATTGTTTTTCAACACTCTGGGGTTTTGACGATAATAATAACACCTCGCTGTGCAGGAGAAACCTCTGGCTTGATTTCCTACCTAATCTCAGCTTCGGCGTTCCCCCCCCTGCCAAGCCGGGAGGCCAGCGATGAGCCTGATTGCTCATCAAACTGCCGTCTTTAAGGGAAGCGCACGGTTTTTGCATCTCCTCCTCGCCATCAGCAGGTCCCGAGAGTGGGAAAAATCACTGAGGGGTTTACTTAGAGCTCCCCAAACCATGCCTGAAGATGTACAGCTTTCCGGAGAGCGTTGGGATACCGCAGCAGAGATGGGCAGGACCACCCCAGGGCCTGGAGAAACCAGGGGGGGTGTTTCTCTCTCCCAGGTGGCACAATTAAAGCCGTGTCACCTGGCACAGCCTGTACAAGTCGTCATTCGTTTTGGTGAGAAAACAATCAAAATAGCCTTTCCCGTAGCACAGTGATCAGAACAAATTGGCCGCAGAAGCGGAGGGGAAGAAGTAAACAAAGCTGTTAACTTGTCAATGACTTGACTGATCAACCGTTGTAAATAGTTAAAGCCGGGCTGACGAGCCGCGCAGATAATCAAGGGCCTAACGGTAAGCACCGCAGCCCCAGGACCGGGCGCGAGCGGAGTTTGCAGCTGGAGCGGCAGAAGATCCAGCCGGGAGCGTGCCCCGTGGACCTCTGCTCGCGCCAGAGGTGCGAGGTGGCCATGGACCCCACGGGTGGCTTGGCCGGGGGACGGCGAGAAATAATACCTGCCTGGTGCACGTGCATCCCACGCTGGATCACGTACATCCCACACTGGACCATGTGCATCCCACGCTGGATCATGTACATCCCACGCCGGACCACATGCATCCCACGCTGGACCACGTGCATCCCACACTGGATGACGTACATCCTATGCTGGACCACGTACATCCCATGCTGGACCACGTGCATCCCACGCTGGACCACGTGCATCCCACGCTGGATCACGTGCATCCAACACTGGACCATGTGCATCCCACACTGGACTCCGTGCATCCCACGCTGGATCACGTACATCCCACACTGGACCATGTGCATCCCACGCTGGATCATGTACATCCCACGCCGGACCACGTGCATCCCACGCTGGACCACGTGCATCCCACGCTGGATCACGTGCATCCAACACTGGACCATGTGCATCCCACGCTGGACTCCGTGCATCCCACGCTGGATCACGTGCATCCAACACTGGACCATGTGCATCCCACGCCGGATCACGTGTGTCCCACGCCGGACCACACGCATCCCACGCTGGACCACGTGCATCCCACACTGGATGACGTGCATCCCATGCCGGACCACTTGCATCCCACCCGGATCATGTGCATCCCACGCTGGATTATGTGCATCCCACGCTGGACCACGTGCATCCCACGCCAGACCACGTACATCCCATGCTGGATCACGTGCATCCCACACTGGATGACGTGCATCCCACGCCGGACCACTTGCATCCCACGCTGGATCATGTGCATCCCACGCTGGATGATGTGCATCCCATGCTGGACCACATGCATCCCACGGTGGACCACGTGCATCCCACGCTGGACCGCGTACATCCCATGCCGGACCACGTACATCCCACGTTGGACCACGTGCATCCCACGCCGGATCACGTGTGTCCCACGCTGGATCACGTACGTCCCACGCTGGACCACGTACATCCCACGCTGGACCACGTGCATCCCATGCCGGACCACATGCCTGAGTCGCTGACATTCCCAGCGCTGCGGCACAGTCCGTACGGGATTACAGCAACTGGCTTTTCCAGCAGGGAGCTGTTGGCCCCCATTGTGCCCCCACCCACCCTGGCTCCTTTCCCGGCACAAGGGGCTGGGAGGGAAGCTCATCCCCTCTGGAAGGAGACCGGAGGTGCGCCGGCGGAAAAGCTATTAATTACTATTTCAAAAGAAAAGCACAAAACTTCACCGGCCGGGTGATTCCTCCTGCAAATCGGGCTGTTTTCTCGACAGATCAAACCAAAATGCAGCCGCTTTCGATCTGGCGCTCTTTTAATCCCGCTGTTTAAAATCCGTCCCGTCCCCCCGCTTCCTCCATGTTAAATTCCTGATTTTTCTAGGAGCAGGGAAAGTTTAAAACCATTCCGAGGGGGGTGAAGAAGCGGGCTCTGACAGCCGGCTGCCAAAAGTGCTTATCCTGGGCCAATGCTGGGGCTGTGGGTCACCCCCTCGTCCTGGATGAGCTTAGAGGTGTCACCTCTCCCGGGGGGGGGGGGGGGGGATTTTACCCCTTCGGCAGCGACGCTGCGTTTCGTTTTTCTCCTGCCTACACCGTCTCGACTTACCCCGCCGCGCAACAGACACGGCTGATAGCGGGACTATTATTTCTCGCGCGGGGCCGGGTAATCCAATTTCATCGCGCGGTTTGTGTCCCCTCAAGCCGTTTTGAGACGGGATTAGTCCCTTCCGGGGTCTTCCCACCCCGCTCCACCCCCGTAGCCGAATTTCTGTAGGCAGATTTACGGCTGCTGGTGTGTCGAAGCGCTAATTCGCCGCCGCCGCGCTTATCCTCCCGCTTAGCGCAAAGTCAATCTGTGCCGGGAAACTGTTCAAACCCGCCTTGCCCTCGACTACGGCTCGTATTTTCCACCTAAAAAACACCATCACCCCCGCTTGCGGCCTTTACGCCTTTACACCTCACCGTGCAATTCTTTTGGGGGTTGTGGGAAAAAAAAGCCAACAAAACCAAACAGTGTGGGCTGAGACGGCGGCGTGTTGCGGATCACTTGAGGCTAATGAATGCCTCCTGCCCTCCCGTGCACGGGATTCACGCAAGGCCAGAGAGCCGTCGGGTGGCCAGGGCTCTTCAAAGGGTTTTGCTCGCTCTTGGCTGACTCCTAAAGCCCCTCTGAGGTTTTGATCTGGGCTCCATTTCGGGCCGTTTGAAGGGCTTTGTGGTTTGATCTCCGCCACGCGGGAAGGCTTCAGCACGCACCGGGGTTGTCCTCTTGCTGGCACGGAGAGAGAAGACAGACCTCGGGACAGGTTTATGTTAACTCTTCAAGGAGGGTGACCAACCTTGCTTTGGCCGCGGTGCCCAACAGCTTGAGCCACATCCCTCCGACTTCCCAGCCCCAGCTCCGAGCAACCTCAGCGAGTCCCCCTAAAGCCCTTCCTCCCCCATGACAAGCTGCTGTTGCCATCCCGTCGTTGAGGCTGGCGTTTCAGGCTCTATCTGTCTGAATTTTTGGCACGTCCTCGGGTTGGTGGGAGGCACAGCCCCTTCGTTGGCAGGTTCCTTGGCCGGTCCTGCCAGACGAGTTAATTATTCAGGGCCGAACTGCGTCTAGATCAAACGATTCACGTTAGGATTATCAACACAGGCAACTGTGCTCAGAGGCGCGCACCCCAGGTGAAGACGGGTTGAGTCCTAATTACGTGGGAATCTTCTCGCGGAAGATGCCAAGGGCAGCAATTTCTGTGTAATCCAACAAGGGCTCCCACTGCCTGAACCGCGAGTAACTCGGGGATCTGGCAATTCATAAGGAGGAATAATAAATGATATATCCAGAACCGCATTCCCGTTGTGCTAATGCAAACAGATGGGCAACATACGGGTGGAGAAGTAGAATAAAGTTGTGAGTTCACCAAAAGTTCATCTTTTCACTGTGAAATCCATCCCTCCATCCATCGCTCCATCCATCCCTCCATCCACCCACCCACCCATCCATCCCTCCATCCATCCATCCCTCCCTCCCTCCCTCCCCAAACTTATGCTCAAGTCACTATTCTTGGCCGAGCCTCTTGAATCCCTTTAGACCATCCTGGTCTCAACACCGCTCTTCTCAGCCATGTCACGAGAAAAACCAAACGTGGCTGCCTACTGGTACGGCAGACTGACCCCTGAGAGCTACGCAATTATCTATCGACTTCCGTAGAAAACAGTGAGAAACAGCATTTTTTTTAAAAAAAAAACCAAACAACTTTCCAGAAGTAAAATCCAGTAAGTCCTTAATTACACACTTCAATAGCAAAGCAGAGCTGAGCAATGAGCATTGCTTGACGCTTTACAGACAAATGGCCTCCTAATCCAGAGCCAACAGCTCGTCTTCTTCCTTTGCTTTAGTATTTGCCAACAGCTTCCAGAGAGAGTTTCCACAGGAGCAGAAACCCAGGGATAACTTCCAAGACCTGAAGTTAACAGAGTCAGTCCATGATCTCACCCAGTGGGTGAGACCAGAAGCTACCAAAGTCATCCAGGTTTGCGGAGGAAAGGCTCTCCTGCTAGAAACCGCCCCAGCTCAGCTCCTGCCAGCTTTTTCCTCCATTTTCCCGAGATTTGCTCTTTCCCGACGACCCTGCCCCGACTTCCCGGCCGAGGAAGCCTGTGCGACGTTTGCCCGAGCTCAGCGGCGGATCCACACGCCAACAGCCTGCGTACGGCAGGACGAGCCCCCCGACTGCCAGTGCCCCAGACCAGGCATGCGTGCCGGGGAAATTACCGGGACACGTGTTCCCGGGGGGGCCGAGCAGGACCCCATGGGGCTTATTTTGGGATGCTGGCGTCCACTGGGTTTTCTGATACTCACGCCGTCCATGTTGGCCTGCATTTTGTACCTATCCCGACAGCTCTTTTAAGCAGAGGCATTTCCAAGGATGCCGCTGGGGGAATTAGTCAAATGAACGACGACCGATACCGACTGCAACCATCAAGTCACCACCAGTTTAGTGGTGCAGAGACGGTGACAGTGGATGCTAACAGCTTCGTCCCCCACTTAACCCCCCCTCTAACCCCTCAAAACTGCACTAAAGGAGCGAAGAGGGAACGAAGAAGCGAAATCCTTTAGCAAAGCACCTGCAGGGCTGAGGTGGGTGCAACCCCTGTCTCCATCCCGGCTCCTTCTTGCACACCCCCACCTCATCATTCACATCTTGCTTGTCCCTGGCCACGTTCCCCACCTCTGGCATGAAAGCAGAAAAAAACCTCAAACAGAGCTGAAGGCCTCTTAAATCAACGTCTTTCCCAGCTCAGAAGCTCTAAGAGGATTCATTATTTATATCGCAGAAACACAAAAGCTTAGCATATTTTAAGCTGTCTGAAATGACTTCAAGGCAACTCTTCCTCTCCCTTCTTTTTTTTTTAACTGAACACATTGAGATGTCTCCGAATCGAGCGGCAGGAGGAAAACTCTCTCTTTTTCTTTCAAAAGAGAAAATAAAATGGAGGGATGGAGGGAGAGAAAGGAAAAAACCCCGTGATCCGGCTTGAGATCACCAAGGAACACCCATCAGGGGATGTTCCCTGTGAGATGCTGGCATAACCCTTAGATAGATTCCTTCTTGACATCCCACGGAGGTTATGGCAGCAGAGAGGTGAAGGAGGTATCTCTGCTACTTCTCAAGTACAAGCACATGCAGCCGTATCTTTCAGAGCCAGCAGGAGAGGAGGTGCCGAGTGTCTTTTTTTTTCCTCCTTCTCCCCCTTTTTTACATTTTCAATTTAGTCACAGCATCCCTAATTTCCTTAGATCTGAAGCCACCTCGTGAGACTGGAAGGGAACGATATAGAAGAAAGATGAGGGGGGGAAAAAACGCTCGTAATCTTGTAAAAGTCAGTTTTGAAAAATCAATTTTCTTGTGTGACAAGATTTGCTTAAGGCTTTTCGTTCTGTGAAATCAGCCCATCATCCTGCGGGAACGCATGAAGGAAGTGGCAAGCGTGGTTTGGAATAACTCAGATTAAAGACTGCTAAATTAGGCTTGAGAAGCCGCCACCTCTCCTTGCAAAGGGAGAGGAGATCTGGCTGGAGGAGCCCACGACGCTCCCTTCCCAGTCACCTTCCCAGTCTCCGTGAGCCTGTCTTGAAGGAGAGGTGACCAACGAGTCTGGGAAAACACAACCCTCAGAGCTCCCTGAACCCTACGGATGTTTGAAAGAAGCGTTAGAGCTTTGCTTGGTAGCAAACTGCTAACGCCCAGAGATTTGGGGTGCGAAGTTTGCTGGAAATGAGAGGCTTTGGAGATGGGTCCACTCCAACGTTGGGAAATGCAGTGCACGAGGGCAAAGCCTTGAAGACTGTTAATGTCTTGTGAGGCGGCCAACTCCTGCCCAACGGGACGCTGGTGCTCTTGGCCAGGATGGGGACGGCCACAACCACGGTGTACCCCATGTTTCAGTGAGGCCTCCTGAAGCACGCCAGCAAAACCCTCCGGCATTCCCCTCCACTGGAGCCAGCCCTCTGGCATCCCCCTCCATCCCAACCTCCATCAGAGCCAACGCTCCACCATCCCCTTCCATCGGAGCCAACTCTCCACCATCCCCCTCCATCCCAACCTCCATCGGAGCCAACGCTCCACCATCCCCTTCCATCGGAGCCAACTCTCCACCATCCCCCTCCATCCCAACCTCCATCGGAGCCAACTCTCCACCATCCCCCTCCATCCCAACCTCCATCGGAGCCAACGCTCCGCCATCCCCCTCCATCCCAACCTCCATCGGAGCCAACTCTCCACCATCCCCCTCCATCGGAGCCAACTCTCTGCCATCCTCCTCCATCCCAACTTCCATCGGAGCCAACTCTCCGCCATCCCCCTCCATCGGAGCCAATCCTCTGGCATCCCCCTCCATCCCAGCCTCCATCGGAGCCAACCCTCCGCCATCGCACTCCGTTGGAGAGGCTCCATCCACCACAGCAGTCTGGGCTGGCTGCTTCATCACTCATTTAATTTGGTACCTTTAATCATTTCTACATCAGGGAGCGGTGCTCAAGACTACAAAGCGCTTTCCTTCCCCCCCCAACCCCCCTTTTTCCTTTTTTCCCTTTCCAGCCATCAGACTCTCTCTCCTCTACGTTCTCTCCTAATTAGTTCGAGCTGCTTCCGAACATCTCCCACCCGCTTGTTCCCATTACCCTGACAAGCCGGGGAACGGGAAGACAAATCTCCTTGTCCTCACACCTCCCCGAGCGAAGGGAGGCTCTTCCAACCTCATCTCCCCGGTGCCACCTGGAGCCGAGTGCCTCGGCAGAGCGCCCCCGGCAGCCCAGCTTCGCTTCCCAGCTGCAGGGATAGTTGTGCCTTTCCTTTTACTTCTTTTTTTTTATTATTATTTTTTTAAAGCCTGTCTTTCCCCCTCCGCCTGCCACCCAGCCACGCTCCGCTCCCTGTCAGAGGGAGCTGGCAGATGGGGCTGATGCATCATGAAGGAGATCTGAAGAATTCATTTTCCCGTTATTTTTTTCTTTCCCCGGCTTTCATTTTCACTTCAGAGCAAAGGTCCAGTTGTCTGCGAGGAAGCTACAAAGACAAACCCGGGCAGGAAAACAGAGATAGTCAGGAAAAATGTTACAGTGCCGATAACTTGAGACCTCTGTGTGCTTTGCATTCATTTCAACTCCCGCTTTAGCCGCATTTTGCTATGTCTATAAATTAGATTTATTCCATTGCTGCTGTGAAATGCCTGCGGGCCCCTTCGCTGCTCCGGCTTCTCTTGCCTCCCTCGCCGGGTTTGGCTGCGGGAGGCAGCGGGAGAGGTGAGAGCCCTGCCGAGGGACAGCATATGGACTCGCAGCGTCCTGCCGCCGGACAGACGGCAGCCTCGGCCGTCGGAGGAGGAGGGAGCAGATGGGAGCGGAGGGGAGGAAGGCAGCAAAACCAAGGAGAGCCTGCACGTTGGCGTAAATCAGCGCTTTCCCCGAGCTGGACTGAAGGAGGGAGCTGGTTCGGGGGGAGATGGTCCTAAGCGTGCCAAGAAATGGCTGCAAAACCAGAGTGACTGTTCCACCTAAAGATGCCGAGATGCCTCTTGCCTTGGACCAGACGTCTGGTGAGCTGCGCCCCACATCATCTCTCTGCAGCCTCCCGCTCACCGGGGACCCCCGAGGCTCAGCAGGACCGTGCGGGGCTGCCCCAAGTCCCCTGGCAGTCCCCGGCGGAGATACCCGGATATTTTCCGAGCCTGATGGACACGGGGGAGCGTGCCCACGCGCCCACGGACTTCACACCTCCTTTGCGGTCACTGGCTGCTCTGCAGCGTGTTTCCAACCCTTGACGGTCCCTTTTAAATATTAACAGAGATGTGATTGTCGTTTAATAAGAGCTTAGTATCGCAGATCCCCCTTTCCTCGGCAGAGTCTGCCGGGGAGACAGAGAGATGTGCCCATCAGGTAGCGGTCTCAGTCACCAGCAGCTCTGGGGGATGCAGGGTACGAGCTGGGGGTGTTCACTTTTATTCTGGGCCCTGAATGGGCAGAAGAAAATAAGCAACGCAGCAGACACACCAACTCCCAGGAGGCATTTTTCAAAGCCGTCTGAATTCCATATTGAAGTATATCCAGGTCTTAGAGTGAGGGAAAACGGCCACTGCTGCGGCTTGGCCGCAGGCAGCGCCAGGCGTGCCCCTGAGATGGGTCATTTGCCACTTCTCCATCAAAAGTGGCCGATGAAATGCATCGCCCTGAATGTCTGCATCAGCTTCCCGTCACCCAATAATTCCGTCTGGCCTTTACAGCCTTCGGATCTGTGAACATATTCTGCAGCAGCTGAAGGGAAGAGGCAGGGACAACTTCGGTGTCACGGAAGAGCACTGAAGTCCAAATACGCCTTCCCCTGGCCTTTCCCCCAGGAACAGGGACGTTGCGCACATCCAGAAGCCCAGCTGACCAAGTGAAGGAGCTATGGAGAGCCAGCTGGAAGACCGAGATCTGCTCCCAGTGCCTGGGGTGATTTATCCTTCTGTTCAATGGTACCGGCAGCAGGAAACCATTCCCAAGACTCTTCCTTCCCTACGACCTGAATTCCTCGGCTCTACAGATGAGGCATGAGCCTTCGTCATGACCAGATGAAATAGGATGCATCCATCTATCAGCCCAGCTCTCCTCACTGCCTGGACACGGGGGCTGACTCCCTTCACTTGGAATCCTGCTTCCGACGCATCCCTGGGGGCAGCCCTCTGGCATGAGGGACCCCATCCGAACGGGTCTGATCCCCCGAGGAGCGAGCGTGAGGAATTTGGGATGGGGAACCCTGGGTACCGCGCGCGAACCAGTGACTTGCTGACCTTCAATCTGGGCTTCCTCCTCAGCTATAACCACATGCCCGGGGCAGGGGCTCTCTCTTCTCTCTTGCCCTGGGGCTTTGTTTTGGAGAGTTTGGGTCTAGGTGTTGAGCCCACGACTGACTGACTGATGGATGAGCTTCTAGCAACCACTCGGTCCAGCCAACGGTCCCCACGTTCCCTGGGGCAGTAAAGGCGCAACGATTCACCCAAGCTAAGCAAGGGCTGGCCATCTGCTCATTCCTTCCTCCATTCCCCGTCCCTTTGATAAGGTTCTCCCCGTTTTGTAATGCTCTTGGCTTTGCTTCTCTTCCACCCGGTGTCAGCCAGCAGCACGCGCTCGTATCGACCGGCTCTTTGCCACGTAGCAAAGCAAAGCCACGAGGGAGGTGGTTCAAGCGTCCGAGCAAACTCTCAAGACGCGGCGGCGCCGTTTCCAGCAGGACGCGGGGCACGCGCTCTCGGAGAACTCGACTCCTCCGTGGCAGCCTGAAGCGTCTCATGAATAAGTCTGGTAAGATGCCAGCAGGTCCTGGAACTGTGCAGACGAGACCCAAGCTAACAAAAAAAAAAAAAGCAGCAACGCTCTGGGTTCAGGGTTTGAACTTCTCCCCTGGGTTTGTCAAAACAAAATGTGGGAGTGGGTCTCCATGGAATAAACGCCTCTGAGACGGCACGGTGTAAGACAGGCAGGCCAAAGCACAGCTGATGTGTATTGTTATTGTCTCCTCCTCTTCTCACAGCTCCTGGAGATCAGGTGCAATTTTTCCGTATCTCCCTGAACCCCAACAAACCCGCCACTTTCTCCCCCAAGACCGGCAGCCAAAACGCTCACAGGCCTGTACTTGGCCACGACGTACGGTTCTCGGAGACAGCAGATCTACCAAAGGCACTTGGGGCCTTCATCCACACGTCTGCCTGAGGCTGGGTGGGAAATGCCCACCCCGCATCCCAACCAGAGCCAGGACCCCGCGGAGCAGGCTGGAGGAACGGGCCCAGCACTGGATCTCTTCCCTGTTGTTGCCCCTTTGCAACAGCAGCAAGTCACATCTTTTTGTCTGCCCTTGCGCAATGGCGGAGGGAGGTGAGGACATCGTCTCCCATCAGATGCATTCGAGCCCCGCTGCCTTTAAAGAAAACATCTTTAAGAAGCCGTTGAGTTTGGATTAATATTTGATGAGCAACCGCGTGCTGTTGGTTCGAAGATAAAACAGTGTTTACCAAACAAGAAGGTCTTTTCTACAGACCGGAGCCCACCGAGCGAACAAACAAACAACGTTCCTGCCGCAAGCCAAGCCACGCGGCGATGACGGCGGGGCTGAGGACAGAGGGACACCGTGGGCTGGCTCCGAGCTCCGGCACGGCCCGACCGAGCACCCTGCGCTCTGGGAAGATGGTGTGGCTCAAGCCCTGACCCGCAGCTACGGTTCACCAAGCTGGTTGATGCTTGGTGGTTCACCAATATTTGGGAAGGCTTCAGCCCAACAAGGGCAGGTGGAGCTTGCTTGGACCGCGCGTAATTCAATCCCCCGCTTCTGATTTGGGATGGGGAAGAAGCGGTGTAGCACCACCCCCTGGGGGGCTCTTAAATAAATGCCTCCCAGCTCCTCCGGGGACTCATCAGCTGCATCTTCTGCCACGGCCCACGCAATTACGGAGAGCCGCGCGCGTCCTTCACGGCCACGCCAGAGCCAGCCGCCTTGCAGCAGCTGGGGAGGGGTAGCTCTCTCTTTCCCTCGACGACTGTCTGTCCCTCCGTCTGTCCCACCCCTTGTTTTGGAAGCGCAATGGTCCCTAGAAACGCAGCTGATGCTGGGGGGTGGCTCGGAACGTCCCACCTGCCCCCGTTGACTACAAAGACAACGCCATTTGCCAAGGTCTCCGCTGGCCTTGGGGGCGAGAGCGCCGTATCGACGGGCGAGAGCGAGGTGTGTATTACTGCCCGGCCTGCACCGGCTCCCCATCGCTCGGCGAAAATAATCCTCATCGGAGGAGCCCAACAGGCTGAGGGACGCCGCCTCTTGCAATATTCAACTTTCCCATCTTCTTCTGCCACTTTAAAGATTCTCTTTCTTACCGCGCGCGATAAATAATAACAGCAAAAAAACACCCCACAGACACACAACAGACATCAAAAGCCCCGGGAAGATTGGCAAATAGAGAGATCTGAAGCGAGCAAAGAGGAGGCCTGGTTGTGAGTCGGTTCACGTAGCCCCGACTTCTGTTGCTTTCCATTAATTTTACCCGCCATCACAGGTGGCAGAACAACGGCGACAGCTAATTACTCTCTCTCGCTTTCCCTTTCTCGCCCGTTCGCTTGCAGCAAAAGAAAAGGCAGTAAATTCCCAAATGCCCCCCCCCCCCGCCCCGCCCCAGCTTTGTCCACCGAGAGGCGGAGGCGGGTGGGAAGCGGGTTATCAGGGGAAGACGAGGTGGTGCGGTTTGCCCCCGCAGACTTATTGCTGCCGCTGCTCCTCCAGCCCGGCACCGCGGCTACGCCACGCTCTGCCTGCAAACCAACCGGCAGAGGCAGGCAGCGGCGCCAGGCGAGGGGAGAGGAAGGGGCAGCTTTCCCCCTCCCCACCGCCGGGCCACCAGGGAGCTTCTTTGGGCTTCCAGCCCCGCGTCCACGGTGGGGACGCATCCACGGAGGTGCTGCCCAGCAGCCCGCGTCCCCTTGAGCCTTCTACCGAGCAGAAGACGCCGCGGCGGCGGCAGCAAGGAGCTGTGGAGCAGCGTTTCGGAGGGCTGAGCTGCTCTTTAGCCGCAGAGGGAACACGATCCCAGGTGGAGGTGGCATAAATCCAAGGCCAGGTGGGGTGTAGGAGCCTACAGAGGCCATAGGACGTGTCCGTGCCAAGATGGCTCGATACGGCGAGGGGGAAAACGTGCAAACGAGCAAAAACTCCGCCGCCAGGATTAATTCATCCCGACGCCAAAACCACCCGGCTCACGCCTCACTGCGACACCTCGCCAGCCCTCTGCCCGGCTGCCCCCCCCTCCCCCCCCAGCTCCGCCACCTTGCTTTTGGTGACACCGGCCTGTCCCGCGCCCAAAAGCGAGTGACAGCCCAGGTGACATCGTGGGCAAACAAACAAAAAACCCCTGGGGAAAAAAGATGCTCCTTGTCAAGGAATCGTTGCTGCCAGTGAGGAAGGAGGGGTGGGATTTCAGCCCCAGCTTCGGCTGCCGGGTGTCCTCAGCTAAGAAAAGGAGCAGAGGAACCGTGTCCCCAGCAAAGGACCCCCCCCAGCCCCAGCCCTACCTGCCCCCCAACAGCCTGAGACACCCGCGAATTTTAAGGCAGAGGGGTTCTGGCTTTTTTCTCTTGTTAGAAAAATGCCACCGAGGCCGAACGTTTTGCGGAAACCCGTCAATTTTGACAAAATGTCATTAAATCCCTCCCGCCCCCGCAGAAGAGAAGATGCGGCGCAGGCTGTAACTTTCCGCTCGGGCTCCGGGAGCAGATCGCTCCAAGGTCTCCTTTCTAACCAGGTTTTCCTTGCGTTAAAACCCACGCGTGTGTGATGTATTATATAGGAGAGCAGGAAGAAAAACTCTCAAGGAAAAAGCAGCCGCCTTGATTTCATCAAAGCTACGTTCTCTCGGGGTGTGTGGGGGGGGCTTGGGCGGGGGCAGAAGGAGATTTTCATCTCTGGGGAAATTTGGTTGAAATTTTCCTTCTTATCGCCCTAACGAAAAGCCTTAAAAACCCCAGGATCGGTTTAGCGGCTTATGGCTAACGAGAAGCACGGCTCAGGGATGCTTCCCGGCCCAGCGCCTTTTGGGTGAGATGCTCGACCTCGCTTCTCCTTCCCAGCCAGAAGAAAACCCAGGGGCAAACCCCGCGCAGAACTTGCCAGCTCCAGCAAGGTGACGGCTCGCTCCCGTTGTTCACAGCAGGGATGGACGTGAATTTAGGGCCAGAAAAGGGGCTTTACGTTGTTTAAGACATTCGTGTTCAGAGCCGTTTACTGACAAACGCATTGGGAGGTACTTAAAAATAAAGGTGGGCTGAAGACCAAGATCTGGTATCTCTATCTGAGGATGAGGGAAGCCATAGGAGATAGACCAGAGTGGTCCTCTTCCCGCGGACAAAAAAAATACCACGCTTTCTCTCTATTTTTTGTTTTTAAGGCAGAATAAGTTGTTTGGCACCAGTGACGGGGTCCCGAGTGGCCCTGGCGATGACACTGAGCCTTTTCACACCTCCAAGTATCTTACATGTCCCACCTCTTTACTCACCTTCCCTCCTAGCCAGCGTCTCCGAGTTTGGATGTCCCGCTCCAGAGGACTCCAAGCTTCGGTGCCGAAACATCCGCTGCCTTTAAATAGTTAAGTGAAGAGCTTTGGGATCTTTTGGAAGGGAAATGAATCCCCCCCTCAATCAATCCGAGCCATTAAGGGGAAGGAAGCCCCACCGGGTGCTGCTCAATCCTAAGCCTCTGTGGGATGTTAACGCCTTAAGGGAACTTAAGAAATGAGAAACCCAAAGTGCTTGAATTTTTCATGCCTCTTTTTCCTCCCCCCCACCAAAAAAAAAATCCCTTTTATGAGAGAGCATAACCTGAAAAAAAGCACCGTTGGTTTTGCGAGCAAAGCCTATCATGAAATGAATCACGAAACGCTTCGCAGCAAAGCAGAAATCCCAGCGCCCGGGCAACAGGACGGGTGACAAGACGTGTGGCCTTGGGACGGGCAAGAAGGAAAGGTGGCGGCCACTACAGGGGACAGCAAAAACCCCGCGCTAACGAGACGGCACCAAAGATGGGAGAAGCGTGGTGGGTCCACCTGCTATTTGGCGGAGAAGAGCAATCCAGAATTGCTTTGCCCAGGAAGAGCCACGTACGCAGACGGTGGAAACACCCAAAAGGAAGGAGAAAACCCACATGGGAGCCCTCAAGGCTGCTCCACGGGACAGGATCAGCCCGGGGTGGGCTCAGGGATGACGCGAAAGCCCCCGTAGCTGAGGATCACGCCAGGTGCCCCGTCTTCGGAGGAGAAATTTTGCCACCGTCTGGTTCCTCGGCCAAAGGCGGTTGTTTTGCCTTCGACCGTACCAGAATCAATCACGGTGTAAGACTCACGTGGGACGTTCGCCCCCATCCTTCCCCAGGTTGTCACGCACTTCGTTTTCCTTCTAACTGTAAATATGAAAACAGGGCTATTTGTATCTTTGACATTAATTGACTTCTCAAATTAATAACTCTTCTGTGTAACTGGGAACGCAATTATTGCTTTGTTGTGCCGATAGCAGATATCCAGCCGGAAGGAATCGCTCCTACCAGCAAACTCGATTGTACTAATTAAGCTGTACGAGCCTAACAGAAGGGGGGTCATGGTAACCTGTCCCCGGAGGTGCCTCCTCTGCTATTATCAACTGACGCTCTTGCAAAACCAGAACTGATTGCATGCCCGCGCGTGCCCGCTCCTAACTTCCAGGCAGGAGCGAGGAGCGGCCGATTGCAGCGGTGGGACCGGGGCGTACCTGGTTCCTGTGAAATGTCTCCCCGTTGGCTCAGACACGGGCCCTCCCGGCAAAGAGCTGGAGCCAGGAGGCTGAGCACAACGCCGCCTTCTCCCAACGGGTGATTGATGACCCACCGCGCTTTCCATACCCCTTTTTTTTCGTAGAATCATAGAATGGTTTTGGCAGGTTTAGGTTTTAGGTCCTGTTGTGTGTGCAGCACCGCACCGAGAGCCACCACGGTGGCCTTGTGGAACATCTCCGATGAAAATCTGATTTCCTTGCAAATCATAGACTGGTTGGGGTTGGAAGGGACCTTAAAGATCATCTCGTTCCACCCCCTGCCCTGGGCAGGGACACCTCCCACCAGCCCAGGTTGCTCCAAGCCCCGTCCAACCTGGCCTTGAACCCCTCCAGGGATGGGGCAGCCACAGCTTCTCTGGGCAACCTGGGCCAGGGGCTCACCCCCCTCACAGCAAACAATTTCTGCCTCAGATCCCATATCAATCTCCCCTCTTCCAGTTTGAAGCCATCACCCCTCATCCTATCGCTCTACTCCCTGCTCCAGAGTCCCTCCCCAGCTTTCCTGGAGCCCCTTTAGGGACTGGAAGGGGCTGGAAGGTCTCCCCGGAGCCTTCCCTTCCCCAGGCTGAACCCCCCCAGCTCCCTCAGCCTGTCCTCCCAGCAGAGGGGCTCCAGCCCTCCCGGCATCTCCGGGGCCTCCTCCGGCCCCGCTCTGACAGCTCCGTGTCCTTCTGCTGTTGGTGCCCCAGCGCTGGAGGCAGCACTGCAGGGGGGTCTCCCAGAGCGGAGCAGAGGGGCAGAATCCCCCCCCTCGCCCTGCTGCCCACGCTGCTGGGGATGAGCTCAGGCTGCGGTTGGCTTTCTGGGCTGTAAGCGCACGTTTTTGTCTGCTTAGACCGAGAAACCTTTGAGAGAAGGGTGGGGGGGGGTGGGTTTCAAACGCTAGCAGCCCCCATACCCATACCCAAGAGCCCACCGGAGCGGCTCTGCTCGGTGCGGAGCCATCTGCTCACCTTCTGCAGCAAACGAGCGCGACTTGAATGCGACACGGCGAGCCGCGAGCCTCGCTGCCGCAGGGGACGGCCCCGGTTGCCGTCCTGCTCGTCCAGCCCCGCGGCATCTTGAGGACTAGTGACCAAGGGGGCAGGTTGGGACCGCCTGGGCGGAGGGGGTGCAGGCAGGGAGCCTTCATCCCAAACCTACCGCAGCGCCAAGTGGTGCGATTTCTCCTCCCGCAACAACCTCGTCGGTGCCAAACTGAGCCACCCAACTGCCCTTGCCCCGCTCCGAGCTCACTGGAGCACTTCACGAAGGTCCCAGGCGGTAAGGGCGACCCTGCCCGCTCAAGGAGAACGTCGCACTCAAGGAGAACCCGTCCCCTATGTCCCCCCATTTCCCCCCCCACGTCGCCAGCCCAGGCACCTCTGCTCTGGCTCCTCCTGAGCTCTGCTTCGTGCTGCTGGGGCTAGAGAGGCGTACGGCGGTTGCTTAAGGGTTACAAAGAGACGGCAATGAAGCTGTATTGTTCGAAGCAGAAAAGAGTATGCAAAAAAAAAAAAAAAAAGAAAAGGAATTTTCCCATAATAGACTTTTCACTCGGCATGCTTTGCTCGTTATGTCCCCAAACAGATGGCACCGCCAGCTCGGTGCCAGGCCTCTTAATCCACTCCAAAGCGCCAATGAATCTCTGACCGCGGACTTGCTGCATGCAGCAAAACGCAGCAGACGGCCTAAGGCGGAGGCAACTGGAGCCTCTCAACGTCTAACAACATCGTCGAGGCAAGAGCAGCGTCGGGGAGCCGTTGGAGCGGGGATGCTGGGAAGAGGATGGTGCCGCAGCAGGTCTCTGCCGCTCTGCGGGCATCACGCGCTGTGTCTGGCTCCAGCCATCACATCCCCCAGCCGGAGGCTAGCAGAGACCACGGCGACGAGCTACAACGACCACCGAGCAGCGACAGACACGGGAGTAAGCGGAACAGCCACCAGGAACGGCAGCCAGAGCGCTCTGGGGTCACCTGGAGGAAATAACTTTGCAGGGTGGCGAACGCGAGAAGCTCTCAGCGGAGGGACGGAGCGAGATGCGCGGTGCCAGCGAGCGGGGACACCCCCTTACCTGTACTGGGTAACGGCAGGGTTGGCCTTGGCGGAGCAGTGGAACTTGACGGTGTTATCCTCCAGGACCGGCTGCGGCTCCACGGACAAGTTCACCAGGGGCGGGTCTGCGAAGAGACAGCGACAAGCCCGTGAGCGACCCGAAGACGCGGCACGGCATCCCCTCGCCCGCTGCCCGCCGGGCTTCTGAGCCCGGAAAGCCAAACTCGGTCGTTGAGAAAACACGGCAAAAGCCTCCAGGCTCGTTGACGCTGTGACATAACGTTTAGGGCTTTGGAAGGCGGGCTCGTGTCACCAGGCTCATAAACCAGACAGGAACGGGAGCCACGCGCACCGCTGGATGTGGCATTTCGCGTCAAAACCGTTAACGCTGGCTCTGATTCCCGTGGAAGGAAATCAACTTGCCTGCTTTGAAAAGCTCCCATTTAATACCGCGCCGCGTAATGATGATCTTTTGTCTATCTGCTAAACTTGAAAGTGGCATTTCTGCTCTTTCATCAGCCTAATCATCTCCGCCGAGCACTTATTGGTGTCACAGGCCTTTCGGTTCTTCCCACTGGTGCTCGGTGTCTCTTCTTCTTTCACACGATAAGCATCTAAACGCGTTAGCAGCAAACAAAATTTAGGAGAGAAGCGATGAAAGCAAGCGAGAAGACAAAAGGGTGCAATGTTTAGATGGGGAATAAAAAAATATCCAGAGCTGTTTTACTTTTTCGTGATGGCTGAGAAGGGGGCGTTAGACCTCCGGCGTTAAGTTTGAAGGACGGGACCCCATTTGAGGGATAAAACAGGAAGAAACGGCCTTGTGGAGAGGTTTTCTAGGTGCCTGAAGAACCAGTTGTCCCACTGGAGACTACACTGGGGCTGAGGGGAGGAGCTGAGGCAGCTCTCCTGCCCTTAAGGTAGGAATTTGATGCAGCACGTGCAAAAACGCACCCTAAAATAGGACGTGCTACGTGTTCGCCTCTACCTGCCGTCTCTCTCCTCTTCCCAAGTATCTCAGCAACATCCTTCCCAGCTGGAGCACGGGGGAAGGCTGCAGTCGAGCAGCACCCGAGCAGATGGGGCCGGGGGTCAGCCCTGCTGACCCGAGGGAGGCGAAGCTGGTTGGGACCCACCGGCCCAGGGGACCTCCCTTAGCGCCACGTGCGGGTGGGCACCCTGCAGCCCAGCGCCGGAGAAGGGGGGCGGCGTCGCAGGGCTGCCGGGGGCGTGAGGGACAGGGTTTAACGGCTTAAGGACAGGGTTTAGTGCCTTGGGAACACGGCTTAGCGGCGGACTTGGCAGTGCTGGGTTTAACGGTTGGTCTTGAGGATCTTAAAGGTCTTTTCCAACCTAAACAATTCCATGATTCTATGATGCTCAATTTACTGCTCGGATGCTGTGAAGTCGCGAAGCCATCCATGGCCCTAACGCAAGCTCAAGGAGGGCCATTGTGCTTAACAGCCACGAAAGCTTCCCTGCCAGCTTCTCCCTCCACCAGCTTCCCCCACATCACCCACATCAGGGTCCCGCTGGAGACACCTGGCTCTCTGGAAACTGCTCCGCGCCTTCGCTCGAGGGTACGGGCTCTAACCGGGCGTCCTGATGCCAGAACAGCTTGGCTGCCGCCCCTCTTCTGGGTACCATTTGCAAAGGTTAGTGGCCACGGGGCAAACCTCACGCGTCTGAGGAGCTGCGGAGGAAAAAGCGATGTGGAGGAAGAAGGCGCGGGAAAGGCTGGCACTGGCGGAGCTGCAGAGGAGGGATGAGGGTGGTGAGACATCGGCCCAGGTTGCCCAGAGAGGGGGTGGAGGCCCCATCCCTGGAGGCATCCAAGGCCAGGCTGGATGAGGCTCTGAGCGACCCGATGTAGTTGAAGACGTCCCTGCTCACTGCAGGGGGGTGGGACTCGATGGCCTTTAATGGTCCCTTCCAACCCAACACGTTCGATGATTCTGTGAACAGGAAGCAGAAAGTCCGTCCGTGTGCCGAGAGCAGGCCAGCTCCCAAAGCAACCCTGCGTTATTCCAGCCCGTGCCCGGCGCGGGATGGGTTGGGATCATCCTTGCAGCAAGGCCACCGGCTGGGGACGGATGGGGAGTCTCCGAGGTGGCCTCGGCAGTGACCGTGGCTGGGCGGCAGCCTGGGTGAGATGGACGAGAGGAAGGCAGCGGGCTGGCGGCGTGCTGCAGTGCCTCCTCCTCCTCCTCCTCCGCCGCGTCCCCACCTCATTAGGCCCCACGATATTTACCCAGCCAGAACCCGGCTTTGCGGCGCGCAAAGCCACCTGCCTTCCGGATGGGAAATTATGACGGGGAAATTATAGGTATTTTCAATTTACCCTAATCTCATTTTAAAACGTGCAATTCAAATGACAATAAAGATGGGCGCAGTCGGGAATATAAATGAGCTTCCCTCCCCTAAGAGCCCAGAGATATATAGCGGGCTCCTAATTCATTTCCAGGCATCCTGACACTTCCCTATTGTTAGACAACACCAGCTAATCACCTTCCTTTGTTAAGTATGAATCACGCTTCTCTTTAGTAGCTTCCCCATTGTTTGATGGTTCAGTAGCTATGCCTACGATTTACAGAGGAGCCTCTTTGTATTAAAATGAGCCCCGGCTCCCTCCTGCACGCAAAATAAAAAAATAATCCCAAAAAAAAAAAGCAAAAAAGATTAAAAAGGATAAAAAAAAAAAAAAAAAAGAGAGCAAAGGAAACGAATTACATTCTTTGCTCTTGCCTTTCACAAATGGGACCGGGCTTTCTCGTCGCGCGGCAGCTTCCCCGCGAGGCGGCGGGGTAGCGTGGGTTTGCGCGCGCGGGTGGGTTCTGGGGTATTTTAGAGCGGGGGAAAAAAAAAAAAAAAAAGAGGGAAAAAAAAAAAAAGAGAGAGACAAATTGTAACTCATCGGAATGTAATTCCACTTGGTTACAATTATAATTCCTGCCTGGCTTCTTGTAATTAATTTGAATGATGGGATCCGAGAGAGCCAGCCTACAGGCGGCTGGGAGGAGAAGCCCGCACGCCGATGCTCGGGCGCCCAGGTCCCACGCATCCTGGGGAGCACGCTCGCGCCGGGGGGACGGCATCGCTCCCCACCAGCCGCGCGGCCCGTCAGGCACCCGACAGCAAAGCCCTCGGCTCCTTTTGTTTTAAAGTAGCACCTGGGAAAGGAGATCGCTGGGGTCACGGGCCGAGCTCCACGGGCTGCAGGCACCTCCAGACCCCCCCGGACGAGCCCTTCCAAACCTCTCCCAAGCCTCCGAAAGCCAAATGAGGAGGGACGAGGAGGTGGAAGCAGACTAAGATGCCTCTTCAGCTCTGGGCTTTCACACTCCCCAGTTGGAAGCAACAAAAGGGAATAAAATACTCCAGCGCTACAAGGATAAACGCAGCAGGGGACCCTCCAACGCAGCGACGTGCCCCTCGGTTTGCTCATCGCCCCGGTCCGCAGACCCTCCGCCGCCTTTCTCCTCCTCCCACCTCCTGCAAAAAACACCGATGCAGTCAACTCCCTTCTTGCCATGGGGGAAAAGAAGAAGAAAAAAAGGTGTAAAAACGAGCAACTGCATATGTGTGTGCAGGGGCTTGGAGCAAATGGCTTTGGATAAGCAATAACCCTGCTCCTCCCCATCCCGGCACGCTGGATGCGCATTTCCATAGAGCCACTGGGCTCCGGCAGCATAAATAGTTTATGGCATATCAAACTATTAAACATGATTTTAATCCCACTTGTGATGTTCGGTGCATAACTCACAGGAGGCTGACTTTGATGTGGCTGGTGGAACGGAAATCACATCGAACAGATGTTCCAGCTGGAGTCGCTTAGTGTTTCCATTACAGACCCTGCTCCGGGTGGGGGGGGTTTTTTCCAGTTCCTTTTTTGTCCTCCCCTCTTTTTTCTTTTTTTTTTTTTTTTTGGAAGGGGAGGGTTTTATGACTCAGCTGTTTCATCGCTGCTAAGACGGGCAGGCAGCGCCTGCAGGAGATTGACTGGAGCCAAACTTCAGCTTTGCATCAGCTGAAAAGAGGATATTCTCTCGAGAACCCCCCGCCCCGGCGTTGCTTCGCTGAGTGGGAGCGTTTTTGATGCTCTTTTGAGTTGCAAAAAAAAACGAAAGCAGGAGGAGGGAGTTACCAGGCTGCTGCTTCCTGGGAGGGATTATTTTTGGTTCTTTGGGGTTATTATTCTATGATTTTGCAAGGCCATCTCTTTCGAACCGTGCAGCTGGGCAACGTTTGCTACGACGGGAACAGTGGAGCCCGGGATGTGCAGGCTCCAGGGTGAAATAGAGCAGGTTGTGCCGGGCTGGGGAAAGCTCACCAGCCAAAACTCGCCACCTACCTCCTTATCCTTGCAGAAACCACTTCTTTTTTCCCCCCAAAAATTCTGCTTCTCTGTTAGATGTTGGGAGAAGACCCATGGGAAGGACCTTCTTTCATCACCGGGGTGGCGCAGAAGGGTACGTAGCCTTGCCCAGGACAGGTCCCCAGGAGAAACAAGTGGCCCAGATGATAATTTTTCCTTAAGAAAAGCACCTTTGAGTCTTCCCAAAGTGAAAGCAGCCAGTTGCCTACCAGGTTGGGAGTGAAACCTAACGGACCGGGCAGCAGCGAGAGCAGACTCTTGCGTCCGGGATGAAATCCACCCCACCGCAGGCTGGTTAATCCATCTTGGTATTTTTCTATCCCTCCATCACCCATCCAGTGCTGGGAAATTGATATCCTCATTAGACCCCATTAGGAACAACGTACTTTTAATAGCTGGATGGGGATATTATTATTATTACTTTCACAGCATGGAGTATTTAATGGCTCGGAGTGGAAATCGGCGTTCTTTATTGGGTCTTTCTCTTTTCCAAGCAGATTCCATCGGGCTCGGGGATTCAGCTCACGTCTCCTGCCCCGCGCTGTACAGCGCAGTGTAATGATGTCTCCGGTTTTGCGTTGTTTTGTGAGAACGCGTGTGCGTCTCCAGCTATTGTAACTGTTTGCCGGCTGTGAAATAACCCATGCTATTATCTCGTTTTATCTGGCCGGTTCTGTCAGGACATGCTATCCAGCGACCCAAGGGCCCGTTAATCTTCCGGCAGCGAAAGCTGGAAGTCTTAAATGGTGAATTTTCTGCTGCGCTTGAGTTTGTTCAGCCAGTTTTAATTGGACTCTGGAAAGCAGCTGGCATGCTAATATCGAACACCCTGCATTTGCAAATTGTTGGTAAATACAGCTGCAGGAATTGTGTCTCTGCAAACGAAGGCCGGCTGGAGGGAGGTCAGGACGAGCCCCAGAGCAACCGCTATTGCGGAGGAGGAGGAGGAGGAGGAGGAGGAGGAGGAGGGAAGAGATCTGCGAAACGCGAATTGTTGAGGAAGGACGATTTTGCTTCATGGATTTACAGTAAAGGGTAAACGCTACGGCTCTCGACACCCGTCCCCATCAGACGGCGACCGACACTAGCTGTATTTCACGGGAGGGAGCCTTCCCACCCACGAGGTGCCTCAGTGGCTGTCTCAGTGGAGAACAATACAAAAAACTTACTGTCGAACGGCTTTTAAGACTGGAAACCCACCTTTTTTTTTACCAGAAACCTACTGGCCGTGTCCAGAGATGCTGCTTGCTCAGCCAAAACCAGTTGGGATCCATCCCTCCTCCAGAGACCCCAGAGGCCTGGATCAGGGCGCGCATTTCCGTCCACGTGCAACACCCACCGGCCACCCAGAGCACGGCAGCTGGTGCCGCTTTTGCTCAAATCCACGGACAGAAGACGCAAAAGCTGGGCTGCAGCCTGTCCCCATGGGTGCTCGTGCCCGTCGAAGCCCAGGGAGTTGAGGGGAGGTGAGATCTCCTCTCTCTGACTCCGCCGTATTAAGGCACCAGTAAATCCCAGTAAAGGAAAGCCACTAAACCCCAGCGTCCCGCCCCTGGCTGGAGTCAGACCCACGCGGGCAGCCCCGGGGACGCGACGGAGCGAGCGGGGAGGATGGGATGACGCAGTACCCCGAGCTGGCTCGGCCGGCCGTGTACTCACGCTGGATATCAATGGTGACGGAGGTCTCCTTCCCGCTGGGAATGGCTTTGTTGGTGGCACGGCAGACGATGCTCTCCCCGTTCTCGATGTCGGAGGGGGCGATGAAAAGGGTGCTCATGATACTCTCCCTCTTGCCGTCACGGAGAAGCGTCTGCGGGGAGAGAAATGGAAATGAGGAAAGGCAGTTTCCTCCAGGAGAGGGGCCACTTCCTCGGCCGAGAGTCGCGGCCGGCTCGGCGCAGCCCTGGCTCCTACGAGTTTCCCAGCCAAGCAGCGCGCTCCCCAACAACAGTTCCTCTGGCTGGAATCTGCCAAGAAGCCCTAGGGGAACAGCACAGACAAATTTCACCGTGCTTCCCTGGGAATCGGGCACTTAACTCCCTGGGAATGGGGCGCTTCCCTCCGGCCCTGCTGCGCCTAGACCTGGGAATCACAGCTCAAGCGAGATCCACGTCACCCGCCGGCCCAGGAAAGAGGGAGCTGGGGACAGAAAGGGGAACGGGCTTCTCGAACCTGCTGTCACCTTCTGTGTGAAGTGGGAAAACCTGCCCGGGCCACTTTGCAGAGCAATGAGCGGTGACACCGGCTGGCAGCGGCGTGGGACCGATCCCGGCCACGGGTCCCTGGCTGCCGTGCGGTGGTCCAGCCCAGCCCATGGCAAATCCTCACCACTCTGCCTCGCCCCGTGCTGGCCATCGCTGCGATGGAGACCTGAGGATGTTGGAGAGTTGGATGTTGGAGATCCAAAACCTCGAGCCTGGGACAGCAGTGGTTAACCAGCTCCGTCTGCTCAGCCGTGGCACCTTGTTCCTTCCCTGGATGTGTCTGACCTCGACTTCCAGCCGTGCTGCCCTGCCATGCCTTTATCGCTGAGCCCCGGCGAGCATTATCAAACTCCTAATCCTCCTGCAAGTTCTTACGGACCGTGGTCACGTCGCCCCGTAGCCCTGGCTTTGGTAAACTAAACCCATCAAACCCTCGGAGGCTCTCAAGATGTTGCAGGGTCTTCAGTCTTTTAGTCATTCTCTGACCTCTCTCCGGTTTATCAACATCCCCTCGGGAGCAGAAAAGCCAGAAACACAGCTTTTCCCGGCCGTTGATAATAGCGGTAAATGCCCACGCATACACCCAACCCATAACTACGTATTTTGGACGCTGCCAGGCAGTTTTTCACTCTAAGTCTTTACCCTTCAGGTTTCCTCCTCACAAAGTCAGACAAGCGCTTGATTGAATTAGGAACATATGGCAGCAAGGCTAATGCTTTCGCCACCTGGGCTCGTCGTGACACAGCGCTCGCGCATACAGGCTTGTGTCCCTCCGGCACACCAGACAAGGAACCACGCTGAGACACTGTCCCCACAATCACCCCGGAAACTGGGGAGAAGCAGGACCGAGACCCATTAGTATGTGGTCATCAAGGCCTGAGTGCACCAACAGTGTTTAATTTCTCTGACAAACCTCGTCTGGGGACTCTACCCAAGAGCTCTTCACCCATAGGCCCAGGAGCTGTATTTAAGTTCTGGCTCCAGGTCAAGCTCTGCTTGGGGTGTTGTGATGTGGATGGGGTTTTGTGGCTTGATTTCAGAGCTGCCTCGTCACTATGGGCCTTCTGGAGGTTGCTGAGCTGTGGTTGACCTTGCTAAAACCACCAAACCTGCTCTGCTCCTCTTGTACCTCCCTTGGAGGTGAGGACGTTGCTCCTCCTCTTGTACCTCCCTCGGTGGTGAGGACGTTGCTCCTCTTGTACCTCCCTCGGTGGTGAGGAAGTTGCTCCTCTTGTACCTCCCTTGGAGGTGAGGACGTTGCTCCTCCTCTTGTACCTCCCTCGGTGGTGAGGACGTTGCTCCTCTTGTACCTCCCTCGGTGGTGAGGACACTGCTCCTCTTCTTGTACCTCCCTCGGTGGTGAGGACGTTGCTCCTCTTCTTGTACCTCCCTCGGTGGTGAGGACGTTGCTCCTTTTCTTGTACCTCCCTTGGTGGTGAGGACACTGCTCCTCTTCTTGTACCTCCCTCGGTGGTGAGGACACTGCTCCTCTTCTTGTACCTCCCTTGGTGGTGAGGACACTGCTCCTCTTCTTGTACCTCCCTTGGTGGTGAGGACACTGCTCCTCTTCTTGTACCTCCCTTGGAGGTGAGGACGTTGCTCCTCTTCTTGTACCTCCCTTGGAGGTGAGGACGTTGCTCCTCTTCTTGTACCTCCCTTGGAGGTGAGGACGTTGCTCCTCTTCTGCCTCCCTCGGTGGTGAGGACGTTGCTCCTCTTCTGCCTCCCTCGGTGGTGAGGACGCTGCCCTGTGCTTTGTTGTCACCTTGTGTGCCCTTCCCTTGTGGAACAGCCCCACTTTTGGCGCTGGGGATGTGGTGACCCCTAAGCTGAGCCCCATGGGTCCTGGCTGTGCTGTACCTTCCCCCCCTGGTGCCCCTCAGCTCTGGGTTAGCCCCCAAACCCCGCAGGATCCTACAATGCCACCTGTGGCTACAGGGACCAGTCCCCGTCCCCCTCCATAGGGATCAGGGGGTTTTCAGTCAGCTGTGGCTCTTCTGGCTGTGACTGCGGGGGGGGCTGCGTGCGTGTTAATCAGGTGGTGGATTGGAAATTTGGAGAAACAAAGAAATTCTCTCTCAGTATAAATGGTTTCAGGCCATCAGTCACCTGAACGGTGCTGCTTCTCTGCTGACCGGAATATCTGGATCAAATGACATCGGGGTTGGGTTTTAGTTTTTATTGAAAAAGCAGAAAGAGAAAAAGTGAGGAATGATCTTAAAGGGAGCCTAAGATGGGAAAGGATTCTCAGACCCCAAAAATCAACCCCTCGGCATTCCGAAAAAAAATGGCTAAAATGGGCTGTCAGCTTTTCTGAAGGGTGCCTCAAGTCGGGGTTTCTCCGTGTGGGGATCGTGGCGCCTGAGGTGACAAGCTCCGACGCAGCTGGTGCCGGCTGAGCAGCCTCGGCCCTGGAGCGTCGCTTTTCCCTGCCTGTGGCAGGGACGAGTTGGTGGAAGGGCCTCGTGGAAACCTCCGGCAGGTCGGGAGACGCTGAAGTTCTGCTGACCCCAGGGGAAGATGGCAGAAGAGGACTCCCCTCCCAAACCATCCCTGGCAAACCGCGTGCGACGCCATGGGAAAACACCTCTACCACGTGCGAGACGGAGCTGGAGCCTCCAAGTTCTGCCTCGGAAGGTTTTGGTTTTTTTTTTCCCGTCGGAAATATTTTCAAGACAAATAAAGGAGGGGCGTTCTTCTTTCTTCCCTGCTGCCCCTCACTCGTGGGTCTGACAGGGAAAGGGCTTCAGCGCTGGCTCCCCCGGGCCAGGTCTGAGCAGCCCGCGGTGGAGAAGGCGGCTTGGGGTGAGCGGAATCAGTTATAAACAGCCGCATGTCCGTGGCCTGGATTTTAATTAATTCCACTTGATTTGAGCGAGGGAGAGGTCAGTTCTCCCTGGCTTTAATTAGCGCTGCCTCTTGCCTCGCAGGCGGGGAGCCGGGGCGATTTCCATCCCCCCCCCCCACCCCCCCGGTCTCTCTTCACACCCATCAGCCAGAAGGAAGGAGCCGAGATATCCGTGCGCTCCGCAGAGCGACGGGGAAGAGGGAGGGCGCTTTGGCTCCTCCGCTTTTCCCGGCAGATCGGGAGGGCGTTGGGAGGAAGCCGGGTGGAGGCTTCCCAGCGGGAGCAGAGGGGGAAATGTTTATTAAAAGATCTTCAAGAGCGCGAGAGGGATGCCTTTGACTCCTGACTTTGAAGCTCGCCTGCATTACAAATGGCTGCAAACTGACCCATTTCACGTCCCGAATTTTGCTCTTTAGAAATTTTCATTAGAAATGTCAAGTGTTGCTGAATCTTTAGCATTTACTTATCAGGCATCTATAAACAGGAGAACATGTGGGTACCCGTTCCGAGGACGCTGTTGATCGCTCTGTGATGTTTTCCTTTATGACCCAATAAAGGCTTTCTGTTTAAATTAAAAAAATGCCAACAGCCCTGACAGCTCTTCATGGAAAACTGCAGGTGGAGGAGGGGACGTTTGTCACTGCAACCACCTCTCGATCCAGGGGTTCTGCTACGGCCAGGCCAGGTTGCTCTACACCACACCCCACCCCAGGCAGGTGGGATTTTTGGGGGGAGAATTGGGGACGGCAGGCGATTTCGAAGCTGTGAGAGGGGACAAAAAGCCAGCCAAACTCAGAGCAGAGCCCGTTTTGGTGACCGCTCGTGGTTTCTCCCTTGCCTCCTCCTCCCGACCGTTTGCCTCCCAGCCCCGCCATGGGGACGGCAGTGTGGGGTGGTGTAGGGTGAGAGTCTCAGCTGGGCAGAGCTGGAGGCGCTGCCCTAGATGTTCTGGGGCTGGGTGAAGATCACTGTGGCCCTGGTCCACCTTCCCGAAGCAAGGGGAGAGCGCAGCCTTTGTCCCCAGCCCCATCCCGCCTCACCTTGGAGTAGGTGGCTCCATTGATGACTTCTCCTTTCCGCATCCAGATGATGGAGGCCGCTGGCTTGGCGTTGTCCGCGTGGCAGGTCAAGTTGAGGGGGTCTCCTGCGCGCAGGCTGATGACGGGCCCCCCCATAATGACAGGATCGTCTGGAGGAACTGCAAGGAAATGGCACAGAGGAGATAATGTCATTTGCTACAGCATTAAACCAACCTTCCTGCTGCCACCTGTGGGGACTCACCTCTCAGGCTTCTGCAGCCGGCTTCGATGGGGCTGGGGCATCACGCAACCCCATCCCGCCATCTTACAGCCGCCGTGACTTTTGCCACTTGCGGAAAAGCTGTGCCCCACATTCGAACCACAGCAGCAGAAACTGGGGGGGACGCGGGCTAGGGGGTCACCTGAGCTCTGCAGTAGTATGAAGGACCCGGCCTGCGGTAGAGAAATCCACCAAGGGCCACCAAATACTTAGAAGCACCTCCGGCCCGAGATGTCCCAAAGGTGCAAACCGTGGGAGGATGGAGAGCGTTTGAGAGAGTGGTCAGACACTGGAACAGGCTGCCCGGGGAGGTGGTGGAGCCGCCATCCCTGAACGTGTTCACCGGTCATTTAGATGTGGGGTTGGGGGATGTGGCGCAGGGGAGAACTTTGTAGAGTGGGGCTGATGGTTGGACTCGATGATCCCTGAATGTGTTTTGAGTCGTTTGGATGTGGGGTTGGGGGATGTGGCGCAGGGGAGAACTCTGTAGAGCGGGGCTGATGGTTGGGCTCGATGATCCCAAGGGTCTTCTCCCACCTGAATGATTCTATGAAGGAAATATCCCGGCTTGCTGGCCCTGCTTTTCTATTCCTCCCCAGGCAACTGTAACTGGCCGCTGCTGGACACGGGATATGGGGCTCGGAGGGGCTTTGGTCTGACCCCTGTTCCTCTGACAGCACACTGGAAGGTAGGCGAGCGTGATTTGGAGGAGAAGGGCAGGGGAGTTGGGTTTTGCGCTATTTTGCACTATTTGCTGTTGCCTGTTGCACTCGGGGCGGGTAAAACAGCTTATTACGGGCGACGGGAGCGTGGTTTCCAGCCCACCTGCCTTTGAAAAGGGCTCCCTCGCCAGCCCTCCATCACGGAGGGATGGAGGAAGCCCTGAGCACTCCCTCGCCCCGCTTTGATTTCCCTGTCGCTTTCGCTCATCACCCGCGCTGCTGTCTCGCCGCACAAAAGGTTGTGAAACGCCTCTCGTTTGGTCAGACTCCCTCTCACCGCGGCGAGTCTTTTAAGCAGCTCCCTCTGAGAAAGCAGATTTTGCCGGCGGTGTCAAGGAGACATTTCAGATCTCAGCCTTCCTTTGAAACCACCTCAGCCTGACAGCCTGCGTGAGGCTGCATCCTCATTACCGCACGTGGCTTTGCTGGTGTCACACGGCCCCTGGGCATCTCTGTTTCTTGTGTTGGGAAGCACTTCATGCCAGGGACAAGGAGGGCTGGAAACAGGGAAGCAGGTGAGGGGCACCTGGGCATGGTCTCCTCTTTTGTGACTAGCTCTCAAAGCCTGGCATCTCTAGGCTGGTAAGAGATGGGAAATTCGGCTGGAGAGAGCGGCTGCCCTTTCTTCCTGTAGAGAGGACCTTTCATCTCTGCTACCCTGACACCGGCCCAGGTTGCCCAGAGAGGTGGTGGATGCCCCATCCCTGGAAACATTCCAGGTCAGGCTGGATGGGGCTCCGAGCGACCTGACCCACTTGAAGATGCCCCTGGTTGGATGGGGCTCCAAGTGACCTGATCCACTTGAAGATGCCCCTGGTTGGATGGGGCTCTGAGCAACCTGATCCACTTGAAGATGCCCCTGGTTGGATGGGGCTCCGAGTGACCTGATCCACTTGAAGATGCCCCTGGTTGGACGGGGCTCCCAGCGACCTGATCCACTTGAAGATGCCCCTGGTTGGACGGGGCTCCGAGAGACCTGATCCACTTGAAGATGCCCCTGGTTGGATGGGGCTCCCAGCGACCTGATCCACTTGAAGATGCCCCTGGTTGGATGGGGCTCCCAGTGACCTGATCCACTTGAAGATGCCCCTGGTTGGATGGGGCTCTGAGCAACCTGATCCACTTGAAGATGCCCCTGGTTGGACGGGGCTCCGAGCGACCTGATCCACTTGAAGATGCCCCTGGTTGGATGGGGCTCCGAGTGACCTGATCCACTTGAAGATGCCCCTGCTCATTGCAGGGGAGGTTGGACTACATGACCTTTAAAGGTCCCTTCCAACCCAAACTATTCTGTGATTCTTTTGATCTGCTCTGAACAAGACCCGCTGTGAAGAAGATGGAGAGGTCTGTACAGCTGTCAGTCTCGCTCTTCCCAACCAGCTCCTTTGGGCAACCAAATGCAGGTCTCGCTACAGATAGACCTGTTGCCCAGCCACCTCATGGCCTGTTTCAGAAGCTCTTGAGGCCCACGCAGCACTGGGAAGCCAAGTAGAAACGTGGAGGCCACAGTGGAAAGCCATCTCCGTTGCAGCCCCTCTTGCCCAAGCAGAAGAGCTCATGCAAGCAAAGAGCGTAGGAAGAAATTGCTGCTTCACACCCAGCTCAGGACCAGACGGCAAAATCCTCCAACCCTTCAGCATCCTCGCTGGGGAAAACCAGCCGATTTTGCACCAAAGTGGAGCTGCTTTTGTTACAAGCCGGTGCTGCTTCCCCCTCCCTGAGCTGGCTGCCAGCAGGCTGCGCCGTGCAAAGGGAATGTCAAAGTTGGCCAAAGACCTCTCTGAAATCCCCAGGTGCGTCTCCGCGTCTCCTCCTGAGCTGCCCCAGCGTTTTCGCTGGCTGAGAAATATTGAAAAACTCCTCGCTGGCTCCTCCAGCGCTGGGCTGAATTCGGGAGATGGAAAGGGATTATGTTCTCCGACAATTCAAAGGTGGCTGCCCGCGTCGGCACAGGATTTGTAGGCAAGGCAGATGTGCCGGTTGCACACAACGCTGGTCACATACGCACCTGCCAAACGCTGTGAGTAATGGGATTTTTCAGCTCAGTGGGTGGAACCCAGGGACCGGGTGGAAAAAAAAAAAAAAAGCTTTTCTACATGGATCCAAAATGTACTTTTTTTTTTTTTTTTCAGGCTACAATGGTGAAAAAAAGCTGTGAAAAATCTGTGGTTTGGGTTAGTTGAAATGCGTCAGCCTCTGAAATATGAAAATGTGGAAAATTCTGCTTCATTCTTATGCTGTTTAACTATTAAGAAAATATTTCTTTTCGCTTTTTAAAAAACAACCCTGTCATTGGATGAGTTTATACTGTTTAAAAAAAAGAAAAAAAAAGATGTTTTGCAATAGTTTTTTTTTTCCCCCTCACTGAAGCTATTAATTGATTTTGACCTCAGCTTGTAAAATGTTGGAAATTCATCTCGTGGAGCAGGAAAAAAAAACCCAACCCACAAGCCTTTCTCTTGGAATTAAATGAAGGGACTCTTACGGTGGGTTGTTTAACATTCCGGACTGGTGTCCTTTCCCACGGCTGACAGCTGAAGGCTTTTTGTTTTTTTGGCAGCCACTGGCTTAGCATCACCCCCTCCAAGCAGTCCGGCCTAGGGGACATGGCGGGACAGGGTGACAACCTCACTGCGTGGAACCCCTTGTCTTCCCTTGCGCCAGAAAACCGCGTTTTCCAACCTACTGTTTTGCTCCCGTTTCCCTCTACCGGATGAGCGGCAAGACTCGAGGAGCTGCTTCAGGAGAGGAGAAGAAGAAAAGGAGAGCGAATGGGTCCTGATTACGTCTTCCCAAGTACGTGGTTATCATCCCCCGGTTATTTGTGTAGCCATGAGTCACTGATGGTCTCCAGGCTCGCTAACCAGGGGCTCTGGTCGGGGAGGAGAGGGCCTGACGGATAGGAAGCGGCAACGTCCCTCAACAGCTCTAACTTCTGCCAAACGAAGGCTGGGTGTACTCCTTCCGCGCTCAAACTCCAGCCCGGGAAAGGAGGAAGAGAAGAATGAAAGATGAAAGGAGGAGAAGGAGGAAGGTAAAGCAAGAAGCCAGTAGCACCGAGCCATGATCCATTATTCATCCGCTGTGCTCCCAGGATTGGTTATTAGCGCAAGGTACCGCTACAGAATCCAATCTCCTAATTTTTAATCACGTAGATGCAGAAGTGCTAGCCTTTCTGATTAATACAGGGATATAAATAGGAAGAGTTGTTTGGGGGTGTGTGCGCGGGGGGTTATTCCTGACAGCAGAGAAAACCGGAGTTAACCTTTACGTGCCTGGAGCGTTTAAAAAGAGGATGAAAGAGAAGGGATCCATGATGGCTCAAGCCCACAGGAGTAGGAACAAGCCAGAGAGATGGCTGACACGAAGACGCTTATGAGGTGGGAGTCCAGACAGATTATCTCCAAATGTTCATTGCACCGAGACCTTCCGGGGCGGGAGGTGAGAAGCCCCCGCAGGAGGTCTCCTGTTCCTCACAGCGCGCTCAGGACCTCAGCTGGAGAACTGCTCTTGTCTTCACCGCAGACAAAACCTCCTGAAGAAACCATGACGAGCTTCTCCCCGCCAAAACCCCGGGGTTTTTTTCTGTCCAAACACAGGGCTCGCTGCATATTTTCAAACCAGCCTTGGACAGGCATTAATCTGTTCCCCATAGCTGCGGGCCGCTCGGATGAGTAAGGGCAGCTTGGGGTCTTTGCTCTTTGCCCTTTGGAGCCCTTTGGGCAAAGCCCGTTTTTACAGCCCATCAGCATAAATACAAATAAAAGAGCGTTGCTCTGGGGCTGTGCATTCAGCACCTTCCTAAATTTGTTGGCTAGTTAGAGGTTTTTCCTGCGTACGGTCCCGCCCCGTGAGCCTTAACTGTATGATTAATCAATGAGACCACGCGGAATTATTCAGCGCTGAACGAGCACCCCAGGCTAACGCCGCAGCTTTGACGAAGACAGAACGGAGACGTCTCTAAAACGCCCCCAGCAGCCGGTCAGCTGGACGGAGTTGTGGCGAGCAGACAGAGCCTCCATCATTAGCAATATTTATTGAGGTAACGGGATCCTCCAGGCAGAAGTCAGCTCCTGGAAGTGGAGAAAGCAGAAAGCCCTCCAGCCACCAGCTCTTCTTCCTAATTAACGCTGACTGCTGGGGTTTTTTTCTCCTGTTGTTGTGGCTGGTACCTCCTCGCCGTTGGGTCTGCGTAACAAACCTCCTCTTCTCGGGAGAGATTCAACCCCAAATGCTCCCCGGTGGGGAAGGGCTGGAGAGGCAGATATGGAGCATCCCCCGAGGATTGCTCTGAGCCATGTTATCCGCAAGTAACCTTCAGCTGATGAGAGACTCGGCACAAGCGTCCCCCTGAGGAACGAGATCCCTTGGGTAAGGCATCACCGATGCATCGCTCATCTTCCCTGCGGGGGCTGTGGCACCCTGGGCTCGTCTTACACGTGTTCAGCAAATAACAGTGACCAGAAGATGCTCTTGGGTGATGACAAACCGTTGGGAGGTGTTTCCCAGCCCCAAAGCTGAGTCTAAGCTTAGACCAAAAGCATCCCCAGCTTCTTGCTCCCAGCACTTGGTGGGCCAGCCGCCTTCCGGCAAGACAGCCCCCTGCAAACACGAGGCCCCGCGGAGATGACGACGCCAAGCCGAGCGAGGGTATGCTTGCTCCCGTATTTTTTTTGTCTCTACAGCAAGGGAAGCGCAGGGAGCCCCGGGGAGCCGGCCTGGAGGGATTCCGCTGGCTCAGCTGACCCTCTCGCGCGGCGAGGATCGATCTGGAAGCGTTGCTTGTTTGTGTATTCCGTCGTCGCATCGCAGGCGTGTCAAAGAGGCATGTTCGCCTCTTGTAGACAAGTCAAGCTCATGAGGGCACCACAGTACTCTTGCTCTTGGGTGACCGTGCCCAGGCGCTGCCCTGATCTGCGTACAGCTGCCTCCTGCGGGGGAGATTTTGCGCCATGAACCCTGCCGAGGGACATTTTTCCTTCGTAAATCCAACGTCTGCTTCACGCTGGGGCATTCTGAGTCCGGGTCTGCTGGCTGGCAAGGTGCTTGTGAAAGGAGGAGGATTCAACCTGCAGCCTCTGTGGTCTCCTTACCTGCCCAGGAAGACCCTGTCCTGCTCCAAGACGGAGCAGGCACTTGCCCTCCGCAAGTGTTTAACGTCGCACGACCGGCGGGGAGTGACTTTGACAATAAGCGTGGTGTTAATGATGTTCAGCAAAATGACGAGTTCATTAGCTGCTCTGTCATTTCTGCGCTCCACTTGGGACTGGCACATCCTCGTCTCTGCTTGGGAACTGCAGGGAGCTGCCTCCTCTTTGAAGCCAACATCTGCTTCCCCCCCTTCCCTCCCCAGCCCCGGGGGTGTGTTGCGGAGGTCAGTGGTGTCACTCTGCAACGGGCTCTGCAGATCTTGGGGTGGGGTTTGGACACAGTCGTGGATCACAGCATCTTAGAATCATGGAATGGTTTGGGTTGGAAAGGGACCTTAAAGATCATCTCGTTCCACCCCCTGCCCTGGGCAGGGACACCTCCCACCAGCCCAGGTTGCTCCAAGCCCCGTCCAACCTGGCCTTGAACCCCTCCAGGGATGGGGCAGCCACAGCTGCTCTGGGCAACCTGGGCCAGGGGCTCACCGCCCTCACAGCAAACAATTTCTTACCAATATCTCATCTATGTCTCCCCTCTTCCAGTTTGAAGCCATCACCCCTCATTCTATCGCTCTACTCCCTGCTCCAGAGTCCCTCCCCAGCTTTCCTGGAGCCCCTTTGGGGACTGGAAGGGGCTGGAAGGTCTCCCCGCAGCCTTCTCTTCTCCAGGCTGAACCCCCCCAGCTCTCTCAGCCTGTCCTCCCAGCAGAGGGGCTCCAGCCCTCGGATCATCTTCGTGACCCTCCTCTGGCCCCACTCCGACAGCTCCGTGTCCTTCTTGTGCTGAGGGCTCCAGAGCTGGACGCAGTGCTCCAGGTGGGGTCTCCCAGAGCGGAGCAGAGGGGCAGAACTCGGTTTGGGACAGGCAGGGAGAAAGGCCGTGGAGCTGATCAAAGGGAAAGAGCAGCTTTCCCACCAGGTGAGAGGAGAAGAGACCGGCTTGTTTAATTGGGCGCAATGAAGGCTGGGAGGCTATGAAAGCTCCTGGTGAAAGAACTGCGGGAAGGTCGGGAGAAGACAAGGAAAAAGCGGGAAAACTTGGGACACCGGGGAAGAGGGAGATTTCATCAAGTATCTAGGATAGCTTCCTAAGAGGAGAAAAAGAGGCTGGAAAACAAAACCGCTTTTAGGATGGAGCTTGCTACACTGGATAAGCGAATCCCCTCGTCGGGATTGTTCCCGGCAGTGGTTTCCAGCGGGCTGGCCGGGGTCTCGCTGTACTATCGAGCCCGAAGGCTACAAATGGTGAGGGCCTAAACCCCCGCAGAGCAGCTTCTGACGACATGAATGTTTAGCTTTTCACTTACCAGGGCGTTACGCATTTAGGATTCAGATTTCCAGCAGCTCTTGGGAGCTGGGAAGGATAAAAACAGGCTCTTTGGTTTCGTCCAACAAATTAAAGGCTGAGATTTTGCTGGGTCCGAGTGCCGTCACGGGTTATGTTTTCCAGGGCAGCACTAACTGGAGACTTACGGGCGTTAAACTGGAGTCTGTGGGGCTTGGTGACCTGAGCTCTGGAGGAAACCTAATCCCGGACTGCAAGCCCGTCTTCTCCTCAACTATCCTGACACACATCCATTCCACCCCTCCCCTTCCCAACGCAATGAGGACTGTGATCCTTTGGAGATGAGGAGCTTTGGCAGGTTAAGGAAAAAGGGCCAATACGGAGCAAGTGGTTTGAGTTTTTGCAAACGGGGTTGAGAGCCCAGACTCCAACTCGTAATATTCCCCCCTCCAAGCATGACCGACGGGATTTTCCTTTGCATCTGAAACCTGGAGACCGCATCTGTCCGCGGGCTGCTCAGCGGGATGAGGCTCGGCTCTTCTGCAAGGAAAACAAGCCGGGAAGCCGCCCCGCGTCCTCCTCCCCTACATGAGGCAGGCTGAAAACAGCTCGGCCCGTGTTGCGCGCGCGCTGTCAATTTACGGAGGCCGCGGTGCCGAGGCTGGCACTGCTTCAAAGCACGGGGCCCCCGACCCGTGTGCTGCCAGCCTCCGGTCCTGCTGAGACTGGCATGGGATGGAAGGCTGGTTGTTCGGAGGACGCCTGCGTGACTGGCACCCTTCCTGCGGCTCTCCCGTGCCAAGCCCTGGCAGGGTCACCCGCCCTGGGAAGGGTGGCAATAGGGATGGGGCTCTTACGCGGCGTTCGCGTGGTCTGTACAATAAAAAGCCTTAACGAACTGCCCCAAAGCCCTTGCTTGGCCGGGGGGATGTCGCGTTTAGAGGGCCCTCGGTGTCCAGCCCGCCATCTCCCCCGGCCTGACGCTGCTCCGCTCTCGGAGTTGTGCCTCCTCCTCCTCGCCGACCCAAGGGAGCCGAGCCCGGACAGCCTGAAAAATGCAGGGCAGCAGCGGGTGCCCTCGGAAAGGCGCCCGGCTGCCACCGAGCGAAGGAGGAGAGGAAACGGAGGCAGGCGAACAGCACAGCCCGGGGAAAACACGCTAAAAAATAAATCAAAAGAAACAAGGGGAGCAGGGAGAAAAATAGCGATGAAAGTTTAAATAGTGCATCTCTTTCTCGGTCCTATTTGTCTTGTGGCACTTCGGTGGGGGCGGGTGGGCTGCCTGCAGTGATGCCTCCTCTTCTCCATCCCAAGCGGACACAGGGATGCCGCCTGGGCAGCCGGGGAGGGCGACAGCTCAGCACCCAGAGCAACCTGCTCCCCCCCTGCCTGTCTGCAGCTGGGTGGGATGCAGGGACCCTCCTCACATTAAGCAGCTCATGGGAAACAAACTGCTAATATTTCCTAAAACCTTCCCCCCCCCCCCCATCCAGCTGCCCCGAGTCCCATGTTTTCCACAGTCCTTTGGGGCAGCAGGCTGGATTCCTCTGGTGGAATGGTGTCCTGCTGGAGAGCGCAGATGAATCACAGAATCATTCAGGTGGGAGAAGACCCTTGGGATCATCGAGTCCAACCATCAGCCCCACTCTACAGAGTTCTCCCCTGTACCACATCCCCCAACCCCACATCCAAACGACACAAAACACCTTCAGGGATCATCAATTCCAACCATCAGCCCCACTCTACAAAGTTCTCCCCTGCGCCACATCCCCCAACCCCACATCCAAACGACTCATAAACACATTCAGGGATGGCAACTCCACCACCTCCCCGGGCAGCCTATTCCTGTGTCTGACCACTCTTTCCAGGAAGAATTTTTTCCTAATGTCCAGCCTAAACCTACCCTGTTGCAGCCTGAGGCCATCCCCTCTTGTTCTATCGCTAATGACCTGTGAGAAGAGACCAGCCCCAACCTCTCTACAATGTCCTTTCAAGTAGTTGTAGAGAGTGATGAGGTCTCCCCTCAGCCTCCTCTTCCTCAAACTCAACAGTCCCAGCTCCTTCAATCGCTCCTCATCAGATTTATTCTCCAGGCCCTTCACCAGCTCCGTTGCCCTCCTCTGCGCTTGCTCCAGCACCTCGAGATCTCTCTCGTATTGAGGTGCCCAAAACCGGACACAATACTCCAGGTGTGGCCTCACCAGCACCGAGCACAGGGGGACAATCACCTCCCTCCTTCTGCTGGTCACACTATTTCTAACACAAGCCAGGATGCCATTGGCTTTCTTGGCCACCTGGGCACGCCGCTGGCTCACGTTCAGCCGCTTGTCAATTCGAACCTCACGGTCCTTCTCTGCCGGGCAGCTCTCCAGCCACGCTCCCCCAAGCCCGGAGCGACGCGTGGGGCTGGTGCGATTCCTCGAGCCCACAAAAGCCTTGCAGAGGCGGCTGCGGTTAACGGCAGCGAAGCTCTGCCTGGACGCGCCGGCTCAGCTCCGCTTTCCCAACTCCCCGGGGCCAGGAGAGGCTGATCTCGCCCCACCAAACCCCTCTCCGGGTCACGGGGAGGACGATCACCACAATACTCTTGGCTTTTTCCAAGCTGAGGGGGTGGGTGGGGGGTGTTTCGTCCCAGATTCTTTCCTAGAGAGTGTTTTAAATATTTGATTTTCATGTCAGCTTGGAATTAAACCAAAGTCCTGAAATCCTTTGCGAGCCCCGGCTCTGGGCAGCGTCCATTTCCGGAGAAAAGAGGAGCAGATCTGACGGAGGATAAGCGAGCATTTGTGTTCTGCTGAAAAGCCTTTCATACAAGGGGAAAAAAAGAGAAGTTTTGCAAACTTTTCCAAGCTTTAATAAACAGCCAGCTGCCGGGCGCGCAGGCAGACAGGTAGCTGGCCGGGTATCGGTTGCTTACGGGAGATATTCTCGCTGCAAAGAGTAAGAAAGCGAAAATTTCCTCTTCCAGTTGAAAGGGAAACACGACCCCAGCAAATACATTGCGTTTACCGGTTCCTTTATTTGCTTCTCCCAACCAAGTTGGTGCTTGGATGGATCCAATGGCTAATTCCAAGCCCGCACCCGGGTCCTGAGGTTTTTGGAGGGAGCTGTTTTGCTTTGCCCGTGTCTGTGATAAGTGGCCCTGGCTCTCCTTAAGCGAAGGGGACGGGTGATGACGAAGAGGCGGCTGCGTGACCTGCGCTGATCGTGAGCAATGGCTCCCATTCCGCCTGCCGGGGGATGGAGAGAGGTCGGGGGTAAAGCTTCCCAGGTGTGTCGGGAGGGGACGGGATAGGAAGGGGGGAGAAATCATCTGCCCAACTGGCCTTGTTACCACTGTGATAACCAAATTCGTCGATGTGATCCCGTCGCACGCCCACCCCAGCACAGGGGAAACTGAGGCACGGCCAGACTATGGGGTCTGCTTAACTGGGAGTGAAGCCACCCCGAATCCCAGGCTTCCCCAGCCTTGTCCCCGCTCCGGTGCGCGCCCCACCGCTCCGCCCAGCTGCCCGGCACCGGGACCTGTGGCAGTCCATGCTGGGAGCAGGGCACGGCCCCCCCATCCGGGCTGGCAGAAGGGCTGCGGTTCCGGGCTGTGCTTTAAGACCCCTTTGGGGGAGATGCTAAAACTAAACGGCACGGCTTTGGGTTGATCCGTCTCGGAGCCAACAAACACCAGCCGGCTTGTCAGCCGGCAGGCACGGAGAAGGAGCAGGGACCCGGGGGGGGGGGTCAAGTCCCCCGAGGCCAAGGGCACCGAAGAAGAGCCACGCTGCAGAAAGCTCCTCCAAGCGCGTCCCTCTCTATGGCAGCCACAACCCCCCCTCCGCCATCCCTCCCACGAACAGAAACACAAAGGGCTGAAGCAAAAGGTTGGAAAAGGGCCTGGCGGCACGGCTCGTCTCCCCTCAGGTGTACGACATGCCCGAGCCTTCTCCTGGAAGGGGGGGGGACAGGCAGGGAAATCATTATCTGCTCAATGTAGGCCAGCACCCCCTGCCTCCTCCTCCTCCTCCCCCCAGCGCTCGGCTCCTGGGTGCAGGCTGACAGATCAGAGAACGCGGGCGAAAAAACGGAATTCATTATTTTTTTTTTTTTCTCCCCCCGTATGTCAGATATTTTCAAATTGTTTTTTAAAAAAAAAAAAAGACAAGAAAAAAAAAAAGAAAAGAAAAGGCAGGGTTATTACTGTTCATTAAAAAAAAAAGACAAGAAAAAAAAAAAAGACAAGGAAAAAAAAAAAAAGGAAGAAAGTACGCTGCGGAGCGAAGCCCATGAGCTGGCCCCCTCCTCCCGGCAGCTGCTGCTGGTGGGGGCAGCTCTTAGATCTCCTCTGCTGCAGGATGGGGTGGGTGAAATCCTGCCTGCTCCGGCGAGGTTCAAAGAGCGGAGCCGCGTCGCCCGCTTCTCCCCCGCACGCCGGGTGCTTGCCCATTACCCAGAGGAGGTCTCCGGGTCCCTGCCGCGCTCCGGGCGAATGGGGAAGCCATGCCCGCCGCGCTCTCGTCCTGGTGAGCTCGCCGGGCACGTGTCCCCGGCGCCCGGCTGCTCTTGGTCCTGTAGAAACCAGGAGGGACCACGAAAAGCCGGTGACGGGGAGCACGGCCGGAAGAAACGGGCGACTGGGACTCAGGCGTCAAGATCTGGGGCTTCGATTATCCGGCTCCATCCCAAGGCTGCGAATTCCTTGAGCTCCGTCGGCCGACATCGCTTCTGTTAATTAGCCACATCCTAATGGCAAGCGCCGAGGAGACCCAGTGCGGCTGAATCCTGCGTTTCCCTCCAGGTGGGCTTTGCTGGGAGCCCAGTGCAAGAGCGAAGGAAGAGAGCGGAAAGGGGGAGGATTCCTCCTTCTCCCCTGGCATGGAGAGCAGGGAGCGCATCACCTCCCGCGGCTCAGCCCTAGGAAAAATTCCCAATCCCAGCCCGCATCCAGGGAAGACGGTGGGTGGGAGACGCCCCGGGGATGGGCACAGCCCTTCCCCGCTCCCTGCAGGCTGAGGGGAGCAAAGGGGAGTTTGTTTTTTGACCCTTGCCGCATCTCCAGCCCTCAATCCTCCGGGCTCCCGCCTGGTTTTCAGGGGCAAAAAAAAAAAAAAAAATAAAAATAATTTAAAAAAAAAAAAAAAAGGCGCTTGTGTTTCCAGCTCAGTGGCTCATTTTCACCCACGCACTCGCTCGGTCCCAGAGGCTCTCTGCCGGCCCGGCTCCGGGTGGCATTTCCCAGCCTTGCCCAGCTGGGATTTGCAAGTACCTGGTCTCAGCCGGCTGCGCTGGCCCCGGCTGGCGGCGAGGAGCCCCCGCCCGCCCCCACCGACGCCGGGCACGCCGACGCCGGGTTGAGAAATCACAGGCGGGCCTTGTCAGGCCTCGGATGCAATTTGAAGAGGGTTTTGGTTTTTTTTTTTCTACTTCGACGTGAGCTGAGGACGTCAGCTGTTGCTGCTGTTTGGTGGCCGCGTGATGGCAGTTCATTTGTCCCCGTGGTTTCTCCTTCCCCGCTGCCCCCGGCTGTTTGCAGAGCAAGTGAACCAAACCGAAGGAAAGGACGAAGATGTTTTGCCCCCCCCCCCGCCCCATTAACTTCGGGGCCACCTTGGGTTAGGCCTGCCGGCCGCGGGGAAGGCTCCTGTCTCACCTCGGCAGCAAAGACAAGAAGGTCTCGACTCCACCATCCCTACTTGGGCACAGATACTTGCTCCAAGCGCTGAGCACCCGACTGCAGCGCAGACTGCGTTTGGAAGGATGGAGAGGCTTCCAGGACCTTCAAGCATGGCTGTCTGTGACGGAGATGAGAAAAAGTAGGATCAGATGAGGAGCAATGGATGGGGGGTGCTGCCTACAGCCCACCTCTGTGAGATGAGCTCCAATTTCTGTCGGAAATGAAGTACATCCATGTCTGGTCTATCCCTTTCCAGCACCCATCGGCCCGGGTCCAGGGCAATACTCCTGTTCGCAGGTCAGCAATTGGAAGTCCTTGGAGATCCCTCCTTCCTTAGGTGGGAACAGGCTGCGCGTCGCCTTGGGCAACGATCTTTCCGGCTCCTGTCAGGGGAGAGTCCCGCTCGGCTCCCTGGAGGAATCCAGGGCAGCTCACGCGGGGGAGATGGAAATAGGGTGCTCGGCGCTCGCCTTCCCATAGCACCGAGAGAAGGACGGCGCCCGCAGGCGTGAGCTGGGCGCGGAGAGCTTTGATCTGGTACCAGCTGAACCCTCCTGGGTGTAAGACGCCATCAGAAATAACAAACCAAGGCCGTAGAAAGAGACTAATCCCCCGCCACGTCCCAGATCTGTCAGCGCTGTTCTTCCCTCCCGTCTCCCCGGCACGGCGGCCCTGCGGAGCAGCTGGACTCAACCCCCCCCCGGCGCGGCAGCCAGCACGGGGGCTCCGGCAGGTCGGAAAACACTTTGTCCAGCGAACAAGGAACAACCCCCTCCTCCCCCCTGTATCTAAAGCGCGGTGCGTTTAAAAATCAAGCCAACCCACCGATGATGTTATCTAGACGACGGGTGCCACGTGAGGCTTGCCGAATGCCGGGGACGCGTGTCCCGAAGTTGCAGAGGTCACGGGCTCTGCAGACCTTCCTTCAGCCGCGGCAGCAATAAGGGCCGAGGAAATCATTACGGATGAATCCGGCAACCATCCGATGGGGTTTGATCAATGCGCTGCAATGCCTTATCTCCGGCACTGGCCGGGGCCAGCCGTTTCGGAGGAAAGCAAAACCAGCCCTTCCAGGAGGGAGTTGATCAATCACAACGTTCCCGGCATCGACGCACGTCTGGGCCCGCTCCGAATCCCGTTATCGGGCAGCGGCACAGCTCCGTCGCGCGCCGCATGGGAAAGGTTCAGCCTCGTGGGCACACGCTTTGAATGCCCTTGTCTGCCCTCCCGTCCCGCAGCCTTTCCCGACATCATCCATCCTGGCATAAACCGGCAGCAGATCCCCTTTTTAAGATAAATTACCCCAGTCTTTAAACTCAGCGGGAATTCCCCCGGGGCTGCTGTTCACTCTCAGCTCCCCCCTCTGAAGGCAACCCCACGGAGCCAGCCCCATTCACGCAGCCTGCCCCGAGAGCCTGCTGATTGCACGGCAGTGGAAAAATTGGGTTGCGATGGCAGGAATAGAGATCGAGGTGTCCCATCCTTCCGGACAGGGCTGCCCGTATGGCTTACAACCCGCCCCCCCAAACCCTCCATGGGAGGTCTGAAGGGAAATAAAAGGGTGAAAAGCAATGGGTTGATTCCCTGGGCTTCGACCCTCTAAAAACTTAACAGAAATAGTCGGGCTTGTGGGAGAAGACCAGAGGAAAGGAAGACAGCGAAGAGCAAAGGGATGGGAGAGCGCGGGAAGAGAGAGGTAACAAAACAAGTTGAGCTCAAGCAATCGCAGAAGGGAGCAGAGTTGGGCTAATTCCATCTTCCCGGCAGCACGCGGTCTCCTCCCAGCCCGTCCTGCCAGCCGGACCCTCACGCTCCGGGAAGCACACGGCACCTTACGGTTTCCTACCACTCCCGATAAATTGATTTGGAAACCAGGCGTTGCTTTACGAGCAGTTTACGGCTCAGCAACTCTTAACAGTAAAGTAGAATCAGAGAATCATCATAGAATCACAGAATCCTAGAACGGGTTGGGTTGGAAGGGACCTCTAAAGGCCGTCGAGTCCCACCCCCCTGCAGTGAGCAGGGACGTCTTCAACTAGATCAGGTCGCTCAGAGCCTCATCCAGCCTGGCCTTGGATGCATCCAGGGATGGGGCAGCCACCCCCTCTCTGGGCAACCTGGGCCAGTGTCTCACCACCCTCAGTGTCAAGAACTTCATCCTAACGTCTCATCTAACCCTGCCCTGCTCTAGTTTAAACCATTGCCCCTCGTCCTGTCGCTCCATGCCCTTGCAAAAAGAGCCAGCCCTGGGAGGTGCTCGTGGGCTCGTTGGGGTGAAGATGTGTGATCCACTAGGAACCAGAGCCCTCCCCTCGCCGCAGGACATGGCCTTGCCTTTCTTTGCCGTCACTGCTCCAAAATCTGCGCCCAAATGGTTTTTCCTAAATAGGATATTGATTTTTTTTTTTCCCCTTTTCTTTTTTTTTTTTTTCCCCCCGGCTGCTGGAGTGCTTCAGAGAAATGTCTGCTTTGGTGGAATTTTATTCTTTTTCATTAAGGAATCGATAGCAAAAAAGGCAACAACGCGTCAACGGGGGAAACGTTTTGGCCAGGGCCTCTCGTTCCTCTCGGAGAGCGAGGGTGACGGTGCATCCGAGCAGGTTTGGCCTGACCTGGGAAAGGAGGCGAAGGAAGAGAAGGGGAGCGAGCGCGAGGTGGCCGAGTGACAACTCCTAGGAGTTACCGCGTCAGAGTGGGAAGAGTTGCATTTCCATACGATTTTTTGGTTGATTTTTTTTTTTTTCTTTCTTGCAGTTCTAGATATTCTTCCTCTACTCATATCTGTGAAACATCACGGGTGGAAAGCAGCAATTCCCCTAAGTCTGTTCTTCTCCTTAGACCGGAGACGGGGCTGTTTATCCCTGACACCACCTCCACGGAAACGCAGCCAGGAGAGCGCTTACTGCATCGCAGCTCCCACCGTACCAGGCACCTGCTCACCCACCGCGCTCGGTTTTATCACCGGCCCAAGGAGAAACGACCCCTCTCAGCAAGAGTCATGGAACCATAGGGTTGGGAGGGCCCTCTGGAGATCATCCCATCCAACCCCCTGCCAGAGCAGGGTCACCCACAGCAGGTGGCACAGGAACACGTCCAGGCGGGTTTGGGATGTCTCCAGAGACAGAGACTCCCCCACCTCTCTGGGCAGCCTGTGCCAGGGCTCTGCCACCCTCACAGGAAAGAAGTTCCTCCTCATGTTTAGGTGGATCTTTCTATGGTCAAGTTTGTGCCCGTTACCCCTTGTCCTGTCCCTGGGCACCACCGAAAAGAGCCTGGCCCCATCCTCCTGACACCCCCCATTTAAGTATTTAGAAGCATTGATAAGGTCCCCCCTCAGCCGTCTTTTTTCCAGACTGAAGAGACCCAAATCCCTCAGCCTTTCTCCCTAAGAGAGGTGTTCCAGTCCCCTCGGCATCTTGGTAGCCCTTTGCTGTCCCCTCTCCAGCAGTTCCCTGTCCTTCTGGAACCGGGGAGCCCAGAACTGGACACAGCGCTCCAGGTGTGGCCTCCCCAGGGCAGAGCAGAGGGGGAGGGTGACCTCCCTCCACCTGCTGGCCACACTCTTCTTGATGCCCCCCAGGATGCCATTGGCCTTCTTGGCCACAAGGGCCCATCGCTGGCTCATGGTCACCCTGTTGTCCCCCAGGACTCCCAGGTCTCTTTCCACCGAGCTGCTCTCCAGCAGGTCACCCCCAACCTGTCCTGGTGCGGGGGGTTATTCCTCCCCAGGTGCAGCACCCTACACTTGCCCTTGTTGAATTCCACAAGGTTCCTCTCTGCCCAGATCTCCAACCTGTCCAGGTCTCTCTGGATGGCGGCACAGCCTGCCGGTGTGTCAGCCACTTCCCCCCCAGCTTTGTGTCATCGGTGAACTTGCTGAGGGTGCGCTCTGTCCCCTCATCCGGGTCATTGATGAACAGATTGAAGAGGACGGGACCCAGTACCGACCCCTGGGGAGCACCACTCCTCACTGACCTCCAACTGGACTCTGTGCCCCTAATCACGACCTGCCGTAGGTGCTGCCTGGCCATCTTTAGCCACAGCTTTTGTCTATTTTTCCAGGTGGCAGAGGCTGCCCAGCACAGAGCCGGAGGGGTCGGGATGCGTTCCCTCACCCCCTGGCAGTCGGACAGCCCCGGCGCACGCCACTCCCGTGGGACGGGACACGAGCCGTCCCGTTACAGCACGGCCCTGCCTCCCACCGCGGCGGGGAGGCCACTTAAAACGCTGGGCATGTCCCACGGCCACCAGCCCTCTCACGGCCGGACACGTGCCGAGGGCTGCCGGGAGCCCCCGCGTTCCACCGCAATAGCTCTTGCGCGGTGGAAGATGGATTTCCCCGGCGGGGCGTAGAGATAGAGATGCTACTGGCATTACCAAAAGCATCCATCAAAGTCCCCCTCCTGCCTTCGGAGGTTTTAATCACGCGGATCCCGGCTGCCGACAGATGACGGGGAGAAAGGAAAAGTACAAGTAAAGGGAAAAGATTGATGAGAAAGCACAAAGTCCGTCTGTCCCAGGGGCGGCAGCCGGGGGGACGCGGCGGGGAGGGGGTGCAGGGTTTTTCTCGTCATAGCTGCCCCACAGATGAAGGGGGAAGGCAGGAGAGAAGCTCGGGCTGTGCTGGATGGGAAGGGAATGCTCCTTAGGAATCTTGTTAAACGAGAAGTGCTGAGTTAGTACAAAAAAGGGGTGTCGGGAAGATATCAAAACAAGATGTTTCGGGTTTTCCCACGCCTCACCTTTCACTTCCCATGAAACGGGCGGAGGCTTTCAGGAACGCAAATCCCTCTGCTGCCCTTTCCCGGCTGAAAACGCTTTGCCGGCTTTGACTCACACAACAAACAACTTATCGGTGATGGAAAAAAAGTCACCCAGCTCCGGACCCAAAGAGGGCTGGTGCTGGAAAGCCACCGGCTCCATCACCTTACGAGCTCTCATCTTGAGAGCACGGGCATGTTGGTCCGCAGGCGGCGGGTTGGATGGTGGAGAGCGAGCAAAAAGGGGCAGAAAGCTGGGAAAAGAGGGACCCAAGTGGTGGATGGTGAGGAAACTGTCTGGGAACGATGGGGTCCTGGCCGGGTGGGTGGGCTCCGGAGGCAGGGGAGGGATGCAAAGCTCCTTCCTCCGCTTCCCACTTGTCCCCATGCCGCCGCACCGCCACCGGCTTCCCAGCCCTGTCTCCGAACCCCACCCGTTATTAACGCCGGCCCGACGCTGCGATTTAGCACGTCTACTAACGAACTGAAAAATTCACCGGGTTCAAAAGCGGAGAGGCCGCTCAGAGGTGGAAGAGGGAGAGCTGCGGAGGGAAGAGACGGCGGGAGCCAAGTCCTACCTGCTGCAAGAAGGGAGACCCAACGCCTGGCTTGTCCCTGCGGGACCAGCCCACCCCGGGAGCAGCAGATTTGGGGACAACATCCCACGACATCCCTGCAGACACAAGGCGGGGGGGACCAGGCGAATGCCCGGCGAGCTCCTCGGCTCCTTTCTGCCCAGCATCTCGCCGCTCGGAGCCTCGCAGCAAAGTTTTCTCCTTTCGCTTTCCAAGCAGTGGAGGCAAGGACGGCACATCGGGGGGAACTCCCACCCCGCAGGCACTTGCCAATCATCCCTGAGACGCTCCGGGCTAATTATTTTTATCCTTCCTGAATCGTGTGGCGTACAGGAGGTGCGGAAAATAGGTGCGGAAAATAGGACATTCTCGCCATCTCTCTGTCTCCGGCGTAGGCTAATGGTGCCTGTAAATTGCGGCTCCGTGTCAGGGGATCACCGTTTGCCATGCGGCTGAGTGGCGGAGAGGCTGAGATTGCCGATGGGCTCCATGCTCGCCATGCTTCTTCCTCCCACGCTTTGCTCCAGGGGAAAACCCGGGGGCGTTTTGCCAGCGAGTGAGGATTTTCCTTCCCCTCCTGCCCGTCCCCACCCAGGGCTCTCCAGGAACAGGAGATGTATGGGCTAACACCATTTGCAGGCTGGTGTGCCGTTTCTTTTTTGGTCCGCGGGCCACCATAACGGTCTGAAAAGTAGCCCAGGCAGAAGTTTGCCAGATAGTTTTGGCTCTGCAGAGCACATATTCGTGTTACGCAAGGATATAACAGGTTGTCTCCGCTTTCTGCCTTGCTTAGGGAAGTGGAAAGCGGTGAGGACCAGGAGACGCGTTTGCGCTTTCCCTGGGCTCCTACCGCCCACCCTGAAGACCTTTGGTCCTGATGGGAACGACACAAAGTCCTTCAGGAGACGGAGGGCTCTTGAGCGAGCGACGCTGGGGATGGAGGGTTGGCCCGAGCCGGTGGCGGGAGCAAGCCGCGGGTGCTCTCCGGGCACACAGAGCCTACCGAGCTTCCGAGGTGAGCTGGGACGATGGCGTTGCGTGATCTAGAAGGAGGACGGTGGTCACCGACCCGACGGTGCAACAGCAACCACCGGCCGTGTGAGAGCCTGCGGGAGCTGCCTCCAGGCAGGGAGGAATTTGGGGAGAAGGGGGAGAAGAAAGCCTCGCCTTCCCCATCTGGTGACAAACCGGCTCTGCTTGTGAGTATCTTCAAGCCACTCCAGGCAGCGACAGAAGAGCGTATTTGTTGTTTACCCACTCAGAGAGGAGATAAGGTCAGGAAATCGCAGGCGGCCTGCTGCAATCCTAGTGGGGAAAGCGAAGCTAAATCTGGCAGACCAATTACTCGCTATCGACTGTTCTCCTTCTCAATTATTACTCCGTTTCGCAAGAAACCTCCCAAACGCACACAAAAATTTCCACCCAGGCCAAACCGACGCTGCCTGGCAGATCCCACCGCTGCCTCGCCACGGCCCGAGTCGGGGCAGAGCTGCTCCCGGAGACCCGGCAGAGACAACCTGCTGGAGAGGCGAGAAGGTAGGAAAACCTGCAGGCAGGGATGCGGGGACTCAGCCCAGGCTGCCTCGTCACAGCTGGATGCAAAACGCCATTTGCATCAGGTTACAGTCTCGAGTAAATTGAAATTCAAAGAACATCTGCTGCTTTTTCACTACGTTTGTGTTGACACCGGAGGAGGGGGACCACGGAAGGGCAAGATGGAGAGGAAGGGGTGGCGGAGGGGACGGTGGCTTGACTCACCACCGCAGCTTGAATTGCCTGGAGGCAGGAGCCCCGTGCTGGTCCCAGGCTGGTGGCACCGGGCAGGCGCTGGGCACTGCGGTTTGGGCAAAACGACCTCAAACAAGGTGATCCTTCCAGCCCCGAGCTCTGCTTCCCGCCCCAGGGAGGGGTGAGCGAGCGCAGGGTACAGCTGCCCACCTGGCAAGTCATCCCCTGCCCGGAACCGGGGTCCGTGGCATTGCCAAGGGAAGCTCCCGGGGGTCTTGGATGGCTTTGGAGAAAGGAAACGTCTTGCTCAGCCTCTGCGGGGTGGAAGGGATGGGCAGGGAACCTCTGCCAGCTAACTCAGCGTCACCAAATCCGTAGCAGCTGTGCCGCGCTCGTCGCGTCATTTCCCGCTCTTCTTACCGCCCAGATCCTAAATCCCTTCGAAGGGAGGAGGAGCGGTGCCTTTCATCACAGCAAAAGCAACACGTTTCTCGTCCTCAGCGCTGCCGAGCTTCGGAACGTGACGCTGGGATGCCCCGCCAGTAACAGAGGCGAAGCGTTTTTGTTTTCACTAGAAATCCCCCCACTTCTTCACGCGGTCTCAAGGCTTTGGGGACCTGACATCTTGGGCGGCGCGGCCGTTCCTAAGCCTCCCCGTGACAGCATTCCCCCCGCTGCCTTGAAGCAGCAGGTTCCCAAACAAACCCTAGCCTCAAATCCAAAGGGTTAGCCGCATCCGCGAACAGCCGTGCTTGCGTCAGAGCAGAGATCCCCCAGATCAGGGGGATCGTTTGTGACGAACCGGAACGCCGAGGAGCTTCTTATTTCGGGCTGCTCAGCTCCAGGCTTGGGCACGCTCCTTCAACGACGCACCCCCAGTGCAATCGCCGACGGGGGGGTGCCTGCACGGTCCCTCCATCTCCTGTCCCCACCGCATCCCACCCCAGCCGAGCACCCCCCGGCCCGTGCCGGAGCTCCGGCTGCGGTACTGCCAGTGAATTCACACCATTTGCGGCCGCGCAAGTGAGGAAAAGGCCAGTCTGCACGGGAAATTCTGCCCTGCCACTGGTTTTTGGGGAGCACAGCTCTGGGAGGAGCCGGGGGCAGGACTACGCTGCAGGTTCAGATGAGCAGGGCTGTCCTGCGAGAGCAGGGAAACGACGGACTCACGCTCCCAGTCTCATGTCACCAAGGGATTCGGACCACGCTGCGGTGACGGGTGCCGCTTTTTCTTGCTAGAGAGGTATTAGCAAGTGCCGGCTGCCGTCTTAGCCCCGAGATGGTGAGACCCCACCTGGAGCACTGCGTCCAGCTCTGGAGTCCTCAGCACAAGGACACGGAGCTGTCGGAGCGGGGCCAGAGGAGGCCCCGGAGATGCTGGGGGGGCTGGAGCCCCTCTGCTGGGAGGACAGGCTGAGGGAGCTGGGGGGGTTCAGCCTGGAGAAGAGAAGGCTCCGCGGAGACCTTCCAGCCCCTTCCAGTCCCCAAAGGGGCTCCAGGAAAGCTGGGGAGGGACTCTGGAGCGGGGAGGGGAGCCACGGGATGAGGGGGAATGGTTTTACACTGGAAGAGGGGAAATCTAGAGGAGATCTGAGGAAGAAATTCTTGGCTGTGAGGGCGGTGAGCCCCTGGCCCAGGTTGCCCAGAGCAGCTGTGGCTGCCCCATCCCTGGAGGGGTTCAAGGCCAGGTTGGACGGGGCTTGGAGCGACCTGGGCTGGTGGGAGGTGTCCCTGCCCAGGGCAGATGGGTTTTAAGGTCCCTTCCAACCCGAACCATTCTATGATTCTATGATATTGGTCACTACACTCCGTCCCTCCAGGGCTAAAACAAGCACTGTGCCATCTTACAGCACAGAAAACACAAAAGCATCCTTCTACGCCTCTGGTTTTCCTCCAGACACACCAGTTGCCCCCGCAGGTCCTCCCACGTGCCGTGCCACCCACCGGCAAGCTGTCCGGCAGCCCCCCCAGCATCGCCCCGGGTTTCCCCGGCTGTGGCCCACCCCGGCTTCTTTCAGTCCCTCTCCGGGGGGTTCGCCTGAGCTGACCGGGATCACGGCGTGACATTGCGATTTGCCACCCCCACCTCACCCGAGGCGGTAATTGGCTTGTCGTTATTTCTCTGGTGATTTCGCCTCCAACTAAATCGTGGTCTCACAGCCCCAAAGAGAAAGGGACCGGCGTACCCCGACCGCTCCTTGCTGTCCCCATTTGTTCCGAAGGGGTGGGCGAGTAGGGATGCCCAGTGCCGTGGGCATCGTAGCAAAGGGGATTAACACACCGATTCCTCCGTCCTCTTTTCCTGAACCGTAGGTGTTACGGGCCCGAGCAGAAAGCAATTAGGGCTGACAATACGCTACAAAGACCGGCTGGCGATCCTAACCAGGAACGGGGCGCGCGGCAATGCGGCGAGGTCAAGAGAGCGATGAAAGGAGCAGGAATACGTGAAGAAAACCTCCGACTCGTTACAACGGAGAAAAGGCTGCTGCTGCTTCTGCCCTGGGCTGATTTTTTTTTATTTTTTTTAACCGATTCAATTAACTCTTTGTTGTGCTGCACTAATGCAAAGGCGGGCTGAGAAACAGGGGAGGGAGAAAACCTCCCGCAGGGCTTCGGCTCTGCCATGCCTGAAGAGGGTTTGGTTCCTCCTCTTTTAGACCCTCCATGGTTCAGAAACCTGGCTCGAGATGGCCCCCTCTTCCCCAGCAACCCCCTACGTGCTTCTCGCAAATGAAAAAAAACCAACCCCACGCTTGCCCGTTTCCAAAAGCGACTGGCGTGAAGGAATTGTCCCCACAGCAAAAAGCATCGTTAATTTTCCCCTTCACTGCAACAAGCTGCTGGAGGAAGGAGGTAGGACTCCAGAAAGACGTCCCAGCCCAGCCGGGGTGACGTGGCTGGCTGATTCGCAGCTCTCGCGAATGTTCAGGTGTGACGTGAACGGCCAACGCTCCCTTCCCTTCTCCGATTCCCCAGGGTAGGACCTGCAGGAGGAAAAGCCTCAGGCGTGACCATCGCCAGCCCCGTCTCCGAAGGGAAACGCTTGGGGTGCACCCCCTTCGAGGGTGGTTCTGCCCTTCCCACCTCTTTACCTCAGCGCCTCTCCCTCCATCCTGGCGGCTACCAAAGGACCACACGTGCCGCCATGAGGCAAAGTGACCTGCACCGCTGGCACCTCCAGCCCCCCCGGCCCACCAGGGATCCCCGTTGGCTGCCAGCTCCACAGTCCCTGAAAAAAGCCGGCAAAAGAGCTCCTCGGAAATCATCACGCTTTCACAGAAAGGACAATAACCTCCACCGTTTCATTTGGGGCAGACAATATGGACTTTTTCAGCTTTCCAAAGACAAAAAAAAACCACCCTGAAAAAAGGAAGGTTTCCCCCCTCATTTCGACTCATTTCTCTTCTTTCTTTCTCTCTGGAGGAAAGAAGTAGAAGAAAGAAGACGACAAAAACTGCATCCAGTTCTGGGCTCCCTGGTTCGAGAAGGCCAGGGAACTGCTGGAGAGGGGACAGCAAAGGGCTACCGAGATGCCGAGGGGACTGGAACACCTCTCTGATGGAGAAAGGCTGAGGGATTTGGGTCTTTTCAGTCTGGAAAAAAGACGGCTGAGGGGGGACCTTATCAACACTTCTAAATACTGAAAGGGGGGGTGTCAGGAGGATGGGGCCAGGCTCTTCTCAGTGGTGCCTGGGGACAGGACAAGGGGTAACGGGCACAAACTTGACCATAGAAAGATCCACCTAAACGTGAGGAGGAACTTCTTTACCCTGAGGGTGGCAGAGCCCTGGCACAGGCTGCCCAGGGAGGTGGTGGAGTCTCCGTCTCTGAAGACATTCCAACCCCGCCTGGAGGTGTTCCTGTGCCACCTGCTGTGGGTGACCCTGCTCTGGCAGGGGGTTGGATGGGATGATCTCCAGAGGTCCCTTCCCACCCCGACCATTCTGTGATCCTGTGTAAAACCTTAGCGAAGACTTCACGTGAGCTTCTTCCCCTGAAACAAAGGACGAAGAGGAGAGCGTCTCGATGCGTCCACCGCAAAAGCTTTCATCCCACCCACCGCACCTTTAGAAAGCATCTTCCCAAAGTCCACCTGAAGCATGTCCCGTGTCCACCTCCCTCGAACGCCGACGGCGCGGGCCACATTAACAGCGCCCTTCGCCACTGCGGAAGGACGACCAGTCACTGCGCTTGGCCTGGTTTTGCACATCCAGGGGCCAACTGGGAATGCAAGTTCCAAGCGGAGCTGCCGGGATGGAGGTTCAGCCCACAGACGCTGCCCAGGGAACGTTAAGCATTAAGGGTGGAGCTCCCGGATTAAGGGAAAAAACCTGAAAGACGCAATAAGGGTCCCCCCCCTGCCCCCATTTGGCGTGACTTTGATCTGGAGGATTAGGGCTGAGGCAATCAAGCAAAGGTGGAGAAGTTGGTGAATCCGTAATAAGATGCAATTTGCAAAGCCTGTCAAATTCATGGATTTGAACTGAAGGGATAATTTATCCAAAGGTTTGGTCCAGAGACTATATTATTCATCACCTCTGCCATCCTCCGCTACACTATTATTTCGGATGAAATAATACTCGGGAGAAGCGAAGCCACAGTCCACATAACCCACCCCTGATGCCTCTAGACAGACTCAACCCTCCCAGAAAAATCACGACCAATAACTCTGTTTGTGCCAAAAAAAGAAAAAAAACCAAACCCAAACCAACCCACCCTCAAACCATCCGATGATTACTTTGTTTGGCCCATCGCTATTAAAAAAACCCAAAAAACAAAAAACAAAACAACGACAAAACAAATCTCCGAATTCTTCGTTGCGCGATTCTTGCTAACGCCGAGCACCAGCCTTCGCTTCGGGCTTACGAAGGAGCGCCTTAAGTGCAGGCCAGCGTTGGGTTTAGCGTCGCCGGGGGAAATCCAACCCTCCCGCTATTGCTCCGAGAAAACCCGTGCCCTCAGCAGGAAGCGCGTGATGAGCGCCGCGAGCCTTTAAGCGAGATTATTAAAGCTGGGGGGGGGGGGAAACGGTGGAGGTTTGGGTCCTGCCCTGTAGTTTTTGTGGCTCGGTAAAGAGCAGGAGGAGGAGGAAGAGCGAGAGGGAGGTGCGAAGGCAGATTTCCCGCCGAGGCAAACCAGAGAAAGGGTTTGTTGCCGCTTCCTGGATGGTTTTGCCCAGTCAAGTACCGCAATCAACGCAGAGCATTAGGAACCAACCCGGAGGCGACTCTGTGGCAGAAAAGAAAGGGAAGCAGATGAAAAAACCCCGTATTCTTAATTTACTCCAGTTAATTGGAGCCTAATTTGATCACAATGTTCTTCTGTAAATATCGGCCCCTCTTTAATAAGGCGGCATTCGCCACGGAGGCTGCAATCGCAATGCAATCACCCAGTGTATCATAAAAGACTTTCTCCGTTAATTGTTAGGAGGAACTGGAGCTATTCCGCGGCAGGTATGGGACCGCAAAGAGAGATAATTATAACCAGATCTAATTAGTAACTATAACAGACCTCTCCTAGAAATTGTTTTTTACTTAAATATTCCCCCACCCCCCACCCCCCGTTCTCCGAACAGACTTCGGTGCTGCCGTCGGGGGGCTCGGGGGGGGTGGAGGACGGGACGATGGGGGTCCAGGAAGCCACGTCCTCACCCCGGTAGGGGCTGGAGAACCTCAGCGCCGGGTTCTCCGCCGGGGAAGGGAGCAGGGGAAAGAAATGCAGCGAGGCAGGCTGAGACAGGAGAGGGTGCTCTCGCCGCAGCAATGGAGGTGCGGAGGGAAGCGGGGTGTCCTGGCCCCGGCGAGGGGGGGGACGACTTGCAGGGTGAGGGGTCCCGCTGCCTCCACCTGCATCCCCAGGGATGCTCTTCCTGCCGGAGTTTGCAACGGCGGCAGAAATCGGATAAGGGGTAGAGGAGATAGAAAGAATAGGAGGCAGGCTACGCAGAAAGATGGGAGACGGGTGGTAATGGCTCCGATTTCATTTTTCAGTCATGTTAATGGACACAGACCCCCCCCTCCACGTCCCCCAAACCCTTCCTGTGACACAGCTCCTGCCTCCAGGAGAGCCTGGGGCTCCCAGCCGCGCCACCGCCCAGCACGGGAGATGCCACACGGCAGCTGTCGAAGTCCAGGGAGGCAAAAGGGGACACGCGCACCCGGGGTGGCAATTTTCAAGGCAGGTGGGCTTGAAAGAAACGGATTCTTTCCGGCGGAGATCTTGCCCAAATCAGTCTTTTTTCAGTTCAATTGTAGCAAAAACCTTCCTTCCAAAAGGGAAACTTTTCAAACCTCTGCAATTTTACTCTTCCATCCCTCTTGCTGCCTTTGCGCCAGTCAAAGGTACCTTTGAACAGCACTAGGAAGCAAAGTACCTCCGAGTCTGCCTGGGGAGCTGAGACAGAAAGCCACCGAGCCAGAAAATGGGAGCAGCCCGATCCGAGGAGCCTGTGCACGGAAATCCTCGCTCCGGATCTAACGGGAGGTTTCCTGAGCCTCTAACCCCTCTTGCACCTCTCCCAGAGGCATCCCCCAGAGCAGTGGGTGCTCCCCGTCCCCACCCCACCGCCGTCCCGCCGTGGACATCCTCGTGCTGCCCGTCGAGGATGGAAGCCCTTGACAGGCTGGCGGTACCTCCGGGTACCACCCAAAGTCCCGCGGAGGAAGGAAGGAAGGAGGAGAGGCACAGCTCGACCTTTGCAGCATGGTCGGGAGTGACTTTCGTGCGGATTTGCCCAGATCTTTTCCGGTGCCACCTCAGAAACTAAGCAGGGAAGTACGGAGAAGTGGCCAGCCCTAGTGACGGGGGAGTGGGAGGTGTCCTAACGTGGCCCTTTCTGGGAAAGCAGGGCCGAGAGGAGCCAGGAGAGGAGTAATTAAACGCAGCCCGCCGAAAGACGGACAGGACGGCCTAAAAGGATTTCATCTCTGATATCGAGGTTCTAATTACTGCGCTGCACGGATTCTGACCCATATTAGCCTAAGCTGATGCGCTATTTTTTAATCTAGTTATTTCCTCCCAAGCAGAGCCGTCTCCGGGGGGCTCGCTTGGGCAGCGGAGTTAGCTCACAGCTGGCTACGGTCTAACTAGGCCAGCGCCGCGGGACATCTTTCTGATTTTAATTTTTTTTCTGCACGTCTCGGTACCATTCCCGGCAGGGAACACCCACAGAGAGAAACGTGCGCGCGACACACTTGCGTGTGTGGCGGGGGGCGGGGGGGAAAACCCACCGCGTGAGGAGCAGGATGTCACCAGGGCAGGGGCAAGGCCAAGGGGATGCGATACTGGGACCAGACTGGGAGCGGGGTCTGGGCTTCCAGCTAAAGCCAGCCGGAAGGGAGACGCGGATGGAGATGCGTGTGCTCCTAGGAGGAAGGTGGAGGCCTTGGAGGCACCTGGGAAGGGTTGGTGACCTCAGCATCCCTCGCTGAACCACTCTGCAGACCCCTGAGCTGACCTGCTGGGAGGGACCACACGCCGGCCAGCCTGGCTGCCCGTCCCACGGCAAAGCGTGCGGCTGGGAGCAGCCCCCACCTCCCCGCTGCAAGGAGAGGGCTTTCTCTCTCCGGCAGCAAGCGAGCGACTCAATTATCTCCCGTAACCCTGCCCAAGCGATAACCGTCCGTGGTGGTCATCATGGGGGCATCTAGTCGTGCTGGCTGCAGCCGGCTCAAGGTGGTTTTGGGGAGACAGAAAACAACACAATAGCCAAGGGCGAACTTGAGCAAGACTGATACTGTGGGTCAAAATGCAAATATGACTATGGGTCAATCGTCTCACCCCCAGAAATAGTGAACAGCCCAGGAGCCCTTGAGCTCTCCTGCACGGCAGCGGCTGCACGCCAGGATCTCCCCTTGAGCTGGAACGTCACTCAACGTTACCCCTCAAGATCGAGAGATTCCTTGATGCAACAGATCCTCGGTAAGTGACTGACAGCACCCTAAACTTTGAGATGTTAGATAAGCAATATAAAGGATGGATTGGGCATATATAATCCTTTAGCCATAAACTGTTGATCAAGTCTGGGACTAGGACTGGATCCAGCTGCACCTGGATCTGAGGAGGAGTCCAGAAAGCCAGGGGAATCCTCTCTGAACCTCCACTCAACAGGGGGGTCTCCCTGGCAGCTCTGTCTGACCCTGGCCTCTATGCAGTATATAACCAAGTGTACCTCGCCATCGGATCTTGTTAAAACACTGTTGCATTTACCATCGAACTTTGTTAAATCCCTGTTTTATATCAACAAATACATTGCTGCTTCTCGCTACGAGTGAAGTGCATCACTCCATCTGCGACAGGAGTGCACGCTAACAGCATGAATAGCAAGGCACGGCAGGGAGGCTCATCGATCCCCTCCTGCCGCTGCCAGAGATGCTCACCCAAGAGCGCAACGCTCACCCAAAAGTATGATGCTCACCCAAGAGCGTGATGCTCACCCGAGAGCCTGATGCTCATCCAAAAGCATGATGCTCACCCAAAAGCATGATGCTCACCCAAGAGCGCAACACTCACCCAAAAGTATGATGCTTACCCAAGAGCATGATGCTCACTCAAGAGCGCGATGCTCACCCAAAAGCATGATGCTCACCCAAGAGCACAAGGGCCACCCAAGAGCGTGATGCTCACCCCAGAGCGCGATGCTCACCCAAGAGTGCGATGCTCACCCAAAAGCATGATGCTTACCCAAGAGTGCGATGGTCACCCAAGAGCCTGATGCTCACCCAAGAGCCTGATGCTCACCCAAAAGTATGATGCTCACCCAAGAGCGTGATGCTCACCCGAGAGCGCGATGCTCACCCAAAAGCACGATGCTCACCCAAAAGCGCGATGCTCACCCAAGAACGCAATGGTCACCCAAGAGTGTGACGCTCACCCAAGAGCGCGATGCTCACCCAAAAGCACGATGCTCACCCAAGAGTGCGATGGTCACCCAAGAGCGTGATGCTCACCCCAGAGCGCGATGCTCACCCAAGAGTGCGATGCTCACCCAAGAGTGCGATGCTCACCCAAGACCATGATGCTTACCCAAGAGTGCAATGCCCATCCAAGAGCGTGGTGCTCACCCAAAAGCATGATGCTCACCCAAGAGTGCGATGGTCACCCAAGAGCGTGATGCTCACCCAAGACCATGATGCTTACCCAAGAGTGCGATGCCCATCCAAGAGCGTGGTGCTCACCCAAGAGCGTGACGCTCACCCAAGAGCGCGATGCTCACCGGAGAGTGCAATGCTCACCCAAGACCATGATGCTCACCCAAGAGCACGATGCTCACCCAAAAGCATGACGCTTACCCAAGAGCGTGACGCTCATCCAAGAGCGCGATGCTCACCCAAGAGCGCGATGCTCATCCGAGCACCCCAGACGCACATTTCCTTAATCCGCAGTGCCATCCCCGAAACGAGAGCGAGTCCATCCAGAGCGCATCATTGCGATTAGTTGCCGCCTCCCAATACATTCCTTGCCACCTTGGAGGCTCTCCGCATCCCACCGCGTTATTGCCACGGTTCCCACCTCTCTAATCAGGGCTTCTCGCTCCGAGACGGCGCTGACCTTGATACCTTCCAGTTCGAGGCCCCTCTATGGCAAAGTGATTCAATTAAGCCCTGGTTCACAGAGAGTGCTAAAAAAGAAGGGAGCAAGGGGAAAAAAAAACCAAAAAGAGCCCAACAACAATAAAAAAAACGCCCTCTTGAGAATAATTTTCTTCTATGGATTTTTAAGACCAGCGGCTGCAGAATCACTTTCTCGTTTTTGTGCTGTCTCTCCAGTCAATAAATAAGAGGGAAATAAAGGATTTCAGAGAAAATAGAATGCAGTCAAAAGGTAAATTGTGGTCTTAAAAGCCCCTAAGAGACTGTCACAGACTTTGAAATGTTTCCTAGTTTGAGACCATTTCTTCCTGACTACATGGTTTCCGCTCCTCAATTTGCATCTCGGGGAGGTAATCTTTAAAACTGATTTTCCCCTGGTTGCATTTCATCGGCAAAGAAACTAAACAGGCTGCTGCATTACAGTAATAACATCAACATTTCAGCCACCTTCGCCTTAATTATTTCTCTGCCTTGCCAACAGGACCAGTTAAAGGAGATTTATATTTGGGTGGGGAGGAGGGGGGCCAAGTTGCGTGCGCGGGGATGGGGAAGATAACCTGGAAAAGCCGATTTCTCCCTTGTTGGGTGTCGCCGGCAGTAAAAAAAAAGTACAATAAAATAAAATAAAAATACACGAGGTAAAAGGTTTGGGCCATTTAAGTAATAATAATGTCAGCATTTCACCTGTCTCTTGCTTAATTATTTCCTTCTCTCGGCTCCGCCACCTGGACCAGTTTAGATAAGATTTCAGCGCGGATAAGGAGGAAGAACCTGTATTCTCCGAAGTAGATAAGCCCTTTTTTCCAATGGAAAGGAAGAGAATACGGCACTAAAGCCTTCCTGCCGTCTCCTCCACATTTATCAACGGCCTCTTAGCAAAAGCCTTACCACTAAAAGCTTGTGAAGTTTTGCAAAATACTACCGGATGAGAGAAAAGCACTTGTAAAGCCAAGAAAGGGAAGTCGGAGCGCGCAAATCAGCTCGTCAGCACCCGTGTCCGGGCAACACACGGCTCAAGGTCACCCCAAAAAGCACCCCGGAGGGGGAAGCAGGGGTCCAGCTAACCGCTGCCCGCCTTTAAGGAGAACTTAGAGGTTTCGGGAAGGTCTCCTCACCCGCACAAGGTGGCAAAGCTTCCTTCCGAGTTGGCTGCGCTTGAAAGTTAGCCCCATCAAGGCCTCCTGCTCTGTCCTTTTAGGTCTCCCTCCCTTCCAAGATGCGCGCATCGGCTTTGTCCATCCCCCCGCGTGCTTTAGGACAAGGCTCACTTGGCCAAGACGAGCCAGGAAAATAGCTCGATAGGAGCTAAAGTCCTCCGTGACCTCGCGGCCGGGGAAAGGAGATAGACACGGAGATGGCTGAGGCTGTGGGTCTGGCAAGCTGAGGACCCCGGAGGGTTCATATTGGGGTCCAGCCCCGCGGCGAAGCGCCGGATGCCGCCAAGGCCTGCCGGCTCGCCGCCGGCGCCGCCAGCTACAAACCTTGCCAAGCCGCGCGTTGGCGGCTGCCAACGCGTGCCCAACGCGCCCGCAGATGGGACGCTCGCCTGTGTGCAAACATTTACAAACACCTTGAGCGACTCGCGAAGAGGCAGCAGGTTGCTGGCAGCCGTCCATGGGCAGGAAGGAGGCTCGGCGCCACGGGGAGAGGGTTTGGTGGAGCGGGAGACGCCGCCGCCGCGAGCGGCGAGGGAGAGGGTGAGACGCTCTCGGCCACTCCGCACCGCGCACCACCGCTGGCACCCCAGAGAAACATTTTAAAAGGAAAACAAACAGCTCTCCGGATGAAAAGCTGGGAGTCTCCTCTCCGCTTGTACCGCAGAGTCTATTTTTATTATACAATTTCCACTCTTCAGTGGCTCGGATGTTTTGCCTGCATTTCCTTGCTGACCCTCGGGCCAATCCTCAAAACAATATTTGCTCAGGGTTTGGCGCGTGCGTGCGGCTTTTTTTCTTCTCTTTTTTTAAAAAAAAAACCCCAAAAAACCAAAAAAAATCAGGGTTGGTAAAATCTTTCCCTCTTTCTTGATTTATAACGGGCTGGGGAGCGATCACGCATCCCTGTGCAAGAAGGCAAGAGAGCCGGGGGGGGGTTTCTGGGCCGCCGTGCACGTGTGGAGGGGAGGAGAGGGCAGAGGGAAGGTGCTTGTACCCGAGCACTACCTGCCCGCAGCCTGCCAGGAGTGAGAAACCTCCTCCGGGAATCGCCCCCCACCTCCCCGCTCTCCCTTACCATCCCAAACCCGCCGGCTCTCCAGCCCAGGGGAAGTCAATAGGACGCTCCTGCCTCAGGCCGCGACATCGGGGCTGGATTCGGTCCCGGCTCTCTTTCCGCAGAGCCTCCCTGCTGCCTGCTTACGCTCCTGAGCTCCTTCAGCTTCCCTCTGCCCGGCCTTGCCTTCCCGCCCCGCCTGGCGTCTGATTAGATCGGGTCCGCGTGTGTAAGTACAGCCTCCTGCCACCCTAATCATCTAAAGTGGCTATTTGAATAACAGTTGTTGGTGCCCGTCGTTTCCTGTAATTTCCGAAAGGAAACAAATCCATGCAGGCTGCAATTTTTGCGCCTAGGAATTTTGAATGACTCTCTCTAAGAGCCTCAATTCCTCTCTCCCTTCCCTTCCCTTCCCCTGCCTCCCCGGAGCCAGCCGAGGGAGACGCTGCCACCCAAGGGTCTCGCCCTGGGGGCTCGTGGTGGGTGGGGGCGGCTGGTGGGCTAGCGGGGCGCGATGCCTCCTAGGAGAGACACGGAGCTGCCGGCAAAGCTCGCTCACAGAGCTTGGAGGAGGAAGGCGGCTGGATCGCACCCAACCCACGGGAGACCTGCTCTGCAGCAGGACAAAGAGGCAGAAACGTCTTCCAAGTTGGCATTTGCCCCTGCATCGCCACCTCCAAACTAAGCCTGGGAGGTCCTTCTCTGACCTGCGGAGCTCTGATGGTGCCGGCCCTTTGGAGACGCTGCTGCTGGCCAAGCTCCTCACCTTCTCACACGGAGTAGCTGTAAGACATCCTCCTCCGGAGCCAACTTCTGTGACGGCGTCAGTCCCTATTTAATAACCTTCTCCCTTTCAAGTTTCCCCTCCTGTTCTGCTGCGCGCGGCTTTATGACAGCGAGGGTTCTCCTTTTTATGACGCCGTTGTTTTTAAAAGGGTTTTTTATCCCCTGGTTTTATGACAAAATTACCGTACAGCACCCCGAGTGCCACAGCAGCGAGGAGGGAGAGCGGCTCTGGAAATGCAGCCGCTCCTTCCCGAACAGCTTGCAGCCTCGCCGGGGAAGCGGCTGAGATTCGGTGACGGATGGAGTGCTTGTTATCCTCGATATTTTTATCCACAGATATACAAGGCACTTTGCGATCCCAGCGGATACCAGGCGCTATATAAATGTAAATCATTATCATTATCATTAAATACCTTCTGCGTCTTTTTAAGCTACCAGTCGGCATCAAATACATAACGGGGCAGCTGGTATCTGGGCTTTGGCTGCCGAACCGCACGCGAGAGGTGCGATTTTTGTCTTTGTTAGCAATTAAACGCGCTATCACGAAAGCCTTCATTTTCCCCTGGCAGTTTTTCACGCTGCCTCTGATCTGAAAGTCACTTCTCACCCACCATGAGAAACCTCCGCAGACTTCCCTAGCAACAACCTGGGTACGAAACGGCCTCGGACGCTCCCGGGATTATCCCAACCCGGGCGTACAATCCCACCGCATCGCCCGGAGTAAAGGCCAGTGAGAGGATCCCCCGGGCGCTGTGCTGGGTCGCAGGGAGGAGAGTTCGGTTCCTGCGTGATTTATGACTCTCCAAAAAGTACGACTCTGCGGCATTTCTGCCTCGGCCGCTGCCCGACCCCAGAAATAACTTCACCGCCCAAAACCTCTTGGGTATCACCCACCCCGCAGCCGTAACGGCAGCGAACACCGGGGACCCGGCACAGCATGTTTATAACCCAAAGTTTCCCGTTTCTGCTTCACCCCGGTCCTTTTTCCCTTTCCTTAGGGGAGGGACGCGGGGCTGAAGGACTCCCTCAGGGTCGGGCGCGGAGGCTTTGGCAGCGCAGGAATGAACCCGGGGCTTGTGCGTTTCCACCCAAGCCATAAATCACCGGATCCCCTTTCCACCCACCCCCCCGGGAGGACGAGCCGAGCGGGCAGCACACTGGGTGCCCCTTCCCTGGTTTTCCCACCCGTGCTAAGCCCGTGTTTTGTCACCGCGGCCTGTCTTTCTCCCTACACCTCCGGCAAAGCCACCACCTACTGACGCCTCCTCCCCCTGGGAATTCATCTCCAGCGAGGTGCTTCCACTCCGGCTTCCGCTTCCCACACCCAGCTCAACGGGAGCCTCCGGAATACGAATTGCTTCTCGGGTCACCGCTGGCTGCACGGATGCCTCGGGAGAGGGATTAACCCTATGGAAGCTGGGGTGGACGCTATGGAGGTGGGACCCCAGGAGCCTTGTGTTTGGGAGTCAGGAGCCAAGTCCAAGCTGAAAGGCACCGGCGCGCTTGCCGGGGAAGGATGCTCCATCGGTTTTTCCCAAAGGGAGGTGACTGATGCAGGGCCAGGCTACGCTTGGTGGGGTGACGAAGGGCCTGGTCCCAGGTGCTGGGGACTGGCTGTCCCGAGCTCCCGAGGGGCCGGGAATCAACAATATTTCATTTCCCCTTGTCACGAGTAGCAGAAGGGACCGAGTTGGAAACCTCTGATGTGTCGCGGGTCCAAGCCCTGGCTTTTAATCTACGTTCCTATTAACCTGCAAAGGTTTTGCAATATTTAGTCAAAGGAACAAGGTTTTTCTTAGTTTCCGATTTTTTTTTCCTGTTTTTTTTTTTTTCTATTTTCCCCAGCCTCTCCTCAGTTGCAGCCTCCTGCTGCCCAGGGGAGATCTTCCATTTAGCGACGTTTTCCTTTCTCATTTCATGCTGTAATGGAGATTCATCATAGGTGTTAAATCCATAACTTGCTGTGAATCCCTCGTCTCTCCCCGCGGAGGTCAGAGTTGAGCACGTCAGAGGAACCCGACGGCGCGGCTTCATGCCTTACCCCCCCCCCCACCCCGCCCCGGGGGCAAAACCTCAGCCTAACTCCCAGGAGGAGCGGGGAGAGACGGGTCCTGGGTGGGTGATCCAACGCCACGTCCATCCTCACCCCGCTCTCATTGCCACCGAAAGCGGTCCCTCATTTACGATTTATCACCGAAAGCCACCCCTTCAGGTACGGCGCGTTTTCGGCAGCGTCTGGGGGTAGGGAGTCCCCCCGCCGGGCTCTAAGCTCAGCACCCGCAGCGTCGCCCGCTGCTGCGAACCTAAGCCACCTCCTGCTGGGTTACGAAGCTGCTCGTCTCACAGCAGCTTCCAACGCCAGCCTGGGCAGGGCCGGCACCGAGCCCGCAGCCCAAACGCTCCGCGCACCCCAGGAAAGAAGCACCAGCCCAAGGCAGGCTCTGGGGAAGCAGCGGAGGGTTGGGGGGGGCTGCTGTCATCCCAAACCAACTTGAGAGGTCTGCGCGGTCAGCTGCTAATTTGAGCACACCAGGCACCTTTTAATGTCAAAAAAGAGTAATAGCCCTTTCCAGAGGGCCATTTGTCCAACCTCCGCCTTAGCATGAGATGAATATCCTGGGATGGGGGCGGTTATTTGCCTATTAATTACAAAGGACACCCACGGGTCAATCATTAAGATGCAGCTGGCCCGTCCGGAAGGCCCCGCTGAGCTAAAAGGAATGCCACAGCCCCGCAGCCGTCCCCGTCCTACCATCGGACGGGAAGCTGACACCCATCAGACGTGCCGACCGGCGCTCGAAAAGCCAACGCCACTGGAAAACGCCAGGAACAGCCGGAATTGCGACGGGTTCGTAAACAAGAAGAGAGATTCACCGGAGGGTTCACCAACCCTTTCTCCACCGCGACCTGGGGAAGGTGCTGGTTGCGGCTGGGAGCTGTGCCAGGGAGCCTGAGCTCTACCGCGGCTGGCGGAGAAGCTCAGGAACGGGGCCAGCAGGGCTGGACAACACTTAAAGGAAGGGGGTAAACGCAAGACATGGGAAAAACAACCCGGGATAGGGCTGGCCAAGCTCCCAGGCGCAAGAAAACACGTCCCCCCCCCAGGGCTGGGGAGAAGCAGAGAGCTGGGGTGGGCAGGCATCCCCCAGCGGGAACGCCTCACCATCCTCTCCCGAAAAGTCTTCTCTGCTTTGGTGGCTGGCCCTGCCGAGCCTTGGCTTCATTTTTCATCGGGGGGGGATCGATAAGAAAGCGGGGGCTGTCGCTCAGGTGATGTCACGCTTCGAGGGCCTCATTCTTCTCCGCCGGCTGACAAGGGGCGCGGGGGGGAGTCAATACTTTTGTCAGGTCCCTAACAACCCGCCAAGATCCCAGCGGTGACGGATCCCGCGGCCCAGCAGCCAGCGAAGGCGGAATGCTGCGATCTATAGGGCGGCCATGCACGCACGGGAGGCACAAAAGGAGCCGCGGCGCGTACGTGTGAGGCAGACACAGAGGAGCGCGGGCAGGGGACAGCCAGGGAGCTCCATCTTGGTTGGCAAAAAAGAGGGAGAAATAGGCGTCGCTTTGCGAAGGAAAGAGGAGATGGGCACGTGCGGGGGGTCTGTGATGGAGAACGCGAGGTGTCGGCGCGCCACACAGGCCACCAAGCCGAATAATCTCCCCTGCCCACACGCGCTGGGCGCAGCACCAGCCCTTTGGCGCAGTGTGTGACGCAGAGGGGAAAGGCTGGTGGGAGGCAGAGGGAGCACCACGGGATGCAGAGGGAGCACTGTGGGATGCAGAAGGAGCACTGCGGGATGCAGAGGGAGCACCATGGGATGCGGAGGGAGCACCATGGGATGCAGAGGGAGCACTGTTGGGATGCAGAGGGAGCACCACGGGATGCAGAGGGAGCACCACGGGATGCAGAGGGAGCACCACAGGATGCAGAGGGAGCACTGTGGGATGCAGAGGGAGCACTGTGGGATGCAGAGGGAGCACCACGGGATGCGGAGGGAGCACCATGGGATGCAGAAGGAGCACCGCGGGATGCAGAGGGAGCACCGTGGGATGCGGAGGGAGCACCCTGGGATGCAGAAGGAGCACCACGGGATGCGGAGGGAGCACTGTGGGATGCAGAGGGAGCACTGTGGGACGCAGAGGGAGCGCCACGGGATGCAGAAGGAGACTGTGGGACGTGGAGGGAGCACCGTGGGATGTGGAGGGTGCACCACGGGATGCAGAAGGAGCACCACAGGATGCAGAGGGAGCACCATGGGATGCAGAGGGACCACCACGGGATGCACAAGGAGCACCACGGGATGCACAAGGAGCACTGTGGTACGTGGAGGGAGCACCACGGGATGCAGAGGGAGCACTGTTGGGATGCAGAAGGAGCACTGTGGGATGTGGAGGGAGCACCATGGGATGCAGAGGGAGCACTGATGGGATGCAGAGGGAGCACCGCGGGATGCAGAAGGAGCACCGCGGGATGCAGAGGGAGCAGGGAGCACCGCGGGATGCAGAAGGAGCATCGCGGGATGCAGAAGGAACACCACGGGATGCAGAGGGAGCACTGTGGGATGCGGAGGGAGCACCACGGGATGCAGAAGGAGCACTGTGGGACGCGGAGAGAGCACCATGGGATGCGGAGGGAGCACTGTGGGACGTGGAGGGAGCACTGTAGGATGCGGAGGGAGCACCATGGGATGCAAAGGGAGCACCACGGGATGCAGAAGGAGCACTGTGGGATGCAGATAGAGCACTGCGGGATGTGGAGGGAGCACCACGGGATGCGGAGGGAGCACCACGGGATGCAGAAGGAGCACTGTGGGATGCAGATGGAGCACTGCGGGATGTGGAGGGAGCACCACGGGATGCAGAGAGAGCACTGTGGGATATGGAGGGAGCATCACCTCCCGGATGCCCTCCACAAACCGGGGAGGATTTGGGCGCGAGACGCAGCGAGGTTTGTGGCCGGAGCAGGAGGCGGCGCAGCCGCAGCGGTACAAGCGACGAGCCCAGCAGGATTTTGACGCGCAGCAAGGACCCCCCCCCGCCCCACTTCATGGCAACTTCGCGGCCATCGCAGCACCCACGGCTCCTCTGCGCGGGGCAGGGAGGTGGGCAGCGCCAGCAAGAGGGGCCGGGAAGAGGGCAAAGGGCCGCCGCCGCCGCCGCCACCACCGCATCCGAAGGGATGACAGAGAACCGGGAAGGCTTTTTTATCGGCTTTGTGTGCTTTGCATCCATCAGCTCGGTACAGACCGGCAGACTCTGCATCGAGAAGCCAAATGCTTTGTGTCCGATAAAAAGCGGGGTCAGGCCCTCCCTGCATCAAGACAAGAAATCACAGATTGGCGCGAGAACCCTAACATTAATCATTTCTCTTCCCGTGTCTCCTCCTATTTACTCTGCGGTCCTTCAGTCTCCGGCGTTTGGGTAGGAATGCTGCTGCGGCCGGGAGGTTGTAAGCGAGGCGAAGTTTGACGGGAGCAGTGGTTATCCGCCGGGAGACCGAGGGATATAGTTCAAAGAAAACCGACGGGCTTCCAGGCGCACACACCTTCCTTCAGTATTCAAGC